>JAVJIX010000069.1:1430000-1870000 GCA_036785185.1 Paratrypauchen microcephalus
CAAAGGGTAGAAACATACCAATGAGGGTAGCCAGTGAGCAGTGAGGCACTGTCGGGGAGAACCTGATGATGATGAGGTACTCTTCATCCCCGAGCTCCTGGACCTCCACACACTTCTCAGTCACCACCTCGAGCTCCTCCAGCGTGTTCGGCTTCTCTGGGTCCCGAATGGAGCGGATCACATCTGAGAGGGGAGAAAAAAATGACTATGTATTATTGTCAGAACATTGGCAAAGAGGTTAGTGTTGTTGGGTTGAGTAACTTGCATTCTGTTCTCTACTCAAGTGGTCCCACAGACTTGAAGGTGTTCAGCCTACAGAGGACTTAATTTCAAAGACACCCTGAAAATCAACTTGAAATAAGTCCATTTTGCCAAAATGTAATTTTTGCAACTGAAAATGTTTCTCAATATCTTGTGTCGCCCCCACGGACTTGTATGCATCTTTGACAACGTCGTGACATGCTCTTAATACCGATGGCGGCTGAAGCAGAGGAAATCTGCAGGACCTAATAGTATCTGCCCCAAGCTGCTGAGAACCTGCGCGGACCAGCTCTGTGAGGTTCTCTGCTACATCTTCAACCTGAGCCTCAGCCTGGAGAGGGTCCCCATCCTGTGGAAGACCTCCTGTGTGGTCCTGGTTCCCAAAACAACAAACGCCAGGGAACCGGCCCACTACAGACCAGTCGGCTTGACTTCCCACCTCATGAAGACCATAGAGAGGGTGAGAGGGTCATCTACACCTCGGACTTCACATACAACACGGACAGCTGCCATCTCCAGTTCTCTGACGACTCGACCATTGTGGGCTGTGTGTCGGAGGGGAACGAGCAGCTCGGTCATCAGTGACTTTGTGGACTGGTGTGGGCGCAACCACCTGTGCCTCAACACCAGTAAAACAAAGGAGCTGGTGATCGACTTCAGGAGGAGACCACCACCTCACTCACCGGTGAACATCCAGGGGCAGGACATAGAGACTGTGGACAGTTTCAAGTACCTGGGTGTTCACCTCAACAATAAACTGGACTGGTCCCACAACACCGACGCCCTGTACAGGAAGGGCCAAAGTCGCCTCCAAGGAGACTGAGGTCCTTTGGAGTGTCCAGGCCTCTGCTCAAGACTTTTTATGACTCAGTGGTGGCCTCTGCTCTCCTCTACGCTGTCGTCTGCTGGGCCCCGAGCAGCACAGAGCGGGACAGTAAGAGACTCAATAAGCTGGTCAGGAGGCCCAGATCTGTCCTGGGCTGTCCTCTGGACTCTGTAGAGGAGGTGGCTGAGAGGAGGGTGCTGGCCAAACTTACGTCCATCATGGACGACACCTGTCACCCTGTGCACCAGACTGTAGAGGAGCTGAGCAGCTCCTTCAGCAGCCGACCGAGGCACCCCCAGTGCAAGAAGGAGCGCTACCGCAGATCCTTCATCCCCACCTCCATCAGACTGTATAACTCCACTGTATAGTCCAGATGTGCAATATTTTCTATATATCTGTATTTTTATTATTATTACTATTTGTCTGCATGGACTTTCTGCTCAAACTTTCTTTTGCACTAAACTGCCTGGAGCTAATGTAGCAAGCGAATTTCTCCTGTGTGAGATCAATAAAGTCTTATTAAAATCTTATCTTAATGAGATGACTGGTGGTGTCACTGGCATCACTAAGCTCCTGTAGATTCTGAGAAGCAACCTGGCGGTGTCTGATGATAGACCCAAACATAATGTCCCATAGATGTTATATTGAGTTTAAATTGGGTGATCATGAGGGGTTGTCTAATTTTTGCCACTCTAGTGCACCTGTTGTTCATTTTCATTAAAAGAAGTGGCATCCTTTTGTTCCTAAGTCATTGCCCTGTCCATATTTGTACAGATAGCCAACATATATGAGATTGGATGTGTTTCAGTCAAAGTGTTTCTTTAATTTTTTTTTAAGCAGTGTGTATTTTGAATGGTCAAAAGTCCTCAAAATGACGCCTATAAACAGGAATCTGCAAATGTGAATATGTGATAAAAGAATTAGTAATTAGGGATAATTCCTAAATTAAGCAATAAAAAACAAATCATAGTTGTCAGTGTCTCTGTCATTCAGAAATGATCGATTTATTGTCAATCATTCAATCAACCAACAGATTTTATTGTCGCAATTTATGTCACAATTTTCAGGACAAAATTCAAATTCCGGTAATGACATTAAGGGCATCTTAGTTAACAAACAGGTCATCAGTTTGAGGAACGATTAGTGGTTAAGTAACAGTGGGAAGTGAGCTCATTGTCAGAAATACCAATGTCAGAAATACAGTACTTTGGTTTCCATGGATTTATTTGGGCCAAAAGCTATAAATACATCATATTACAACAATGCCTTTAATATCAAATAAACATCCAATATCGTACCGTAGACTTCTAGGGCTTTCTCCTCCATCCTTTTAGTTTTCAGGACATTCCAGTTCTGATCGAGCCCTGACAGGTGAAAAACTTTGGCGAAGGTGAAAGAAACGAGATTAGACACTGCATTCATCATCTGTAGAGTGCCATTATAAAGCGGACGGATATGGACAGCCGTGAGTCAAAAGCGAAGCGGGAAAATAGAGTCAAATGTGCACAAAGCGAGACGGTTTTATCAGCTCAAAATCAAACGTTAGCATTTAGCATGAGAGCTAAGGGTGGACTGCACAGTGTACACAGAGCGGCAGCCAATCAGCGTCAGCTGCACGATTCACTAGTCCAGGCAAAAGGATCAGAAAGCCGAACAAAGAAATAATATCAAATTATTGGACTTAATATATGTCTATAGTTAAAATCATACAGCCAATGATTACATTACCGCATTCCGAACGAATTTAATATGTATAATATGGTAAAGCTTTCTAAATGTAGAATGTGCATTTATTTGTGTACTGTGTCAGTGTTTTCTATCTGCCTCTTTGTCGCTTAATGTGTTCGATTATTGATTATTTTTCCTTCGCTATCTGTGCTCAGCTGATGATGCACGTGATCCTCTGTTCCATAAGCGGAACAAGTGTTACATGTTTCACTCTTAACACTGTCGTATTTTGTTTACTTTTTTCACCAAAATGTGTTTTAGCCGCTAAATTAACACTCCTCTAACCGAGCTGCAGCCATGTCCTCCGCTGGGCTCCGGAGGGACGCCCTGGAAGTGGCTGTGATCCCCGAAAACCCCGTCGGTCCTCGGGCAGCGGAGATACGGAGTGCCGAGCTTGCCCCTGGGGCCTCTCTGCTCGGATGTGTCGGTGTGAGCGGGACTCTGGAGCTGCGGGACCCGACGGACAGAGAGGCCAAGGCGGTGCAAGTGGAGGGACGCTTCAGACAGTGAGTGACAATGAGGAAACTAACCTGTCAAGTGAAAGAAATCTCAACATTACATTTAGACACTTTCACTCACATTGCATCAATATTGGGTCTAAATTTGGATTAACCTGGAACTTAAACAGGACTAGACCAAGACTAAACATGGACTAATTGGCACTGTATTATGCATAGAGCTATGACAAAATAATTCTATTAATAATAGAATTATAGGGTCCATATTGCACATGTCAATGTTATAACGTTGTTTCCTCATCAAAACAGACCTGGAGTTATGTTTTGTTTCATGGAAACATGTTGAATAGAATAGCATGTTTAGGCTCTTCTCTTAAACAACAAAACATTCTGTTCCACCTTGTGATGTCATGTGGAAGTGGTCCACTGTGTTTTTAAACTCCATACACCTTTACAAGAGTTATATGGATAATTTTACCCACAAATTGCCAATCTCTACTGCAGAGGTCTTCAACAGGGGGGTCGCGACCCCTAGGGGGGTTGTGGAGGTACTGCAGGGGGGGTCGCGAAATCTTTTGATTTCACTTAATATAATAATATAATTTTATATTTTATAGTGTAAAATACAGTATTAACCTGTGTATTATTTCCTTGTATTGGATGTACCATAACAGAGTAGCAATGTTTATACATGACACTAAGCTCAATTTAATATAAAACACAATTCTATGCCGTATATATAGTAGGGGGTCCCTGGCCCAGTTCGCCATCTGTTTGGGGGTCCCTGGCCTGAAAAACGTTGAAGACCCCTGCTCTACTGAACAAAAAGTTGTACAGTGGTCCCTCGCTTATCACGGAGGTTAGGTTCCAGGAATAACTAAATAATAAGTGAAATCCGCGAAGTAGGACAACTTTATATTTTACAATTATTATACATGTTTTAAGGCTGTAAATGCCTCACCACACACATTATACACCTTTCTCCGACTGGTATTAACATTTTCTCACATTTCTATCTTGTTTAAACTTTTCAACAAAATGTATTAATAGTGAAGTGTGTGGGGGGGGGGCACGATGAGCATGGTCACGAAACAAGGCAAAGAGGTGGTTTAATCCTGATTTAGACCTGGTCTAGTCCTGGTTTAGTCCTGGTTTAGACCTGGTCTAGTCCTGGGACCGGAGAAGTGTGCCGCGCGGACACGTGCACCCGCTCATCGTGGTCAAACCGTGAGCAGCATGACCGGCGCGAGGCCGTGTGTCCCACCCAGGGCTGCGAGCAGGAGACCGAGGCCGGCAGCTCCCGGACCGTGCCTCCCCCTCGGGACCGTGTCCAACGACGCAGTCGAAGCGAACACGCACAAGAGCCGCACGAAACAAGGCAAAGAGCCGCTTGCAGTGGTTTAATCCTGGTTTAGACCTGGTCCAGTCCTGGTTTAGTCCAGTTTTAGACCTGGTCTAGTCCTGGTTTAGTCCAGGTTTAGACCAGGTTTAGACCTGGTCTAAACCCGTCTATATCATCTATATAAATCTGGCAAACTGAACACATTCTGTATTGTACAGGAGACACGGCACAGAGGAGAAGCCAATCAGGACGCAGAACACAATGTTGATACACTATAAAAAAAATAACTAAAAAAAACGCAAAACAGCAAGGCCGCGAAAAGTGAACCGCGATAGAGCGAGGGACCACTGTACAGCTGTTAACTCAAAAACTACCACTTCATGACATCACAACGTGGCACAGAGCATTTTAAGCTTTGGAGATGTAGACAGATTAATAACTCAAAGTGTGAATGAAACAAAACACAACTCCAGGTATGTTTATTATGAGGTAACAGCAAGGTTGTCATTTCAGTCTATATGACGTTTGTAGATTTTGCATGTTGTTCAGCCACTTTGAACACCAAATTCAAAGTTAAAATTAATCTCTCTCCCCCTTTCTTTGCAGTGTCCAGTGGGAGGAGGGGGGAGTGCACAGTGGCAGTCCCAGGAGCAGCTGTCGTCTTCTGGCTGTGGGATCAGAGTTCGATCTGAAACTTCTGGAGGTGTGTGCTCACCCGGGCTCTGTCTCTGTCCTCCATGTGGGTGAATACTCTGCCGATAAACTGCTCCAGGCGATAAAAGAGAAGGACCACAGTGAGTACTGCTTCACAGCACACTGAGCACAGGAATAACAGTCCAAAACCAACAAGTAATAAAAAGGTGAATCAGTGTATCTTGCATTCAGTTTAATTTATTTTCAATTTAAAGGTGCATTGTGCAACTTTTCTGGGAGAGGGTCCATCAAATACTTTTTTTTTTCATATATATTTTATTCTTTTGTCTGGAATGTTCCACAGTATGATATTAAACCTCATAGCAGATATTTGCTGCCTCCTCTGTCGACCATAAGATAAGACTTTATGCATCTCACACAGGAGAAATTCACTTGTCACATTAGCTCCAGGCAGTTTAGTGCAAAGACAGTTTGAACAGAATGATGAAGGATCTGCGGTAGCGCTTCTTCTTGCACTGAGGGTGCCTCAGTCGACTGCTGAAGGAGCTGCTCAGCTCTTCCACCGTCCGGTGCAGAGGGTGACAGGTGTCGTTCATGATGGACGTAAGTTTGGCCAGCACCCTCCTCTCAACCACCTCCTCTACAGAGTCCAGAGGACAGCCCAGGACAGAGCTGGCCCTCCTGACCAGCTTATTGAGTCTCTTCATGTCCCGCTCTGTGCTGCTTGGGGCCCAGCAGACGACAGCGTAGAGGAGAGCAGAGGCCACCACAGACTCATAAAAAGTCTTGAGCAGAGGCCTGCACACCCCAAAGGACCGCAGTCTCCTCAGGAGGTGGAGGCGACGTTGGCCCTTCTTGTACAGGGCGTCGGTGTTGTGGGACCAGTCCAGTTTATTGTTGAGGTGAACACCCAGGTACTTGAAACTGTCCACAGTCTCTATGTCCTGCCCCTGGATGTTCACCGGTGAGTGAGGTAGTGGTCTCCTCCTGAAGTCGATCACCAGCTCCTTTGTCTTACTGGTGTTAAGGCTCAGGTGGTTTCGCCCACACCAGTCCACAAAGTCACTGATGACCGAGCGGTACTCCAGCTCGTTCCCCTCAGACACACAGCCCACAATGGCCGAGTCATCAGAGAACTTCTGGAGATGGCAGCTGTCCGAGGTGTAGATGGTGAAGAGGAAGGGTGAGAAGACAGTTCCCTGGGGGGCCCTAGTGCTGCAGATTACCACCTCTGACTCACAGCCGCGCAGCCGCACGTACTGTGGACGGTCAGTAAGGTAGTCGATGGTCCAGGCAGCGAGATGTCCATCAACTTCCATGCCCTCCAGCTTCCCCCGCAGCATCGCCGGCCTGATAGTGTTGAAGGCGCTGGAGAAGTCAAAGAACATGACTCTCACAGCACTCCCTGCGGTCTTGAGGTGGGTGAGCGCCCGATGCAGCAATCACGGCGTCCTCTACTCCTACGTTTGGCTTGTAGGCAAACTGCAGCAGGTCCAAGGTGGGGCTCACCAAAGAGCAGAGGTGACTGAGGAGCACCCTCTCCATGGTCTTCATGAGGTGGGAGGTCAAGGCGACTGGTCTGTAGTGGGCCGGTTCCCTAGCATGGACAGTCCATTCCAATGCCTCTAAGGCAGCTGAACCAAACAACTGCCCAGGTTCCATAGGCACACTGCAGAGGGTCCTGCGGCATGCCTCCATCAGGCGAGGCTGAGGGAGCCAAATCTGCCCACGAGCATGAACCAGAAAAGACATAACACGTCCAAGCTCCCTTGACATCAGTGCAAAAGCCTGCAGTGCCGCATCACTAAATTCGGCAGCTGTTGCAGCACCATCACCCTCCTGGAGGGAGGCAGAGAGGGCCAAAAGCAAGTGAGTCAAAGAATTGGCCAGTCGACCAGCCCCGGAGTTGTACACTTTGGTGATGAAGTCATCCGTCACCCGGCATTGGGATCTTGGACACCTAACATCTTGCCACAGGGCCTCCTCAGGCGAAACAATGAGAGAAGCCACAGCTGGTTCAAAAGCACGCCCGCATCTAAAGAAAGCACTACTAAGTCCAGGCTGTTCAGGCTTTGGAAGTTCCAGCCGCAAATGATTCAGAGCTCTGCACATAACACCTTTCATGGAGCTATTGGTTGAGTCACTACCAAGGCTCTGCATGGAAGAATACGAACCATCCTCAGAAACACGAGAGGATGGTGCATCCTCCTCATCCCGAAAGTGAGAGGCAGATGCTGCCAGAGAGAACACATCATCCTCCGAGGTCAGAAGAGGCATTGACTGGGAAGATGTCCCAGCCTCTGAAGCAGGTGTGTCCATACGATGAGCCTGCAATAAGGACTTCATCACTTCCAAGTCTGTAGACAACTGCTCCACTTTACATGCAAGACCGTTATCGGACCTGGACTTCTTTTTTGGAGGAGCTCTCACAATCGTAGACGGCGGCGTTTTGAACGCCCCGGAAGGGGCAATGGTACCTGCCCCGAAGGTGGGAGATCACCACCACCTGTGGGGTTTAGCTGTGCCATCCTTGTCCCTCTGACAGCAAATGGCATGTAACTGCAGTTCATGCATGGTTTATCTGACAATGCCTCCCTCAAGTGATCAGGGCCATCATCAACCTGAAGCGTGGACCCACAGGCCACATAACAATGAGAGCCGTCCATCAATCTGGTTCTATCGGTTGAGCACAACCAGTATAGATGAGAAAACCAGACAGCTAGACAGCGGTCAGTTGGTAAGCAGAGAAAACCAAGGTGGGAGAGGGGGCGGGAATGCAGCCTTCACCGACCAAGGTACAGATGTACAATTCATTAATAGTACAGGAGAAGGTGAGAACAAAAAATGGCTAACAACATTAGCAATCGCCCATCTACAGGGTAGCTCTAACTTAAATGATCCAATGGAAGAGGGTGAGTGAACACGACCTTCACCGAAAGAAAACAAAACAAAACCTGCAAACACCATTAGCAATAGACGGTCTGTAGTGTACTGCTAACAAAACAAACGTACCCGATGGGAGAAGATGCGCAAACGCAACCTTCACCAGAGAAATTGACCAAAATACTTTATCGTTAGCGATAGACAGTCTGTAGCATACTGCCAACAAAACAAACTTTTTCAATGGGAGAGGGTGCGCGAACGTGACCTTCACCAGAGAGAAATTAACCAAAATACTTTATCGTTAGCAAAAGACAGTCTGTAGTGTACTGCTAACAAACAGTTGTACCCGATGAGAGAGGGTGCGCGAATGCGGCCTTCACCAAAGAGCAGATTAGTGTAAACTCAAAAGCCAAGTGTTAGGAGGGGGACTGCGAACGCAGCCATCATAAACAAAAAGGCTTTAAAATATTGAAAGCTGTACCTTCAGTCCTCTAACAAAATGCAGACTGTCGCAGCTCTCGGAGGGCGGAAAGCCGCTGCTCCCACCGAGACAGTGAAAGGGTGTCCGGCGACAGTAGACAACACAAGTTCTGAGCTATAGCTAATGCCATGTAGTTCGAACCGCACACGGGAAGAAATGAGGAACAGAGTCACGGATGACGGGGGACTATATTACCTCCGGGGCATCATCCTGGGTCACAAGTGTGACTCATTTGGTATTACTACTCGAACTGCGCATTTGCACCCTCTGGTGGTCAGGAGGGATGAAATAGAACCACTTGTAATTTAATACATTTAAGATGGAGCTGTTTAATGTCATACTGTGGAACATTTCAGGCAGAGCAGTGACATCTCCATAGAAACAAGGAGGTGACGGACCACAAACCAAAAAGTTACATAGTGCACCTCTAAAATTTAGAAGTGTTTTTATTTTATTATTTTTTATTCACAACATGAATTACAAACAATTAAAGTGTACATAGGTCAAATCAAATAAAACCGGTTATAAAATCTAAATTCCAGTATCATCAACGTCTAGCCTATTTAGTCTGTGTAGAGGATGACACAATAATTTTTAGTTCTTTCCCAACTCTTAAAGGGATATGCCACCCCCAGGTCAAATTTGGGCATCTCCCCACAGTCCAGAGACTAAAATAAGTGGTGGAAAGCGTTTTCCTGCTCACCCAGCCATTGTCCGAGTCTGTCGCCACTGACCGCCGCGGTATCTGGTGCTCCTCCGCCTTAGACTGGAGTCTAACGTCGCCAGAGAAAGATTTCGGCCAAAAGGAATTAATTTGCTCGATGCGTTTCCCAATTACTTTATGTGTAGTGCGCATTCATATCGAGTGCAAATAAATGTGCAAATCAACACGGAGAGCTTGCCTTGGTCATTTTGGGTGGGAACTATTTTCCAGTGCGGAAGAATACAGCCGTATCACGCACCACGTTGTGCAACAGGGGAACTCCCTTCCCGGTGCGTAACTGGGATTCCCCTGGCAGTGTGCTGCGTGATACGGCTGTATTCTACCGCACTGGAAAATAGTTCCCACCCAAAATGACCAAGGCAAGCTCTCCGTGTTGATTTGCACATTTATTTGCACTCGATATGAATGCGCACTACACATAAAGTAATTGGGAAACGCATCGAGCAAATTAATTCCTTTTGGCCGAAATCTTTCTCTGGCGACGTTAGACTCCAGTCTAAGGCGGAGGAGCACCAGATACCGCGGCGGTCAGTGGCGACAGACTCGGACAATGGCTGGGTGAGCAGGAAAACGCTTTCCACCACTTATTTTAGTCTCTGGACTGTGGGGAGATGCCCAAATTTGACCTGGGGGTGGCATATCCCTTTAAGCCACTGCCTAGTTGAATATAAAACAAATTTGAAACAGCTTATCCACAAAAGTGCACAAATATCATTTACTTAATACTTTTCTTTGGAAGTTTAATATTTTTAATCAGGTCTTGTGGCAGGAACTCAAACACTCATACACGATAGGTAAAAATCCTCCAGCTACATTAAAATAGTATTTATCTTAACCTTAGTTTTTATTTTTTAAAGTTCACAAAATACACAAAATAAACTCTTCTTAAAGGTCCCATGACATGGTACTTCTTGATGCTTTTATATGGCTCCTTAATGGTTCCCTAATACTGTAAATGAATCCTTCTTCAAAATCAACACTCAGTGCATGAGATATGACTCTGACAGTCTTCATGAGGCTAGATATGTGTCTAAAATTCTTTATTGTGGGTGTTGCTTCTTCACTGCAAATGAGAAGGACAGAGAGATTGGCTGAGGAGCGGGGGGGCGGGTTTCCCCCGCAGCTTAGCGCAGCTTGGCTCCGCTGTGTCTGCCCTTCCGTGAGAGACAGATGAGAGAGTTAGCAATGAAAAAAAGCATATTTACACAGAAAATAAAATTAAACCACTGGTATTTCAGAGGTCCAGAGGGTCGGGTAAGGGACCTGCGAGCCTAGAAACACTCGCAGGTGCCTCCAGGCAAATAAAAAAACGCATTTCGCATTGCGTAGCGCATTCACAGTCCAAACTCTCTGGGCGGGATATACAGGGATGCTGAGCGGAGACAGAGGGAGGGGCTGGAGCTGCATTTGCCGATCTGACGTCAAAAAGGTGCCTTGTCTGAACTCGCCCGTTTCAACACTGGGTTTGTGTAACGCAGAAAAGGACCGCAAATGCTCAGTTTAGACATTTCGCAACTTTTAGCCATGGGGGGGGGGGCCTAAACAGGGTAGGGGAGCTCACATTAACGTTCAAAAACCTCAGAAAGTGAAAATTTCATGCCATGGGACCTTTAAAAAAAAAAAAACAGCTACTTTTTACCTTTAGTCCAGTACAGATTGACAATGAGTGTTTTCTGGTTGAGAGAAAAAGCTGGGTATGTTTTTTTTTTTTTTTTTGAAACATAAAAACACATTATAACACAGATCAGAAAATACTGTAATATGGGCTCTTTAACAATTTATTCAGTTTTCAAATTTTACATATCTTCAAAAGAACATTCACAATAGTATTGGTATTTTCATAATCTCCTCACCTCTACTGTAGACATGAGACATTTTTGTAACACTTTCTTCTGATCTTACTTTCTTGTAGGTGTGTCTGAGCTCCAGTTCCTCCATGTTCTCTTCTGGATTTCTGGTCTCTGCTGCGTTGTGATAAACTCTGAGTGGATCTTTCAGCTTCAGTTTGAGCAGACAGAGGAGGAGCCGGAGATCATGTCCTGTTTCAGAATCCAACAGAACAGAGAGGGCCAGAGACCTGTTCACCACTGTGTCTGCAGAGGAGCACTTTTCACTATCACAACCAAAGGGCTCATCTGTATCCTTTCACTGAATAGAAGGAATTCTGGTTGATTTAAAGTGGTCTAAGGTAGCTAATAAATTAAGTCAGTGAGGGCAGTGTGTTTTCTATCCTTATTTGCGTGGGAGCATTCCATGTACTAAAACCAAAAAAGTGAATGTGAATTAAATATTTTTATTTGGGCTGTGAGTTTAACGCGTTAATTAGATTAATTAATTACGCTGCAAATGAACGCGTTATAAAAATGAACGCAATTAATTATGAGCAGCAATTCAATGCGCGCGTATTTTAAATTGGCGTGCAGGGCCTTTGAACGGCAAGTTTATTTACAGAGCATTGTCCCCGGGTAGAGCATGTGAAGACGCGCGCGCCCGTTTCCTTATCTGCTGCGCTCCGCACGCCGAACCCTTTTCATTATCAACCACATACACTAAACTTCATTCCCCATAACCTCTCCAGCGTGTTCTACCACGACTAAGGGTGCACACTTAGAAGCGCCAATTTGCCCATCCAAATCGTGCTAAACTCGGATAATTTACTCACCCGCGCGCTGCCGCCTTCTACCTCCTCCCGCGGTGCGATCAGTTTAAATCCTCCAGTTTCGCGGGTTCCGGGGGTCATGTGAGCCATGAGTAATTTGCACAGACAATTATTTCGGGCAATTATTTGTATTTTCTGTATATTTCAAGCTTTGTGTATTATTTATTGACGTTGCATGAAAGCTACTGTACATGCTCACCTTTTGGCACCTGAAATATTCGCCATTTAATAGTGGAATGGTGTAAATGAGCTTTCGAATGAATGTTATGTAATGTGGGAGGTGGAATGGGGGTATATAGGTGCACTCTGCAGGTCTGCCAGCAGTCTTGTCTTGGTTACAGTGGAGGTAACGTGCACAGAGAGAAAGAGAGCGCGCAAAAGACTGAAAAACTTAAAGACTTAAAGGGGAAGTCTGTAGTATTTTCACTGTACCACTAAGTATTTTTTTCATGCATGTTTGACAACTTTTTTGCACTGTAGGAGAGCACAATAAACCACCTAAAAAAATATTAAAATTCGATTAATTAGATTAATTAATAACAAATCCTCTAATTAATTTGATTAATTTTTTTTTTATCACCTGACAACACAATTTTTATAGTTCTAGTTCATTTTTGTTTTGTTTTTTGGCACTGAAGTTGTTCTGAGGGACCTCTCCAAAGGCCACATTAATAAATAAATCACTGGGTCAAAAGGTGTGGAAAAACTGTAGACAGGATGAACAGGTTACTTTGAAAATGCAAAACATTTCAAAACATCAACCACTCTGCCTATTTTACAGAAAGGTATACGTTTTTGGTTATTTCAGAACACTTGAATGGTTGTTGTTAAAGGTCCCATATTACCCTATATTCTGATTTATGATATAATGTAGTTTCCTCATCACAAAAATACGCAGAATTGTGTTTTGTTTCATTCGCACATGTTTAACACACAAACCCTGCGCATTTGGGCTAGGTTCTTCTCACAAACAGAAAGCACTCTGATCCACCTTGTGATGTCATACAGTCAAGATAATATTGGAAGTGCTCCGCTGTGTAGCACACTTGAATCATCTGGATTATTTTAGACCTGAAATTAACCATTTCTATTCAGCAAAAGATAAAAGGTAGCTGAGGTACGTGACCTCACAAGGTGAACAGAGCATTTTGAGCTTTAGAGATGTAGAGAGACTAAAAATATAGGGTTATTCAAACATGTGTGAATACAAAATACTCCAGGTATGTTTTTGAGGAGGCAACAACATTATAGCATGACTTCAAGCTCACAAGAGTCAGATTTGCGTTATATAGGACCATTAAAAAACATTGTATACTTGCCATATATTCCTTATCCCAGCATTACAGCGGTCTGTTCTCTGTCTGATGGATCTCTCCTGGCCTCTGTGGACCTGCCTTTGTACCTGCAGTTTGGACGTGAGGATGATGACTTGTCCTCCTCTCCGCCTCCCTCGCTCCCTACTTCTGCATCCTATCTTCTTCTCCAAGTGTCCGACGACCTGAGCACAGCTGTGGCCCTCACGGACACTAACATTGCCACATCTATAGACCTCCACCACTACTTCAGGTAATGAATTTAGTGTCTTTAAACAAAACACTGTTATCTTATAATGATATTTTTGAGCTAACCATGAAAGAAATGTGTGCTTTATTTCATTTATGCATGTTTGATATTCTCAAGAGGAGGGCTGGGCAATATTGACAAAATGAATAATGAATGAATAATTTTTGGATAACAGTTGTCCAGTTCCATCCATCCATCCATCCATTTTCTTCCGCTTATCTGGGGCCGGGTCGCGGGGGCAACAGTCTAAGCAGGGACGCCCAGACCTCCTTCACCCCGGACACTTCCTCCAGCTCCTCCGGGGGGACCCCAAGGCGTTCCCAGGCCAGCCGGGACACATTGTCCCGCCAGCGCGTCCTGGGTCTTCCTCCCAAGGGAGGCGTCCAGGAGGCATCCGAAACAGATGCCCGAGCCACCTCAGCTGGCTCCTCTCGACGTGGAGAAGCAGCGGCTCTACTCCGAGCCCCTCCCGCGTGACTGAGCTCCTCACCCCATCTCTAAGGGTGGGCCCAGCCACTCTACGGAGGAAACTCATTTCGGCCGCTTGTATCCGCGATCTCGTCCTTTCGGTCATTACCCAGAGCTCATGACCATAGGTGAGGATAGGAACGTAGATTGACCGGTAAATTGAGAGCATTGCCTTTCGGCTCAGCTCCCTCTTCACCACAACGGTCCGGTACAGCGACCGCATCACTGCCGACGCTGCACCGATCCGCCTGTCAATCTCACGCTCCATCCTCCCCTCACTCGTGAACAAGACCCCGAGATACTTGAACTCCTCCACTTGAGGCAAGGACTCCCCACCCACCCAGAGAGGGCAAGCCACCTTTTTCCGGTCGAGAACCATGGCCTCGGATTTGGAAGAGCTGATCCTCATCCCAGCCGCTTCACACTCGGCTGCAAACCGCCCCAGTGCACATTGGAGGTCCCGGTTTGATGAAGCCATCAGGACAACATCATCTGCAAAGAGCAGAGATGAGATCCTGTGGTTCCCAAACCGGATCCCCTCCGGCCCCTGACTGCGCCTAAAAATTCTGTCCATAAATATAATGAACAGAACCGGTGACAAAGGGCAGCCCTGGCGGAGTCCAACATGCACCGGAAACAGGTCCGACTTACTACCGGCAATGCGAACACAGCTCCTGCTCCGGTCATACAGGGACCGAACAGCCCTTATCAAAGGGCCCCGAACCCCGTACTCCCAGAGCACTCTCCACAGGACCCCACGAGGGACACGGTCGAATGCCTTCTCCAGATCCACAAAGCACATGTGGACTGGTTGGGCAAACTCCCATGCACCCTCGAGCACCCGATGGAGAGTATAGAGCTGGTCCAGTGTTCCCCGGCCGGGACGAAAACCACACTGCTCCTCCTGAATCCGAGGTTCGACTATCGGTCGAATTCTCCTCTCCAGCACCCTGGAATAGACCTTACCGGGAAGGCTGAGGAGTGTGATTCCCCGATAGTTGGAACACACCGTCCGGTCCCCCTTCTTAAACAGAGGGACCACCACCCCGGTCTGCCAATCCAGAGGTACTGTCCCCGACCGCCACGCGATGTTGCAGAGACGTGTCAGCCAAGACAGCCCTACAACATTCAGCAACTTGAGATACTCAGGACGGATCTCATCCACCCCCGGGGCCTTGCCACCGAGGAGCTTTCCAACCACCTCAGTGACTTCGGCCAGGGTGATGGACGAGTCCGCCTCCAAGTCTCCAGCCTCTGCTTCCTCCTCGGAAGATGTGACGGCGGGATTGAGGAGATCCTCAAAGTATTCCTTCCACCGTCCGATAACATCCCCAGTCGAGGTCAACAGCTCCTCACCTCCACCGTAAACAGTGTTGGTGAAGCACTGCTTCCCCCTCCTGAGGTGCCGAACGGTTTGCCAGAATTTCTTTGAGGCCGTCCGATAGTCCTCCTCCATGGCCTCTCCGAACTCCTCCCAAACCCGAGTTTTTGACTCTGCAACCACCCGGGCTGCAGCACGCTTGGCCCGCCGGTACCCGTCAACTGCCTCAGGAGTCCCATGAGCCAACAAGGCCCGATAGGACTCCTTCTTCAGCCTGACGGCATCCCTTACTTCCAGTGTCCACCACCGGGTTCGGGGATTGCCGCCGCGACAGGCACCACAGACCTTACGATCTCAGCTACGGGCGGCCGCATCGACAATAGGGGCCGAGAACAGAGCCCTTTCGGACTCTATGTCCCTAGCCTCCCCCGGAAGGTGTGAGTTGAAGGTGCCCCTGACAGAGGGCTCTGCCAGACGTTCCCAACGATACGATACGCTTGGGCCTGCCAGGTCTCTCCGGCTTCCTCCCCTGCTAGCGGACCCAACTCGCAACCAGGTGGTGATTGGTTGACAGCTCTGCCCCTCTCTTCACCCGAGTGTCCAAGACACGCGGCCGGAGGTCAGATGACACAGCAACAAAGTCGATCATCAACCTCCGTCCTAGGGTGTTCTGGTGCCACGTGCACTGGTGGACACCGTTGTGCTCGAACATGGTGTTCGTTATGGACAACCTGTGGCTAGAACAGAAGTCCAATAACAGAACATCGCTCGGGTTCAGATCAGGGAGGCCGTTCCTCCCAATCACCCCTCTCCAGGTGTCACTGTCGTTGCCCACGTGGGCGTTGAAGTCCCCCAGTAGAACGATGGAGTCCCCGGTCGTTGCACTGTTCAGTACCCCTCCCAGGTACTCCAAGAAGGCCGGGTACTCTGCACTGCTGTTCGGCCCATAGGCCGACACAATAACCCTAACCCCAACCCGAAGGCGCAGGGACGTGACCCTCTCGTTCACCGGGGTGAACTCCAACACTCGGCAGCTGAGCTGTGGGGGAATGAGCAGGCCCACACCAGCCCACCGCCGTTTCCCGCGGGCAACGCCAGAGAAATGGAAGGTCCAGCCCCCCTCAAGGAGTTGGGTTCCAGAGCCCAAGCTGTATGTGGAGGTGAGGCCGACTATATCTCAGGATCTCTGAGTCTTGTTCACGAGTGAGGGGAGGATGGAGCGGGAGATTGACAGGCGGATTGGTGCAGCGTTGGCAGTGATGCAGTCGCTGTACCGGACCGTTGTGGTGAAGAGGGAGCTGAGCCGAAAGGCGAAGCTCTCATGAGCTCTGGGTAGTGACCGAAAGGACAAGATTGCGGATACAAGGGGCCGAAATGAGTTTCCTCCGCAGAGTGGCTGGGCGCTCCCTTAGAGATAGGGTGAGGAGCTCAGTCACACGGGAGGAGCTCGAAGTCGAGCCGCTGCTTCTCCACGTCGAGAGGAGCCAGCTGAGGTGGCTCGGGCATCTGTTTCGGATGCCTCTTGGACGCCTACCTCGGGAGGTGTTCCGGGCATGTCCCACCGGGAAGATGCCCCGGGGAAGACCCAGGACGCGCTGGAGGGACTATGTGTCTCGGCTGGCCTGGGAACGCCTTGGGGTCCCCCCAGAGGAGCTGGAGGAAGTGTTCGGAGTGAAGGAGGTCTGGGCGTCCCTGCTTAGACTGTTGCCCCCGCGACCCGGCCCCGGATAAGCGGAAGAAAATGAATGGATGGATGGATGACAAAATATTAATAAAGAAACAACTGAAAACAGTTCAAATGGTTTTCAATATGAAATTCCTGAATATAAGCAATACAGACTTCAAACAACATATAGACATACATAAGAAACAGATGTCCTCCTAAAGCACAAGCTTTTAATGACAGAGACAGCTCTGTCATTAAAAGCTTGTGCTTTAGGAGGACATCTGTTTCTTATGTTATGTCTATATGTCTATATGACGTCTCTGTCAAAAAAACCCAAGCAAATCAAAAATCTCTCTCTTGACTAAAGTTGAATGTATTGAAGTATTGCATAGCCCTAAATTTACAAACTGAAGGACATTCTCTAACTGGGGCCAACCAAGAGTCTGAGTCCAAAGTCTGGGGCCTATAATAACACTGGGGGAAATGATTTGTTTATCCATATTTTTGTATTTTCTGATCATGATTTGAGGCGACACAGCTGAGAAAAAAACAGTTTATTTATTTCCACTGCCAAAATGTTCTTAGACCCAAAGTTGTACTCTGTCTGATTGTGGCTCAATTTGCAATACTGTTCAGATGGATGCAGTTATGCCAAGGACACAAATGCACTATGAGAGAGCAAAATTAACTCAGAAACATTTTCAGCCTATTTCCAGGGCACTTAATGTGTGCTGTGAGCCCAGAGAGACCCTCACTGCAGCCTCCAGACCCCAGGGACCAGGACTCTCTGAGCTGCTCCAAACACTGCCTCTTCGCCTTGGGACTGGACTTCAGCACCAACCGGTAAACAACCAGGGAAAACAACCAGAGAAGGGGAAGAATTACAAATGAGAGCTTGCAAACTCTTAGACAATCAATACTCCCACCAAGTGTAGTGTGAACTCAATGAGGCTGTCACAGGTATACGTGGTATACAGACATCAGGTTTCAGATGGTTGAAAAATTAGAATCATTGCCATAACAATTGCCCAACACTCTGTAAACGACTTGATGTTACAGAATGTTAGAACTTGAAATGAGGAGGCTGTTTTGTCAGAGAACAACCTAACTTTGCTTTAGTGTGTGGGGCACACCTGGTTTAGACAAACTTTTTAAATCAAGGGCCACCTATCAAAACACAGACGAAGTGGAGGGCTGATTGAGGGACATAGACTGATGGGTACTACTGAGAGAATAATTCAAATCTGAGCATCCAGAACTTCATTCATGTTTAGATCCTCAATTGGATATGAGGTAGATTTTCAAAAAAGTACTGCTTAAGGTAATGGAAATGAAAAATTGGTCTGAGGGCCAGATTTGGCCCCTGGGCCATAGTTTTGGCATACCTGGTTGAAACAATTTCTAGCAACAGTGAAAAGCACTACTAACATTATAAAACAAAATATTTTATTGTTTCAGTTCTGAGTGGTTAAAACTATGTCCATCAATAGGAAGTTGAAATCATGGATCTGTTAAAAGTGTTTAATCTTTAGTTGAACTCTCTCAGAGGTCAGAGCAGTCACATTGTACACAAGAGTGCTCTGGTACTACGGTTCTACGTGTTCAGTCAGATCTACAGCCACTGGTCACACAAAGATTCTAAGGTTAAACTAGTGACACACACTGAGCTCGCCCTATTCAATCAAACTGGAGGCCATGTTCAAACCCGAGCTTGGGTGTATATAACAACAAGTTTATGTCTGTGATAAACAAAGTAAACATATTCTAATAACATATTTATATTTTTTAATTGATTTATTTATAATTACAAAACATTTTATATGACATAAAAGTTGCTGACAAGTTTTTGTTTCTCTACACTTTTCGCTTCAGTTCTTGGGAGTCTCGTCTGGTCTCTATGTACAGTGCAGCCAGGAACTCCTCACCTCCTCCCTCCTACTCCTCCAGCGACCCCTGGTGGTTCTCCCTGCCTCACCTCAGCTCCCATCATGCACCACTGACAGACCAAAGCCGAGTCTCTTCCAGAGGTCTTACTGTACCCTTCTCTGTTCCTGAAGCCTGTTCTCCACATCTACTTAGTGTCTCTGAGTTTTCCGCTCTGCTCGCCTTCGTTGCCCCCGGCAACGCTCAGACCACTGTTGCATTGTTGGAGTTTGAATCAGGGAAAGTGAGCTACCACACGACAGAGGGCGAGGCAGCTCCAGTTCAGCGCTGTGGAGAGAAACAACATGTGCTGCTGCTGAAAAGTAAGAATCAAATCCAAAATTCAGTTACAATTGTATTAAAAGCAAAGCATTAATGAGATCATTTGCTTCCCATTGAGAATCTTAAACTAAAACATGTTATTCATGTATTTTTTGTTGTCTTGATCTTATTTGTTCTTGTCTTATAATTTAGATGCCATTTTGTCTTGTTTTAGTCCATGTCTTGTCTTTCATATTTGATTTTAAAGCAGTTTGATGAGTAAATTAAATGCATTTCATTTTTATAAATTAAGAAATGTGTTTTGCTTGGCCAACTATTTGAGAAGCACTGTGTTATAGGCATCATTTATTAAAAGAATGGTGTCATATTTTCCTTGCTTCTGTCCAGATGGTGGTCTGTGCCAGGTCCTGTTCTCCGTTTCACAGCAGGACTTACTTAGCAGGCTGATGTTGTTTGGCAGTGCGGCGACGGTGGATGCAGTTTGTAATCTGAACAACTGGGGGCGCTGCTCCATCCCCATCCACTCTCTGCAGGTACTGTATATGATCTCCTCTACTGCCATCAAGTTGATAGTGTTATTCCTGACAGTTGTTGAAACTGTTTATTGTCAGTGATGAATTTATGTGAACTCTTGTGTTCAGGCAGGACTGAAGAACCGTCAGCTTGATACAGTAGATTTTTACCTGAAGAGTAAAGAAAATGTCCTGAGTCCAAACGAGGAGCCAGCAGGGTCCAGCCTCAGCCTCACAGAGAGTAAGCATCAATAACTACTTTACATTACTTTACATTATATTACTTTACATTACATTATATTCAAAGTCTCAGGGTTTAAGCTGTTTTGTGGTGCAGTTCTTAAAGTTTGTAGGTTGTTTCTTTTTTTTTTTGACCAACTCATAGATGTTTAAAATGTTCAGACCAAGAACCACTAAACCAAGGGTTGAGATTATACGACAAGCACATAACAGATAAGGTACAAAACAGGACTGAACCAGGACTAAACCAAAGGCTAGTCCCAAACCTAAAATAAAGCACAGTTTACACAAGTTTGCACTTTTTTGCTGAGTTATATTACAGTGATAGAGTAAAGTCTGCAATATTTTATTTGTTATATACTTTCATTGTTCTAAGTAATTGTTACATGGTCAAGTAATCTAAAGTATTTAATTCTTACAGGAGTCCAACAGCTGTGTCCGGCCTTAGACCTGCTATGTTCTTCAGTGAGAGACTCAAACAGTGAAGCTCAAAGTCGACAGTTTTCAGAGCAGCTACTCCACATCACACTGAGCTTCCTCCACTCCCAGATCAGAGCCCTGCTGTCCCACCACAACAGTGAGAAACATGACACACTCTATAAAATAAGACTGTATCTTTAAAGGGACAGTGTGTAAGATTTTTACCCGTTAATTACCGAAATTGAAGATACCCATTCAAAAATACAGTGTTTTCCAAGCCTTTTCACTTCCATCATGAAATCAAAGTATTCTGTTGGACTTAGATATACCTGCATAAAAGGGGGATCTTCCCCATGTAGAGGCAGCCATTTTGATTACGAGAGCCGCAGAAGGACATACTGTATTTTGGGCTCCGCCTTCGCCATTTTCTTTATACAGTAGTTGTCGGCACTAGCCCGTGGTTTTCACACAACGAGATAGTACGCGTTTGGATAAACAACGACAAGCATGTTGCCGGAACACACTTACTCCGCACATACATCGCAGGACCTTCCTCCCCTTGCCTTCATCTAAGAGGAGAAGAAGAAGGCACCCCGGGTTCAGACCGACCTCCGACCTCCGCGGTCTGGTTCCCGATTCCCCCCACCCGCGCACAGCGCCGGGTGCACTTCACCCGTGCGCGCGGTTCGTGCGTGGCTGCCAGTGAACACACCTCCGGGTACGCAGAGCTGTCCGCGTTATGTCGCTCCCGGGTGACCCTCAAGGTCTGCCATAGCTAGAACCGGAATTTCAATACCCACCATCCACCAATGCGCCACCATCCTACACAGTGTAACTTTAAGTATGCTGTGTTATATTTTTTATATTTGTACAAACATTATAACAAAGAAATTGTACATTATTGAGAAGCATAAATCCATAATTTAAGTATTTAATCTGGGAAACATAAACGTTAAATTTAAATTAACAAAAACTTAAATACACAAAGAGTAAGAATAGCATACTAATACATAGAAAGTATGTAAAATGAGTGATCCAAGGACCATTAGGCTGTTTTGATTGTTTGAAAATGGCTTTTGGATGACAGTCAGTACATTTCAATTTTAGAAACCGTGTCCAGATTACGACCTTTTCTGCCTCGTTATACTTGTAATGTTGTAGCCTATGTGTTTGTGTGGTGTATAGGTGACAGTGCAGACGTTCACAGCTGTGTGGAGGTGTTGGACCAGTACCTGACTCAGCTCAGAGGCTTCATGAAGAGGTTCCCCTGGTCCAGTTCAGGCTCTGGAGGGCCCAGAAGAGAGGAGAGCCCCGCAGACAAGTGGGACCAACTGCCTACTCTGGTAATACACTGCACAAGCACAGCTTAGTGTTTTTGAGTTCATTCTAATATTGCTGCGTTTTGGTATACAATAACAGTTTACATACACATTCTTTACCTTTTGAGAATTCATTATTTTAATATACAAAATAAAGCTGCTCTCATATATTTTTGTTCATTGTCAAATAGTAATTTCTGGAGGAGGTTTGACCCAATGTACAGTATGGTTGTACTTAAAAATGGCCAAAATTGTAAATCTGAAAGCAGATCTATTATGCAAAATTGACTTTTCAGAGCTTTTAACCAGTTGTTAGAGTTGTTTCCCCTCACCATTTACACTCGAATAGGCCTGTCATGATAACTAATTCTGAAGTATGATATATTGCAGTAGTATATAAAGATAGATGATAAACAATATTGAAACCAACTTATGCCACTGCATAGAAAAGAGAAGATTTAAACCACAAAAACTATTCTAAATCTACACTAATAGAAAAAATCATGAGCTGCAATAAATAAGTAGCAGAATGCAACACTTAGTCATACAAATTAATTCAGCGTTCTATGAATGAATCGTATAGCCAAAAAATAAACCACCAAAAATGTAAACATGATAAATATTGACCCCAAAAAATGTTCTTCCAGTTTCATACTAGTATTTTGAACAAAAAGTTGATATTGTAATTATTTTGACAGGCCTACCCTCAAAGTTCTATTTGAAGTGAATCGTGCATGTTTGACCAATCTTTAATAACTTATTTTCAAAACACCATTTTGCCAATCAACCCCTGTTTTCACTGCCAATGGTGTGCAATGCCCTCTGCTATGTACTTACTTCATTCTACAATTTAATTTTATTTTTTATCAGTGATTCAGGTAGGATTCAGCAGCGTTATCTTTTATCATTTTGGTACAAATGGGAAAAAATAAATAAATAAAATCAGCAGTTGATCTACAGCTAGATCATATCTGTACAGCAGACACAAGCACAATGTCTTCTTTAAATGATTATTTTAACTACATTTTAGTAAAGTGTTCAAACCTGTCAAAAACACTTTAAATACTCCCTTGTAGTAAAACTGTAATAATGCACAATAGGTCTGTACTTTTCAGGTGGAGGGTCTGTCAACTAGACCACATTACAGGTCAGATCTGTGGACAGGTGACCCCCGCTCAGTCAGAATGTCTGTTTTTCTAGGCATTTTTGAGCTCTAAAACCTGTAAATGAATAAATGTGATAGAGCTGTTTAATGTCATACTGTAGAACATTTCAGCCAACGCAATGACATCTTCATATCTGTTCTGACCGTGAGAGCGAGCGGACGTGTCTCTCTTTCCTCTCTTATCTATTGCTCCTGTTGTCTGCGTGCCTCTCTTGTTTTTCGTCATTTTCTCGTTTTTGGAGCAGATTTTCCAAATTCCTAAAATATGAACGTGATCAGCTGGACCCTCAGCACGATTGATACTCTTTTTTCACGGAGGAGTGCCGCTCCGGGAGAAGCGATGTGTCCGGATGGTACTTTTGCTGCTGGATATGCGAGGGACTCGTATCGTGCGTGGCAAGTCGTATGTTTGGCACCAATGTACCTGGAGGATGTGGAGGATATTTACGTATTCGGATTTCTGATAGCTGGACATCTGTTAATTGGCCTGGGATTGTCCATGATCTATCACAAAATTTGTAAGCTGGCAGCTAGTAAAGAGTCCCCCAAGCTGTCTGCAGCAATTTCGAGCCATTGTGAAGCCGTGGGGGATCTCGTGAAAGGATTACATCAGAAAGTGGGACTGGTTGAGGACCTTTTGGAAGGATTTCAACCGAAGGAAACATCTCGACGTTTGGATATCATAACGGGCATGGTGACTGAACTGTGTAAAGCCAACGCAGCGCAGTCTGTGCGCCAAGAGGAACTAATGAGATCTCTCATGAATCTTCATGGCGATATGAAGATGGGGGTCTGGCAAAACCCAAGCTCAATCTAAATTGTTCACCTGGGTCTCTAAAAATGTATTTCATCATGCTAAATTAATCCCTTTGCAAATTATGTCTGCCTGTGAAAACCTGTCTCCAACAGTTATCTGTGTTTTGACTTCGCCTCCCTGCAAGAACACTCCCAAGGCCACAGAATGTGGTTTGTTATCTGGACTCTACATAAACATGGCACCCACTATCACACTGACACTGACACTGACACTGACATGATTGAGTAGAAATGTTCCCTGTCTTTTAGTAAAGGTCTGATCTCTGCTCTCAGTTCAATCAATTTCATTGATTTCCAATCTGATCCCCCCACACCCTTCCTTCTGTTGCCAACGAAAAAGATCACCGTATGTTATATCTCCAATTGTTTTTCTGTCATTACATGTTGTTAAATTGTCACTGAGTGTATTGCATCTTTTCTACTCTGCATCTCCCAGTCGGCGGCGCGCGCATGCGCAGCGGCCCCTCCCCTAGCCCACTCTATCACTGTCCTGCCTGGTTAGTGGGGAAACAAAATTTCGAATTCACTCTATGTACATGTACATGATTGTTTTTCGACAATAAAGCAAACTATGACTATGACTATGATAAAAACAAGGAGGTAATGGACCCCCAACCAAAAAGTTACATGGTGCACCTTTAATTTGTTATTTGTTAATACAAAAGTATTAAATCAGATTGAATTTATTGATCAAACTGTGATCAGTTAATACAAGGGAAAAGTCATGACCATAGTACCTGGCCCTAAAATAGAATAACAATTAGTTTAAAAGTGTTATATGACATATGCAAAATAGCTTTTAAGCTAATATCTTGAGGGCATAAACAAGCTCCTAATGTCAAACTTAAATGTTGTTTGTTGAGGCAGACCTCCCGTGAGCATCAGGCCACACTGCTGTAATTATAACACAAACGCCCATAAGCAGTCATCCAGCTCATTTCTATTCTCCAAAGGCCTTCATTCCACAGCAATGAATTAACTCATTAACCCACTGCTATGCTATATTACATTGTTCATTTCCACTGCTCCCACAAATGTGCAAATGCCTTAAGAAATAAGGGTTGTCGAAAGTATCAAAAAACACGAATAGATACTAAAACTAGTATCGAAACTGCATTTGAGCAGTTATTGATTCTAAAAAGTCCCACTGACAGGACAGAAATGAATCTTTCCTGAATAGCTTTATGATGATCATTATGGAACCTACCTAGACCACTGAGGAATTACACATACAGTATATAAAACCACTTTTAACTGTCATGACTCTATCTTTTGTATTTTTTTAATATGTGTAAATGGCATGAACATTCATATAATTTTCTTTTTTATTTAAATTCTTTGTGAAGCACTTTGAGTTGTCTGTGTGCGTGAAAACTATAAATGAAATTTAATTTACTATTTACTATCATTACTTATAAACTTCTTCACTTAAAATTCCTTGTTTTTTTAATTGGCGCATAAGTGTAAAAGTAGCCATTATTTCTGTTTGTTTACAGGAAGTGGTCCGTGCCTCTGTTCTGACCAATCAGATCCCTCGAGCTCAGGCAGTTCTGAGGCAAAGGGGCCAATCAGAGCACAGACTGGCCGCTCTGAGGAGGGAGGGGCTGGGCCAGGTGTACTCCAGTCTGCAGCAGCGAGACCTGGAGACTGCCAAAACCCTGCTCATTAACATGGTAATGTACTCAAATCATATCTAAACTATACTATAGAGCGTTTTCACGTGATGTCATAATCTAGACACTCGCCATTTTGGGGTTTTGAAGCACCGCAAACAGTGCATTTATGCCGCAAAGTTTAAAAATAAGCAAAATGGTCAACTATTGTGGGGTCCTAGGCTGTCACAATAGATCGGACAGAGAAAAACACCTGCAGTTCTATCATTTACCTAAAGTAGTGATCAACCAGGGTGAACAGACAGCAAAGGAAAGGAGGCGATTTTGGATCGCAAGTCTCAAACAGAACTTGGATGGGAAAAATCCCAACAACATTTGCATACTGTATGCTTAGCTCATTTCGCATGTTAGGTATTTCATACTGTGCATTGTGATTGCTAATTTTCAACCAATTTGTAGCGACCATGTTTACATAAACAAATACTGGCTAACTGACTGACAACTAACTGACATTAGCCCCTACGGTAAACTGTATTACAATGTTAATATTTTAATCTTCACAAAACGTGACCAAAAAGCAATATACTAGTACTTAAACGCGTACTTCAGAAACGTGTTGTTTCTGCTCCGTTTAAACTTTTCTTTTGTTGGATTATCACTATTTCACCGGCGCGATGTGCGTGGGGTCGTGCCCCCCCATTGTGTATACGAAGGATCAGCTGTTAGCGCTGCGCGGCGCAGTTGTGCTCCCCCGAGACCGCCATGACATCCCAGCGGAGTTGCTATGGAAGAGGCGCAGAGGCCGACGTGCTGGACGCAAACTCCAGGAAAAGAAAATATGCTGCAGACCTGTGCTCCCCTCTGTCATCGCGGGAAACGTGTGGGCTATTTCGAACAAGACGGACGAATTAGCGGCGCTCACGCGGTATCAGCGGGAATACAGAGACAGCAGCATCATGCTTTTCACGGAGTCGTGGTTAACCCCGCAAATCCCGGATTCAGCTGTTGCTATGGACAACTTTCACCTGCTGTACGCGGACAGGACGGCAGACAGTGGGAAAAGGAAAGGAGGAGGCCTGGCTGTGTTTGTAAATGAGAAGTGGTGCAAACCTGGACACTGTACAGTGAAGGAGCAGCTGTGTAACAAGGACGTGGAGTTGCTGGCTTTTAGCTTGAGGCCATATTATTTGCCCCCAGAGTTTTCACATGTGATTCTGATCGCTGTGTATGTTCCTCCCTCTGCTAATGCTGAGACAGCATGTGACACACTGCACTCCTGTACGAGCACACTCCAAACAAAGCATCCACAGGCTCTCTTCCTGATTTCTGGATACTTCAACCATGCATCTCCTGCACCTGTTCTGCCTACCTGTCACCTGCCCCACAAGTGACAATAAAACATTGGATTTATTTTTTGCCAACGCCAAGGAGGCTTATTCTTCATCCCCACTGCCTCCCCTGGGTAGAGCTGACCACAACATTGTCCATCTGTGGCCTGTGTATCAGCCTATTGTGCACAGACAGCCTGTGGTGCCCCGTGTGGTGAAGAAGTGGACTGCTGAGAGTGAGGAGGCTCTGAGAGACTGCTTTGACACCACAGTGTGGACAGAGCTCTGTGACCCCCATGGAGAGGACATCAATGCAGTGACAGAATGCATCACGAACTACATAAATTTTTGTCTTGAAAACATCGTCCCCTCCCAGACGGTGTGGTGTTTTTCAAACAATAAGTCATAGATTAACCCTGACATAAAAGCTCTGCTGAAGGAGAAGAAGAGAGCTTTTAGGTCAGGGACCAAGGAGGAGCTGGAGGCTGCACAGAAGAAGCTGAGGAGTAAAATCAGGACGAGCCAGGCCAGCCATAAGAGGAAGATGGAGCGACAGCTACAGGAGAGGAACATCCAGGGGGTGTGGAGAAGTCTCAAGACTATCTCAGGCTTCAAAGCACCTCCTGCCCAGACGGAGGGGGACCTGCAGTGGGTGAATGACCTCAGTTCTCACTTCCGGAGATTTGATTAATCACCCACCCCTCCCCCCAGCTCTCACCTCCCTCCCCAGTTGGACAATGGGGAACTCCTGCACCTCTTCACACCTCTACCTCTGCTCTTCAGCCCACCACCACACATGGACTCACCCATCCCCCCAGCCTGCCACTGTCATTCTCTACAGCCCAGGTGAGACGGGAGCTCAAGACCCAGGAAGGCAGCAGGACCAGACGGCATCAACTCCAGGCCCCTTAAGTCCTGTGCACATGAACTGTGCGGAGTTATGGAGCATGTCTTCAACATGAGCCTTAAAGGGATATGCCACCCCCAGGTCAAACTTGGGCATCTCCCCACAGTCCAGAGACTAAAATAAGTGATGGAAAGTGTTTTCCTGGTCACCCAGCCATTGTCCGAGTCTGTCAGCACTGACCGCCGCGCGCAGCTGCAGCTACTCCGCGTTAGACTGGAGGCTAACGTCGCCAGAGAAAGATTTCAGCCAAAAGGAATTAATTTGCTCGATGCTTTTCCCAATTACTTTCTGTGTAGTACGCATTCATATCGAGTGCAAATGTGCAAATCAACATGGAGAGCTTGACTTGGTCATTTTGGGTGGGAACTATTTTTCAGTGCGGAAAAACAGAGCTGAAGCACACACCACGCTGCGTAACAGGGGAACTCCCAACGTGGTGCGTAACAGGGATTCCCCTGTGTGCTTCAGCTGTGTTTTTCCGCACTGTAAAATAGTTCCCACCCCAAAATGACCAAGGCAAGCTCTCCGTGTTGATTTGCACATTTATTTGCACTCGATATGAATGCGCACTACACGGAAAGTAATTGGGAAAAGCATCGAACAAATTAATTTCTTTTGGCCGAAATCTTTCTCTGGCGACGTTAGACTCCAGTCTAACGCGGAGTAGCTGCAGCTGCGCGTGGCGGTCAGTGCTGACAGACTCGGACAATGGCTGGGTGACCAGGAAAACGCCCAAACGGGCGATTCTGAACAGGGGAAATTTCTGACATCACACTCGGGAGGGGGGATGCAAATGCAGTTCCACCCCCCATCTGGATGACTACCCACCGTCTCTGGAAATCATGCCTAGAGAGTTTGGACCGCAAACTAGCTACGCAATGCGAGATGCGTTTTTTTATTTGCCTGGAGGCACGTGAGAGTGTTTCCAGGCTCGGATGTCCTTTATCTGAGCCTCCGAACCTCTGAAACAGCAGTGCTTTCATTTTATTTTCTGTGGAAATGTGTTTATTTTTCAATGGAAATCGTCTCATATGGGGGCCAGCGCACCGCTAAAGAGGAAAGGCCACACCCCCACCCACTGCACTGGCCTGTCTCTGTCCTCATTTGCATTCAAGCAAAAACGCCCATAGTAAAGTGTTTGAGAGAGATATTTTTGACTCTGACTGTGTTCATGAGGCTTTCTCATGCACTGTATCTTGATTTTGAAGAAGGATTCATTTACAGTATTAGGGAACCATTAAGGCGCCATATAAAAGCATCAAGAAGTACCATGTCATGGGATCTTTATGAACATTTTCAATGGAGATAGATGAGTTTTTATGCCATACTGGGGAATGTTATAGCCAAAAGAACATTACAGTGGAGTCAAGAAGATGCTGACTGTAAGTTTATGGAAATGCAAGTCTGCTCACAGTAAGGATGCAGATATGGATAAAAACATCCATAATGAAAAAACATGCTTTTATTTTAGTCTATATTTTGGTTAAACTGAAACACAGTGGTGCTTTAATGTACGTCCCCATTCAAGGTGACTTTATATGACTCCTTGAAAAATGGTACTTACTGGACCATATATGAATTTTGTAATATCAAAGTTCAAAGTCAGTTTTGAACTTTGATATTACAAAATTCATTTAAATTCATATGTGATAATATATTTATTAGTGCTGTCAGGCGATTAAAAACAATCTAATTACAGGATTTGTAATTAAGTAATCTAATTAATTGCATTTTAAGAGTGAGAGGGAGAGAGAGATTGAGGGAGAGAGAGAGATTGTGAGTGAGCGATCGAGCGAACGAACGAACGAACGAACCCACTTTGCAATTGAGTTTGTCAGTTTTCATATGGGCGCTTTCCTCATTCGTTTCCCAAATTCTGCGATCGTGGTTTGGTGCTTTGGTGAAGTGCACACTATCGATGGAACTTGTCCGGACGTGTTTATCGTTCAAATGATCCGTCAGGCTGGAGCAGCTCCGGTGATCGGAAAACGCTACAAATCACCACGTTCTTGTTGACAGTCCCGTCTTCGTTCTTTTTATAAATAAACTTGCCATTCAAAGGTCCGAGCAGCGATTTGCTCACCACACGCCAAATTTAAAATGCGAGCACATTGAATTACCACTCATAATTAATTGCGTTAATTTTCATAATGCGTTTGCAGTGTAATTAATTCATATAATTAACGCGTTAAAATGACAGCCCTAATAATTATTCCACTACTGCGTTTCTGTTGTTAATTGCATATTATTTTGTTTCTTTATTTATCTAGAAACACAATAGGGGGTTTAATCTAAATATATTGATTGCCCTTAATTATTTTATTTTTATTTTTATTTAACCTTTATTTAACCAGGTAAAAACCCATTGAGATCAAGACCTCGTTTACAAGGGTGACCTGGCCAAGAGGTCAGCAGCACACGTCCAGAGTAAAATAACAGTAAAATATCAAATGTAAAGTGCAATAGTTGTAAACAGTAAAATTAAGTGCAAATGATATTAAAGAGGTGCAAACAATTGTAAACACAAGCGATAAAATGCGTTAGTTAAAATGACAGTACATTTAAAAACACAGACACTGATTTATGTTTTTTTTTTGCCAATTATATAAAAAGGAGCTAAATGTTTTAAATGAGACAAGTCAGTTCAGTTTGAAGAGTGTTCCAGGCCGATGGAGCGGAAAAGCTAAAAGCCTGCTTTCCTAACTCAGTCCTAACACGAGGAACTTGCAGTTGAAAAATGTCACTAGATCGCAAGGCATAAGCATTGGTAGTTCTTTGAAGCAATGTACAAAGATACGAGGGTGCCAATTATAAAAAAACAAAAACATGGGACTAAATATTACTTAAGTAATTCCAGTCTGTGTCTTGTGAATTGTGGCTATTCTAATGATGATTCCCTCTGCCCTTGTTTTAACCTTAACTTGTGTTTACATCAGGGTTTCAGTGTGAAGAAGCAGCTCCACAGTATCTGCCTGTACACAGATGACAAAGAGCTCCGTGAGTTTGTGGTGCGTCTTATTTAGATTATAAATGGATTATGTAGACTTTTTCATTAATATTCCATAAACATTCACACATAGTTCCCAGAAAATTGTTTGTAACCAAGGAAACCATTTGGATGGTGGCAATGGCAAATTCCTGGTAATTAACATGGAAAATTGCCAGATCAAAAATGCAGGGAAATCATTTCTGGCTTTGTTCACACATAATCTTGCTCTGGCAAAATGCAGGTAAATTCCTGGGTCAGCTGCGTATGTGCGTTGGGGCTTAGTCAAGAATATTGTAAATTGTGATCAAATATATATTACAAATTTCAATGCTGATTTTATTTATCAGTAAAAATATAAATCATACACTATTTGTCCACGTTTTGGTTAAGTTGGTTAAATTTCCACATTTGTTTACCCTATTAAGCTATTAATTAACCATTTCTAATTATGTTTTGGCTTGTTTGTTATTAATAACAAATCTTGTATTGAAATTTGTGAGCCACTGTGTCAAAGCTATTCCCAATTAAACAAGACAGTTTGTTTATTCATTTTACTCAAATAGCTGAAGAGAAGTTGGTTTAAGAGATGTGAACCACTACAAGGCATTCTCTTTCAGGTTGAGGAACTTTTGAGGAGGAATTGTTTTACAGAAGAAGAATCCAAAAGCCTGTCCTTCATCAGAGAAATGGAGCGACTAGGGTCACTTCCTGTCCTTCAGTGTCCCTTAAAAACACCAACTCCAAGGTAAAGCAAATGAATCATTATCATCAAGTTTAACCTCATTTTTCTTTTCTGGAGTGTCTATAAGTTTTACTTTTATAAGCTTTTGATTGCGTAGTGTGGGTAGTGTTTTAGTACTCGACACCGCTCTTGGTCTCAAGATGAGTGCGATCATATTTCATTATGGCCACTGCCGTTAGCAATAAACTTTAACCGGTGTGCGGGGCTTCTCACTGCAGCCTGTGCGCTCGAGCCTGCGGACAGTGCGGCACAACGAGCACCACCAGCGCACGCAGCTTGTTCGCAACAGCGTGTACCTTTGCGTACCAGCATGTATCACAGAGCAGGTTAAACTTAATAAAACATCTTACCTGTCCGTCCACCTCACGTCAGCACACCGCTATTCGCCTTTTCACGCTCTCGCTCCTTCTGCTCATAGCTCACACAGGCTCCCTCCTCAGGCTCTGATTAGAAGCGCAAGACTAAGTGCAAAGCAAAAAGTAATCTAAATTTATGTTACAGTGACCGCACAGAGCAGGCCTACAGCACAGAGCAAGCCTGCCGCGACATGTGGTTGAATTTTGCCTAATAAATACCACTGCAAAACCAGTAAGAGAATGTGACTCCAGCTAGGAAGTTGAAAAAACAGGTTTAAAAAATAATAGAAGGGATCAAATCAAAGAATTAAAGAAGGGGTCCTCAAACTGTGGGTGAGGGTCCAAAAACAGGGTACAGAGTGTTTAAGTGCAGTACAGTTTGCTTGGCTTATTTTAAGATTAAAATGAACATTTATCAGATAAAATGGAGATAGATTTCTGAAAACCTATTTATGTGTATGTCACCACTAGTACCTCTGAATAAAATGTGGTTTGTGCTTTGATTTACAGTTTATTGCAAACATATACAGGGGGTCCTCGGGTTACGACGGTCTCGGGTTACGACGTTTCGTGGTTACGAACGCGCCCCCATTAAAAAAAATATGTATATATTACGCGTCATTCCGTCTTACACGGTTTAGCGTGGTAAAAGATGTAAACAAACGCACGCGGCGCGCGGCGCACGGCGGAAGAATACGCTCTGTTGTGGTTGTAGGGAGAAGAAGACAGCCTCGTGTGCGTGTCCAATGTGGGCGGAAGTACCTGATGTGGGCTCTGATCTGCTCCTATGAAAGCGGCAGTGATAAACAAGCATCGTAGTGGTCTAATTATTGAGATGGAAAGGTTATTGGTGCTTTGGTTGGAAGATCAAAGGCAAAATCCGGTTTACGACGAAATTCGGGTTACGACGCGTCTTAAGAACGGATCAACGTCGTAACCCGAGGACTCCCTGTATATTCAGACCTCTCAAGTTCTGAAGTGTGGTAGGAGTGAGATATATGTATTGGGGGACCGGGGTGGTGTGTTGACTGCATTTTTCCGAGGGGGGCGGCATTTTTTCGCTGAAAACGCGCGGTGCCTGCATTAACTAACCTATTTTTTGGGCACAGAAGCGCTGTGAACAGTGGCTACAGAAATATGTCGAATTGCGTGTGTCACACTCTCAAAGCATGAAACTTGAGAGCCCTGTATATTTGTAAAGTTATGTGAGAAGGTAGTGCAAAGTGGGATCATCAAGAGGGGGAAAGAGAATCCTCCCAAAATGGGTGGTTAACATCTTAGTTTTTATTGGCAGGAATGACCCCAGATTGCATCGCAGAGCATCTAGAGTTCAAAAATTTTCTAGGAGGCATGCCCCCGGACCCCCCTAGCGTTTCAGTGACTTTCAGCTTTTTTCATTACTAGTCATTACTAGTCATTTTGAACTTCTTGAGACTGTTTAAAATAAAAAATAAAAAAATTTAGCTAGTTCTGTTTTACATGTTTTGAAGATGGCAAAAATCGGGTACAGTCGGTACTTGAGTTGAGGGGGGGATGGGGGTGGATGGTATCCCCCCTGGGCTAAAAAATTGTCAAAATCATCACTCTTCTAAAACAGTCATCCCTTCTTCCATCCCCTGTGGGATTTTATCAATCAGGCATGAAAATCCCTCACCTTTTGGTGAAATTCGCCGTTTTGAAGTAAAAATAGCCAGTGCCAAGAGCCAATCATAGGCCGAACTGCGCTCCAGCTTCCAGTCATGTCGCGCTCCCACCAATCATGACGATTTGCGCTGTTGTATTTGCGCCTGTTCACCGATCAGGTGTGAGAATCCTTAACTTGCTACGTTAATGCTACGTAAGAAGAAACTCTCGCCTTGGGACACGGGATACGTTTGGAATATGTCTCCGGAGCTCCGGATTATTAAAGACCATGGATATACCCGACGTGTGCATACATGTGGATGCAGATTATTTCTGCATCAAAGGGACAGATTATCTGACAGCAGGGCCTTATGTTAGCGTGTGTGTGTACAGGACTAAACCAGGACTAAACCAAGACTAAACCGGGTCTAAACCGGGACTACACCAGGACTAAACCAGTCCTAACCAGGTCTAAACCAGGTCTAAACCAGGACTAAACCAGGTCTGAACCAGGACTAAACCAGGTCTAGACCAGTCCTAACCAGGTCTAAACCAGGACTAAGGTGTGTGTGTGTGTGTGTGCCCAGAGTGTGTGCGTGTGTGCCCGCCCAGAGTGTGTGTGTGTGTACATGTGTGATAACATATATCCTGTGTATTATTGAATTATTGAATGACTATGGACTTTTTGTTATAAAACCATTTCCATTTTAACAAAGTACCTTCTAATTCTGACCTGCCCTGAAACACCACACCACAGTGATGTCAGTGATGGGGGAGGGCTTAGCTTAATGTCAAGCAAATTAGTTCCTTTCTGTTCCACAAGCAGATCTTTAACGGGAAATTTCTCAGATTGTTGCCTTCAGAATGTGCTGCTTTCCCCAGGGATGTTGTTTCTTTCTGATAAATGGTATTGTCTTATGGAGGCCATGCAACTGAGAATGCAAGCTATGAAACAGATGGGATTTAGGATTTTCCATGTCTAGCAAGTCACCCTAAAATAGACTAGAATGCAGGAAATTGCATCTAAGAAATCCAAAATTTTCCAGCAGCTCTGCCATTTTGAACAGAAAATCAATGCACTCATTTATTGTTTGGTGTTTTTTCAGAGCCTTACAGATGGTCCACACTGCAGAGACCAATGAAGAGGTTCTGAAGGATCTAATGGTGCATCGACGGTTTGAAGATTCTGGTCTGTGGGTTCGTGTGAGGCTGGACTGGGTCAAAAACTGGGAGCATAGAAACCAGACTGAGATCCTCCTGTCGCGTCTCAAACACACAGGTGAGATTATTAACTAATATGTCTTGTTGGTTGCTAGTAAGAAATGTATAACTAAGAAAAGGTTATTACAGGAAATTTGACCACATGGTGTGAAATAACACTAGATATTTGTAAAATGGAAGAGATTACAGCATTTACAAATAACAAACAAGGATGGTTTGTGTTCTTTTGGGAAAAGTGGCTTGATTATACAAATCTTAAAAGCCCAAATTTCATTTTGAAAATGTAAGAAAATACATTGATAACGGTCAACTAGTGGTTGCTCCCTTTTTTGTTGAAATTATGGGACGGTGTATTAAGAAGGGGAAACACTACTCTCCAATAGGCCTGCCCTCCATCTGAAATTAGAACATCATTAAATACTAAATCATGAATGCTACCTCTTCAGTAAACCCTCCCATGTTCGTATTGGTGGTCATTTAGTCATTTCCTGGTTTTCTCTTCTCTTAGAGTTGACTTCTTGTGATGCGTCCGTGCTGTGGAGATACTTGACATCTCTCCACGATGAACGCCGTGTGGTGGAGTGGGTGCGAAGCAGTGGTGTACCCCAGTGGCCGGAGGTAACCCCTGAAATTGTCAACAACAGCACAGCCTGCAGCACCTTCATGAGGGAGGACATACTGGATCAACTGGCAAGGTGAATGTTATCATCAAATGAAATGTGTAGCATTGTCCAAAATGAGTGAAGGTGCATTAGCTAAACAGGCACTATGTAAGTTTTTACTCAAAGCACTTTACATCAAGGAACAACTTGCCCATTCACACACACACTCACACACCAGAGTACACAGACACTGGGGGTGAAGTGGGTTAAGTGTCTTGTCCAAGGACATAACAACAGTATTTATCTGTGGGAATTTGAAATGCATTGCCAACCTGTGTGTCAGTAGTTCTTGCTGCTCTACCAATGATGTTTATGTCAGTCATCCAGGTAGAATCCATGGCAAAAGGAGAAATTCAGTTTGTCAACTCAACAAAAGTTTATTTGGTCAAATACGTTTTGCAGCTCATCCAAGCTGCTTCTTCAGTTCTAGTCAGAGTGCAGGTGGACATTGCCTATATCTGCCTGAAGGGAGGAGCTAACTACAATGAAATTGAGACTGCTACGCCTACAGTATTTGTTTACAGTTTCTGTTAGTTAGGTAGGCCTATTAAATATGCAGTGGGAGTGTGGGGTCTTGTTAGCATAAACATTAAGGGCCATAATGGGTGTTTTCGCACCTCTGGACCTGACCTGGCTAGCCCTTTTGTTTTCTTTGTTTGTTTTGATTTAGGTTTGAGAAAGAGACTCCCATAAATGGGAGACAAATGATATCTGAGACCTCAATTTCTGTTCAAGAAAGCATTTGTGTTGTAAGCTTCTGTGTTGTAATATCCGAATAACTCCCAGTTTGTGTTGCAGTGGGTGGTGTGAATCAAAAAGCAGGTATTGGTCAGTGTGTGTGGGCTTTGTGAAGGCCTCTACTTGGAGTCTCCGGTCTTCTCCTATGGTTACGGCACAATCTAAGAAAGCCAATGTGTTATCCTTGGCATCTTCACAACTGAATTTGATGTTCGGATCTACAGAATTGATATGTGCAGTAAAAGGTTCCAAATCTTGAATTTAGATTTTTGAAAAATTATCATCAACAAAGCGATACCAATGTGTGGGTGGCGTGCCTGGATATGAGGCCAAAGCACTCTGTTCAAATTGTTCCATGTATAAGTTAGCCATGATCGGGGAGACCGGTGAGCCCATCGCACAGCCGTGGATCTGCCTGTAGAAGTTTCCTCTGAACTGGAAATAGGTGGTATTTAAACAAATTTCCAGTAGTTGACAGATTTGGTCAGGTGAAAGTTTGGTTCTCTCTTCTAGCTTGGTATCTTGCAGTAGTCTCATTCTTGCTGCCTTCACCTCTACCGATGCTGGCATACAAGTGAAAAGAGAGGTCATATCAAAGGAAACCATTGTTTTATCCCGGTCAAACTGGAGAAGCTTGGCTTTGTTCACAAATTCGGCTGTGTTCTCAGTGTGGTGCTCCGTGTTACCCACCACAGGAGCCAGGATGGTTTTTAGGTGTTTGACCACATTGTATGTGATGGAGTCTGTGCTACATACAATGGGTCTGAGTGGTACTCCCTGCTTGTGAATCTGTGGGAGGCCATAGATGCAAGTAATGGAGTCACCAGGAAACAGTCTGTAATACAGCTGTTGATCAATGACTTCTTCCTTCTCCAGCTTCTGTAAGCAATCAATGGTCTTCTTTTTGTACTCATTGGTGGGGTCTCATTTTGCACCAGTCTCCCCTATCATGGCTAACTTATACATGGAACAATTTGAACAGAGTGCCTTGGCCTCATATCCAGGCACTCCACCCACACATTGGTATAGCTTTGTTGATGATAATTTTTCCAAAATCTAAATTCAAGATTTGGGAACCTTTTATTGCACATATCAGTTCTGTAGATCCAAACATCAAAATTACTCGTGAAGGTGCCAAGGACAACATTGGCTTTCTTAGATTGTGCTGTAACGATAGGAGACCGGCGACTCCAAGCAGAGGTCTTCAGGAAGCCCACACACTGACCAATACCTGCTTTTTGATTCACACCACCCACTGCAGCATAAACCTGGAGTTATATCAAAAGCGGGATTCGAACCGCCAGTTTTTGGATTAGTGGACAAACACTACCAACTGAGCTGCTGTCTCCCAAAAAACACTGTACTTGGATAAATGAAAGATGCAGGTTGATATCATACTGTGACAATTCCAGGCATTTACTGTTACTGTCATCTGAACAGTTGTGCCCATACTGAAGTGTGTGTGTGTATTTTGTAGGAGAGGTGTATTCATCCCAGAAGAGCTGTGTGATTTTGAGTATCTCCTGTGGCGGGTGGCTCAGAGTGAGGGGGTCATGTGTCAGTCCAGTCTGCTCCTGTCGTACTGCGCATGTCAGGGCCTGGACTTCCACAGCGTCTTCATCACCTTCTGTTTGGAGCATGGACTCAAGTACCTACTCTACTCCTACCTCCAGTACCACAGGTCTGTCTGCACTGCATACCACTGTCACCAGAATTACTTTATCAAATTTTTACTGTCTTAAAATCATGAATTACAGAACTAGTTTATTTACCGTAATGAGTTTCTACAACTATTCTCAAGCGGAGTTTTGCCATCACAATAATTTAACAACTAACAGCAACAACTAACAGGCTAACAGTGCTCTAACTGTCCTTTCTGATTTGAGGAAGATTAAATGGTTTATAAATAGATGCTTCAAGACTTCAAGAGCTGCTTTTACAATATGTCTATACTGGGGCAAATTTTACTTTTTTTTTTTTTTTTAGATAAAGAAAAATTGTGTATGGCCCCTTGATGATATAGATACATTGTACTATTTTTAGATTTTTAAATTCTGATTGCTATTACTTTTATTCTAGGTTGACTCCTAGAAACTGCCCTCTTCTGTCCAATCAGGACTTGTTTGTGAGTCATCCATGGTTTGAGATGCTCGTCAAAATTCAAGAAATCACCACAGACCTTTCAGGTTAGGTTGTACAAGTTTCTTCAGTTTATAGTAATGTTTAGCGCCGAGCAATACATAATAATTGATGACATTTTTTAAATTTAAATTATTATAAACAAAACAACTAGTATGTGTGTAGAATCCTTCAGTCGTCCATGTAGAATCCATCCACAAATTGAATTTCTCCTTTTGCCACAAAAACAACTAGTAATTTCATGAACATAAACTACAAGACAGTTGCCTGGAAAAATACAGACTTCTCACTGAGATATCCTTCTGGATTTCCAGGCAAACAAGACAGATTGATAGGGTCAACAGTGAAATGAGACCGTATAATCCCTCATTTGTCTAGGAGAAGAGAGAGTGTAGAGAAGGTGTCAGGTAGTCCACTATAATAAATCTAGTAGAAAATGAATAGCAGAAAATGATGTCTGTTTTGTTTTTAAATTCTAATACACTTTTTTTCCTCTCAGACCCAGGGCTGTTGTACCAAGCCAGTCTGACCTGTGCTCAGGTGCTGTTACCAGGGAGTCAGGCTGCTCTCTGCTCTCTGCTCTTGGAGGGACACAGTCTGCTAGCTCTGGCCTCCATCATGTTTGCTCCAGGAGGAATCGACCAGGTGAATGAATTAATAAATACAACACAATTAAATCAGATACTCACACATTCAGCTGGACATTCAGAGTGCTTTGTGCAAAGCAAACGGAGGCATACAGTTGACCATTAAAGTAACACTGTGTAACTTTTTCTGGTGCACTGTACACAACCCGTTTGTCTCCATGGAAATGTTATTGCTTTGCCTGGATAAGTTAATGCCATACTGTGGAACATTCCAGACAAAGCAGCATTTTAGGGAGACAAGCACCTTCCTACAAATTTTGAAATTTTATGTCAGTTTTTGTAAATGTTTTTATTAAAATGTAATTTTCCCCTCACTAATAAATCAACAAAGAAAAAAATAAAATATTTTTTTTGTTAATGAATTGTTAATTCATGTCCTAGTAATGCTAAAATGTGTATTATCTATGTACTTGTGTTCAGTTCCTGGTAGAAGGTGAGAGCTCAGGCTGCACTGAGAGGACAGTGGACCCTCAGCTCCTGAAGATGGCGCTGTCCCCATATCCCAAACTGAAGGCAGCGCTGTTCGCCACTGGACCCAGAGGAAATAATCCACCTCAGGACATCTCAGTCTACCACCTCTTGCAGGTGAGTATTCTATAACGGGTCCGAATGAACTAATAATTAAACTAATAAAAAAAAAAAACGTTCAGAAACTGGTGCCATTATTAAACCCCAAATATGATTGTGCGTGTTGAAAGCATAAGGTTAATTATGCAAGTTTGTGGAGCCAGTCATGCTAACACTGCATCTGTGTATGTGACATACACTTTCAATAGCAAATAGCAGTTGTCATTTACTTACAAATATTGTATTATAAGAAGACTCCTGCACACTCTCTCACTCTTGATTCACTTTTATTAGTACAACATTTTGGTCCTTCTGGCCTTCCTTCACCTTTTGCCCACTCAGCTGTGCACAGTCTACACACAGACGTGTACACATATTTTACTTTTATATTTATTTTGCAGTCTCTTCATCCCTTGGATCCATCTAAACTGTTCAGCTGGCAGACGGCTAACACTCTGAATGCAACTGGTAAGATCCTTTTTTTCTTCAAATCACTGGAGAAAAATTTAATGTGTCAGCAAATGAACACACTTTCGCTTAGTTGTTATGTTTAAATTGAATCCTGAATTGTAAAATATAAAACCACATATGATGTGGCTTGTCATCTTGTCAAAAGTATGCAGGCTTTTGTTCTTTTTGTCCATAAAGAAATTATTAATTAGTCATGCTTGCCTAATCCCTCATTTACCATCTTTGACTAAGAAATTGGTGTGTTTTTTTAACTACATTAGCACAACTGAACCAGATGTTATTTTAATTTTAGAAAGAATTCTATTAAAAAAAAGTTGTTTCAAATCTAAAAAGCCACACCCATTTGCAGAGACCTCGGAGCTGCCTCATTTCTCCAGCCTGGCTCTGGTCAGTCGATTTGCTCTGGTGGAGAATCTGGATTTCCTGTATTTTCTGTGTCATGGCCGACCCTCCTTTGCTTTCGCCACTTTCCTCCTGCAACATCTCAACAGCTGCAGTGACGTCAAAAAGCTGTAAGGGCATCGTCATTCACTTTAAAGATCCCATGACATGGTACTTCTTGATGCTTTTATATGGCGCCTTAATGGTTCCCTAATACTGTAAATGAATCCTTCTTCAAAATCAATACTCAGTGCATGAGATAGCCCCATGAACACAGTCAGAGTCAAAAATATCTCTCTGAAACACTTTATTCTGGGCGTTGTTGCTTGAATGCAAATGAGGAGGACAGAGACTGGTCAGTGCAGCGGGTGGGGTGGGGCCAAACTCTCTGCTCTTTTCTCTTTAGCGGTGCTCTGTGCGCTGGCTCCACTTCCGCATTTAAGCGCGGAGGAAGAGATGAGACGATTTCCATTGAAAAATAAACACATTTCCTCAGAAAATAAAATTAAACCACTGCTGTCTCAGAGGTTTGGAGGCTCAGATAAAGGACATCTGAGCCTGGAAACACTCTCACATGCCTCCAGGCAAATAAAAAAACGCATCTTGCATTGCGTAGCTCGTTCACGGTCCAAACTCTCTGGGCATGATTTCCAGAGATGGTGGGTAGACATCCAGACGGCGGGTGGAACTGCATTTGCATTTTTCCTCGAGTGTGATGTCAGAAAGTCCCCTTGTTCAGAATCGCCTGTTTGGGATTAACATTCAAAATCCTCAGAAAGTGAAAATTTCATGTCATGGGACCTTTTAGTTATGCAAAGTAGTTCTTTAATTACTTATAAAATGTATGGATGCTAATGTGAAGAATCCCTCAGTCATCCAGAACTGAAGAAGCAGCTTGGATGAGCTGCGAAACGTATTCGACCAAATAAACTTTGTCCAGTTGACAAATTGAATTTATCTTTTGCTATGGATGCTAATCCAAAATTAATCCAAGTTATTGGATCTGGATTTGGATCTGAATCTGGATCTGATTAAAATGTGATTTTAATGTAATATAATTGCACTGAAAACGCTGGATTGATGCAGCTCTGTTATGCAAAAAGTAAGTACTGTAAATTAATATTTTTTGTTACAATTTTGTATAGCAATCTCTTTGCTATAGCCTCTGTTTTCAAACTCAGCAAAATCACAAAAAACTTTTGACATATTCTCCGCTCTCTATCTCTGTCCCTCAGTCTGCAGCAGGCGTGGCATCAGGTGTACCGTTTAGGAGTCCAGAATTTCAGCTGTCCCTCTGTTGCTGCGGCGACGGTTTGTTTCTGTGAGCTGTTGGGACTGAGCAGCTTCCAGCTCAGAGTTGACGTCCGAGTGCTCAACTCCATCCTACAGCACTGGAGCCAAACAGACCTACAGTCCACTCCAACACAACATCTGCGCGCTCTGGGTAACTCAGTAAAACTACTAGGCGGTAGTAGCTTGGTTCTCGTCCTCTGACGTGGTTCAAATCCAGCTCCCAGCATACATAGTGTTGGTATAGCAGTCAGATCTTTTGGCCAGCAGGCTGACAGATGACTGTTGTGTTGTTTGGCAAGACACTTGACTTGTTTTGCTGGGTAAAATGGAAATGGAAATGCATTTACCTTGTAAATATGGCTGTATTTTGTTATTATTTTGCTATGGCCAGCAACGTAGAGATGTATTGTTTGGAGGGAAAGAAAAGGAACTTTCACCTTTCAGTCTTCTTATTTTTCAGTGTCTAAAGGTCTGAAGCTGGTGGAGGCGGAGCCAGGAGCAGCAGAGGAGCTGATTGGTCACTTGGAGACTGCTGTGTGCGACATCCTGGAGCAGAAAGGAGTTGGGAGGTGAGCTGAACTTCTAAAGCTTGTCTCCATGGGATCAGCACCAAGTGTATCCACTGTCAGACTGTAGAAATCCCAGGCAAAGCAGACCAAAACAGACCAAACCAGAGCCTGTGCAACTTGTCTTATTGTTCTGTGATGATAAAAGTGAAAATGAGCAAGCCATATCTCTCTTTCTCCATATCTCAGCTGGGACCTCCAGTTTCCCTGCGTGGAGTAGGAGCTGGTCGCGCGCGTATGTGATCCGATGCATAGCTGAATGTGGCCCCCAGCGTATCTCCTGGCGCAGATTCATAAAGTGCAGAAAAACACTACAGCTAACGATATAGCTGTACTTAAAGTAGGCTTCCCAGGTGCACGATTGCACCGTGTTTCACCTACTCTAAAGAAAAAGCGAAAAAAAAAACCCACTATATACAAGTAAAAAGAGGAAAAAAAGTAAAGTAGGGATGGAGCTCCAACAGCAGGCGGCTAGCCTCTCCAGCGCCATGTTTATGAGGGATAAATATTATCACAAGCCTAGTTTTTGTGAAAGAGCTAGTGAAAACTTACTACAGTTAGGTTTCAGTTTTTTCAGTAAATATTAAAAAGTTAGAAAAGCAAAAAGAGTTAATACTGGCCACATTCTTACAGGGACTGATGAACAAAAACTATATTCTGTCTGTGTCTGAGATATCCATATTAAATCAGAGTCTTGTCATATGTGTAGAATCACAACACTATCTAACAAACCAAGCAAAATCTGTTCAACATTATTGCATCTCCAGTTTAAATTAGAGTTGTCAGAGTATTCAAAATCAGATACCAATCAATATTAATACTAAAATCAAAACCTTATACTCATTTGAGTAGGTATTGACACTAAAAAAGTCCCACTGACAGGACAGAAACCTTTCCTGAATATCTTAATAATGATAGTGAGCTGTATCAGAACAAGTATACTTAAGTATGGACTTAGTAAGTATGGACTTAGACTAGTATATGCTCATGGACCACTATGGAACCTACCTGAACCACTGAGGGTTTATGCAGATATAAAACCACATGGGAATATAAAGAAAGTACTACCATTTTAATGTTGAAAATCGCATTATGTCAATGTGGTAATGATACTGGTTTGGACATTGCAATATTTTTGTTTTGGAATGAACTAATAATAATAATACAATTAAACACTTGACTCACAGAATCATCCTCTTAACATAAGCATCTTCTCTCCCTCAGGTGTTCATATGAGGCTGCTCTGGAGTGGTCTGTGGCGGTTCAGTTCTGTCAGGTCCACGGGCTCAGGCTCAGTTCTGTGTTCCCGTCTCACTGCGCCAAAGATGGACACTTCATCCACTTCCTGCTCTTCGTCCAACTGCACAACTTCCCCCCACAACAGGTCAGAACACTAGTCAGAAGTTATCCATTTGCATTTTCAAATCCACTGTGTAACTTTTCTGAGGAGGGTCTAACACCTGATTGTCTCCATAGTGTTGTCATTGTTTTGCATTAGAATGTTTCACAGTATGAGATTAAACTTGTCTATCTCCATGGAGACAGCTACGTATGTGACATCAATAGACAAAGCTACAGGTTAGATCTGTGGAGAGGCAATATCCATTCACACTAAAGGCCGCCACACACTACAGGATTTTTCAGTCTTGAATGATTTTAAACATGCGACAAAAAGCACACACCACAGACACGAGGAAAATCTGAAATCATCTGATCGCAAAGACTGCTGCGAGATATGGCTGTAGACCACAGTTTACAAAGCTGTGAGCATTATCGCGTCTGCTGTTTCCTGTCTACAGTAAAACCACTTGCTTTTAGACTTGCATTTCTAGTTTAGGTCCAAGTCAAAACTGTGTTTATTATTATTTGTGAAATGTGGTGCAATACTTCAGATACATGATTTTAATGCATAGAATGTGGTGATAAAGTCCACAGGAAGTGGAGTCACTATCACTAACCTTTAAAGGTCCCATGGCATGAAATTTTCACTTTCTGAGGTTTTTGAACGTTAATGTGAGCTCCCCTACCCTGTTTAGCCCCCCCCCCCCCCCCCTTCCATGGTTAAAAGTTGTGAAATGTCTAAACTGAGTATTTGCGATCCTTTTCTGCGTTACAAAAAATCGGAGCTCAAACGGGCGAGTTTGAACAAGGCACCTTATTGACGTCAGATCGAAAAAAGAAATGCAAATGCAGTTCCACCCCCGTCTGTCTGTACTCAGCGTCTCTGTAAATCACGCCCAGAGAGTTTGGACTGCGAATGCGCTAGGCAATGCGAAATGCATTTTTTTTTATTTGCCTGGAGGCACGTCCGAGTGTTTCTAGGCTCGGAAGTCCTTTATCTGAGCCTCTGGACCTTTGAACAGCAGTGGTTTAATTTTATTTTCTGTGGAAATGTGTTTATTTTTCAATGGAACGCTTCAAATCTCTCCCCCCGTGCAAAAACAAGGAAATGGATCAGCTGTGAGCTACAGCGGAGACCGGAGCGTTTGGCCACGCCCCCACCCTTTCTATTGGCCAGCTTTTTTCTCATTGTTCCTCATCAAGCAACAACTCCCATTATGACCTGTTCTGAGGGAGAAAAAATACTCTTTCTCATCTTATCTCTGTTTCTCATGCACTGAGTGTTGATTTTGAAGAAGGATTCATTTACAGTATTAGGGAACCATGAAGGAGCCATATAAAAGCATCAAGAAGTACCATGTCATGGGATCTTTAAAGGTTCTGTATTGTACATAGTTTTTTTAAACAAAGCTTCTTCTTGTGGTAGTCCAGATGGCTTCATAGCCTCACCAAGTTCAAACTATCATTTAAACAACAACCTGAATATTTATAGATATTTATATTTCTGTGCATTGCATCAAATTTCCTAAAACGTGAAGATGGTTTTAAACAGTGTGGGGGTCATCCCTGTGTGTGTGTTTGTGTGTTTGTATGCAGGTGCAGTGTCTCGTCTCTGAGTTCAGTCCCACTCTGCGCTCTCACCTGAGCCTGGCCTTTCAGGACCTGCAGCTGTTCAGTGCTGAGAGCAGAGCAGCAGAGGAAGAGCTGCAGGAGCGGTCTGCAGAGAGGGGGGGGCTGCCACTCAGGTGGGTAATAATGTCATACAAGCTCTGGAGTTTTACTGGAGTAACTTTTTTTAGTAAAGAGTTTAAGGATACTCTTCTACACTTGCCTGTAAATTAGTCCTATTTTTATACAGGGGGTCCTCGGGTTACGACGTTGATCCGTTCTTAAGACGCGTCGTAACCCGAATTTCGTCGTAAGCCGGATTTTGCCTTTGATCTTCCAACCAAAGCACCAATAACCTTTCCATCTCAATAATTAGACCACTACGCTGCTTGGTTATCACTGCCGCTTTCATAGGAGCAGATCAGAGCCCACATCAGGTACTTCCGCCCACATTGGGCACGCACACGAGGCCGTCTTCTTCTCCCTACAACCACAACAGAGCGTATTCTTCCGCCGTGCGCCGCGCGCCGTTCGCGTTTGTTTACATCTCTTACCACGCTAAACCTCGTAAGACGGAATGACGCGTAATATATACATATTTTTTTTAATGGGGGCGCGTTCGTAACCACGAAACGTTGTAACCCGAGGACCCCCTGTATTTGTATTAAAAAAAATAAAAATAACAATAACAATAACAGTAGAATAATCTGATGATTTGACAACATTGGAATTTGGAATCAATGAATATGTTCTGTCTCTTTATTACTCCATACTTCCACTGTATAAATTCTAAAATACTAATATTATATAAAATACACTTTGGGTCACTATTTGTTACTTGTTTTGTTTTTACTTGAACTAACTATACACTAAACCATTTTTCATATACCCTCTCTTGGTCCCAGGAACTCAGAGCACCCAAAGGAGCTGTTCCAGGTGCTGCTGCAGAGCCAAAATGAGACCTGCCCTTCTCACTTTCTCCTGCAGGTGGCACTTATGCAACGCTGCCCCATTCTGGCTGTGCTTGCCGCGTGTCATCGGGTAAATGGCTGGAATGTATGGATCAAAGCTTAATTACATTGACTAAGTATTTTTTCACCTACTATCCAATACCGCTAACATTGCTACATTTCTTATACAGACACTACATTTACATGCACCACCCTAGTTCAATTTCTACTGATTTTTCACGGTGCATGGAACGAATGAGGCATCGTGTCTAGGCGCAGATTAGTGGTTCAAATGCAGGGGTAGGAACAGATAGGAAAATAATGCATAATAATACACGTGACAGGTGTTTGAACATTTACTCACTCATTTTAGACAAACTTTGGTTTCTCCACTGTTATTTTGTTTTGTTACTTATAGTGAAAATGAAACTTACCAGCACTTCAGTGTGTATTTGAGCAGTGGAGAGCAACTACACTAATATAATGACACAGTTCCTATCCGAAAATCAAATGCTCAATGTGAATGAGATGGCGCTTATATAACCAGACATTTGTTAGAAATAGATACAGTATGACAAATAGTTTTTTATAGTAATTATACCTGCAAAGTAAAATAAACAAAATAGGCAACTATAACCTGCTGTAGACTGTCTGGCCATTTGAATGTAGTTGTTTAGTGCACTGTGATGTCCCTGTGCATGACTATGGTGGCCCCCCATCACTTTTTCACCTACCGTGTGTTGGATGTAAAGCGTACTCTTACCAAGATTCAAAAGTTTCAAATTAACCAAAAGTTTATTTCCCTATCAAAAAGTCTAAAAGCAGAGCTCTCCCCTAGAGCTTACAGTAGCAAGTCTACCAGTCGATCGGTGTCAGTACTACGACACTGGTCTTGAAATTATTGTGATCATATTTCATTACGGACGCTGCCTTTAGCAATAAACTTTTACCGGGTTTTTCGCACTGTAACCTGAGCCAGCTTGTTCACAACAGCATGTACCTTTGCGTACCAGCGTGTATCACAGAGCAGGTTAAACTTTATAAAACATCCTACCTGTCCGTGCCTCACGTCAGTGCGCCGCTCCTCGCCTTTTCACGCTCTCTCTCCTCCCTGCTCATAGCGCACACGCTCCCTCCTCAATGCGCTCTGATAAGAAGTGCAAGACTAAGTGTAAAGCAAAAACTAATCTAAATTTATGTTACAGCGTCCGCACAGAGCAGGTCTACAGCACAGAGCAGGTCTACAGCACAGAGCAGGTCTACAGCACAGAGCAGGTCTACAGCACAGAGCAGGCCTACAGCGACATGTGGTTGAATTTTGCCTAATAAAAGTGCACAAATGCATCTGTTTGTCACAACATTTGGTAAATGTCCAGGTAGGAAGTTGAAAATACAGGTTAAAAAAAAAAAATCAAAGGTGTCCTCAAACTGTGGGTGAGGGTCCAAAAACAGGGCACAGAGTGTTTAAGTGCAGTACAGTTTGCTTAGCTTATTTTAAGATTAAAATTAACATTTATCAGATAAAATGGAGATAGATTTATGAAAACTTATTTATGTGAGTCAGCCTTTTCTCACGTGAAGATCATTAAGCCCAAGTACCGTTCTTCATGACTATGGTCATGAAGAAGTGAGCTTGAGTCTGGCTGTCAGCAGCTACTGTCCAGACTACACATCCGGAGCTGATTCCATCCAGTGCAAGTCAAATTTTGTGAGAAGGTAGTGCAAAGTGGGATCATCAAGAGGGAAAGGGAATTTTTCCCCCCCAAAATGGGTGGTTGACATCTTAGTTTTTACTGGCAGGAATGACCCCAGATTACATCTCAGAGCATCTAGAGTTCAAAAATGTTACGGGGGGGGGGGGGGGGGCATGCCCCCGGACCCCCCTAGCTTTTCAGTGACTTTCAACTTTTTTCATTACTGGTTCCTTTCATCCCTTTTTATATTATAAAAATAAAGTTAAGCAGGACAGATATTTATATGCACCATAGGTAAAATCCTCCAGCTTAGGTCCTGACCAAACCGAAGCATGAAGATCATGGAGATGGTCCCCGGGCGCAGTAATGTGCTGCCCACTGCTCCTAATATATATATATATATATAGGATGGGTTAAAATGCAGAGAAGAATTTCTCCAGTGTGAGATCAATAAAGTTCACTTCCTTCCTTTATTTTATTCTGTTAATTTTGTTATTTAGTATTAAAAATAAATTGCTGATAATTATTTATTTTCCATGTGTTCATATCACTCAAATATGCATCTAATTCAATTCAGGTTTGAGTTAAATACTTAAAAAATCACTTCACACATACAAAAAAGGGCTAAAAAGATTCACTACACCACGAAGGGTGAAAGCAATCGGGCCGGCCGGTCCTGCCAATCAGGTGCCCCTTATTTATTTTTCAGGGAGTTGGCAACCCTAGCATGGACACTCTGTAACTACTGCTGTTAAGCTCTTCATTTTGGTCTTAAAATGTTTACTGTGAATCAAGCCTGGGACGATCTTGTTGTCAGGCTAGAGTCATTACCTCTGTGCCACTCTGTTATTGTATAGGAAATTTGATCAAATCCAGGTTCTTCTTGTTAATATTGTTCCAACCCATTGCACTTGTAATAGTCTCAAGCTTTAATAAATAAAGGGTATAGGGAGGGCATCTGGCTTAAACCTGTTTGATTGACAGGGGGCAGAGCGTCTGTCTTGCTTGTGCGTGTGGGTCCTTACCTCTGTGGATGAAGCTACAGCGTGTGAAGCCATGTTTCACCTCGATGTCGCCCCCCAGCACCACGACTGGGCACTGCACGACCTGTCAATCATCTGGAGGACACTGCTGGGGCGGGGCCATGTCGCTCCACTGCTCAGAGGGTTCCAGCTCTTTCAGAGGGTACTCACTTTATACATCTACTGTACACTAAAAGTGTCAACACTAAGCCTGTTCAGGTCCAAGAATTTATTCACTCATTTACTTACTTAATTAATTTGAATAATCTGAATAAATAATTGATGCATTTATTTGTTTAAGTAGGAAACTGAAGATTCTAAATCTCACTTACAGGGAATTATTCAACACCCAGAGATGCAGTATATTGAAAGAGAAAATGTTTTGTTGAATTTGAACTCACTACAAAGTGGTCAGTGGTTTGTATTAATTTTTCTCCTCCAGGACTGCCCTTTGGTGCTGGTGTTGAGGATGTTTGAGTTGTGTTGTGACTACAGAAACTTCACTGAGGCAAAAGCAAAACTGTTGGACTTTCAGAAGACTCTCATCACTGTAAGTTTATACTTTATAAACTTGTCTTATTACAAGCCCCAAAACATTTTCGTCACTTAACTTAACATCTAGGCCTATATTTCAAGCCCCAGGGTTCAAACATGGCCTTCTGTTTGAGTGAGGGGGCTGTGCCCAGTTTAGCCTTTAGCATCCAGTGTCTGTGGAGCCCTCCGACCAGTGTTTCCCATACACAGACCAATCTGAATTGAAACCGAGTGCCACGTCCCGATACGCACAACTGTAACGAAGCCTGGCACGATCCGGGGGCTCCCCCGTGTAATAAATGGGCCAGAACCCTTATGACAGGGTACTGGAGTTATTTTTCAGAAAGCCACATAAAATGAGGTGTTCTGATAGGACATGCAAGTATGCACCAAATAGGCTAATGCTGTTTCATTATTTCATTAGTATGTATTAGGTATTAGTACCTTGTTGTACCTTTAGTAGTTTCTGTTGAGCTTTGCAGCTTCACTCACGCTGAACTCGGAGAATGAGCCGACGGAGGCAAAAAGAAAATACATGTGCGCTCTTTTAATTCACTTCATATATTTTATTGGGGCTAGTGCAAACTTCCCTCCAGTCAACAGTCTCTTTGATAGAGGGAACAAACCTGGGCGTGGTGTAGAACAATATGCCGCCACACAGAGGTGAAAACAGTGTACTGCACCTCTACAAACAGCAGCATATCTCATTAACAAATAGTTCAATATCATGTACACCACCACAACTGAGTACACCAAAAGAACATTTCCTAACACCCCCACTTGTACTCAGGTTGTGGAAGTCCATACAAAAAAAAAAAAGACACACAATAGGATACAATTCAGATGTGGATCTCTTCCACTCTTTTAGATACCAAACATAACATTTGCAAACTTCTTCAGTTTTGATCTGGTGATAACGGTGGTGATTTGTCAGAACATCTGCTACCATCTCTTCAGTAGTGCAATACACCAAGGTCACTCTCCCTTCGTTCACAATGGACCTTATAAAATGTCATTTAATGTCCACATGTTACCTCTGTCTGTTACCAGGGTTTTTTGGCTAAAGCGATCGTTCCCTGGTTATCCTCATACACTACTGTTTGTGTGGATTTGAAGTTATCAACAATTGCTCAAGATATATACATTCCTGTACAGTTGAGGCCAAAGCCATATATTCTGCCTCACAGGTTGAGAGCGCCACTGTAGGCTGTTTCTTAGTTTTCCATGAAACCAAAGAACTGTAATTAATCTAATTAATCGCATTTTAATAAATTTTTTAGGTGGTTTATTGTTCTGTCCCACAGTGCAAAAAAGGTGTCAAATGTGCGATTTATAGTGGTACAGTGAAAAGACTGCAGACTTCCCATTTAAGTCTTTAAGTTTTTCAGTCTTTGGCTCGCTGTCTTCCTCTCCGTGCACAAAAGACAAGACTGCTGGCAGAGTTACCTATATACCCCCATTCCCCCTCCCACATTACATAACATTCATTCAAAAGCTAATTTACATCATTCCACTATTGAGGGGGGGGGCTTGAATTGCGTGAGAAATGCCGTGTGAGCGTGTGAACGCGTCGAATTGCGTGTGTCACACTCTCAATGCGTGAGACTTGAGAGCCCTGCGAATATTTCTGATTAGCACGTGCAGTAGCTTTCATGCAAGGTCAATAAATAATACACAGAGCTTCAAATATAGCCTACAAACCACGCAGCTTCGTTTTGAATCCTGCAAAAGTTATATTGTCCTCATTGTTTGCTACGTGTATTGGAAATGGTTTAAAACTTTCAGGCAGTCCGTTTAAAATCATAGCAATAAGCAAACCATCTCCCAATGTTTCACCTGCGTTCCGAAGCGCTGTAATGGTGGCCTCCGCTCTGATAATATATATTGGAACCTTCTCTCCTGTGCTTTCCTGTGTCTCCTGTAGCTGAGGAGCAGTGGTCCAGCGCCCCCTGGTGCTCTCCCTCTGCAATGGGTGGAGAGTCAGGCCTCAGTTCTTTTGTTGACGATGCTCCAGCGCTGCTCCTCTCAGTTTGACCTACACAGACTCCTGCAGTTGCTCGCCGATGTCAACAAGCTGCTCAAATCTAATGGTATGATGTACATTTAACCAGTAAAATTGTTATTGATTTCTAGAATAATTATTTTAAATTCTCTTAACTTCTCTAAAAGGGGGGGAGGTGTAGACATGATAACTAAGTATATGTTTAAAACAAATTTGTCTGAAATATATTTTACTAAACTCTGGATCACACATGTAGGGTTAAGAAATGTCACATAGTCATTTATCTAATTAAAAAACAAAAAGGAAATGAAAATGGTCTGTAATAGGGAAATGCCACTACAAATAAGTCACTATGATGGAAATCAACAGACCGGTTTCTATTACTAAGCCATTTTAGATCATTATTGCAAATACTAGCATAAGATGATTATTGTAACATACTCTGCATGTGTCCCCAGGTCCAGACTTCAGGAAGCTCAGTCAGTTGAGTCGGCTGTTACAGGGTTCAGACGTGTCCCTCTCTCCACAACTGCTGCAATGTATTTCCCCATCTGACCAGCAGGAGGAGCTACAGGCCATAGTGGACGCTCTGCAGTCCAGGGGGCACTATTCTCAGGCCAGACAGGTGTCCCAGCTCGCAGGGCTCCCTGTGCACAGACTGCTGCTCAGCCAGGTATAACGGAATCATCCCGTATTCAGAAACAAAAGTACGTGTCTCGTATTAAACTTCTACCGCTATGCGAGCCACGCGAATCTTCTGACTGCAGCCCGTGTGCTCGTCTGGAGCTGCGGACACCACACGTTACCACGCGCGCGCAGCTTGTTCGCGTGTACTTTTGCGTGTATCACAGAGCAGGTTAAACATTATAAAACATCCTACCTGTCCGTGCCTCAAGTGAGCGCGCCGCTCCTCACCTTTTCAGACTCTCGCTCCTCCCGCTCATAGCGCACATAAGCTCCCTCCTCAATGTGCTTTGATTAGAAGACTAAGTGCAAAGCAAAAACTAATCTAAATTTATGTTAAAAAAAAAAAAATCAGTGAAGGGGTCCTCAAACTGTGGGTGAGGGTCCCCGGACCCCCCTAGGATTTCGGAGACTTTCAGCTTTTTTCATCCCTGGTCATTATTACAGCCTCCAGTGCTTTTTTTTTTTTTTTTGCAGTAAATTAATAGTTAATAATAATTAACAATAGGGCTGCCACAGTTATCAGAATAATCATGTCCAGTTGTAATAGATTTTATAACAGAGACAATAGTGTTATAAGATTAAAATATTTTAAGTTTTATTGGTAAATACTCAGCTTTCACTCACCATATTTCAACCATGGTCAAAAACATAAAATATACAATATAAATAATTGGTTGAGTAGTCAATTAATAATAAGAATGAATTCATAATAAATAACTGTTGACTGGTCGACTTCTAAAATAATTGTTAGTTGCAGCCCAAGTGGAAATGTCCATCGTTATTACATAATACAGTGGTACCTCACCTTACGAAAGACCCTACATACGAAAAATCCAAGTTACGAAACGCCTTCACATCAAATTTTGGTCTCTAGATACGAAAGAATTCAAGTTACGAAACGCGAAATCTCAAAAATTCAATTAATGCGCGGTCAGATGCACGCCCCAAAATGTAAATACACTTTATCAACACACACGGGGTTAGGTTCCAGAGGTGGCCCGCGGTGGGAGAGGTCCACGAGGTAGGACAACTTTGTATTTTGCAATTGTTCTACATGTTTTAGGGCTGTAAATGCCTCACCACACACATTCTACGCTTTTCTCAGACTGGAGTTGGGCTTTTCTCGCATTTCTCTCTCGTTTGAACACTCGAACTTTCATAGATTTTCAATGGAATGTGTTGATAGTGAAGCGTGGGGGTAGACACGGCTCAACGGCGTGGGATGGAGCCGCGGCGCCCGGGCCGTCCCTCCCCCTCGGGGCCGCGGGCCCGCGTGGCTCGGGCCGCGTAGGTCAGGCTTGCTTGGTCAGATTACATGTACTGACCACTTTTATCCTTATTTGCAGCTTGAGCAGGAGGTGAGCTCTCTCAGGCAAAAGCATCATTGGAAACGTTTGGAAACTCGAGTGAACTTCTGGAAGAAAAGTCACGACCAACTTGAAACTGACAGCACTGACCCTGAAGCCGCCGCACACTTCCTCCTCTCACAAACTCTGAAATTTGACACCTCCACGACCCCTCAGGATGATCAATCCCAGCTTTTAGATATTCATGAAAAGTGTCTACTGATTGCACTGGCTTCTTATTGGTTATCTCAGATTCACCCTGTTCCCATTTCCAGACTGGAGGATCTGGAGAAGGAGTTCTGGTTGAACAAAGTCAAGCAAAAACTGTTAACAAATGCTATTGAGAGAGAGAGTGTGTTTAATGTACCACAGACTGTCTTTTCTGAGCGCAACACGTATGAAGCACTCATGAAGGAGTTTTCTTTCTCAAATATTCCAAGTCTAAACACATCAGCGTATTTTAGTCTGGATGGGCTCCCTAATGCAGGTGAGTACAAAAGCAAAAATACTACAGTTAAAGGTGCCATACCTGATTTCTAAAAACGGAAAAAACTGAACAAGATAAGATAAGATAAGACTTTATTGATCTCACACAGGAGAAATTTACTTGTCACAGTAGCTCCAGGTAGGGACAGTTTGAACAAGAAGACAAGTGCATGCAGGCAAAAAAAGGCATAAAGATAGGTGATAATAATAATTTAAAAAAATAAGTAATAAATCAAATAATAATAATAGTAGTGATAATAATAAAAAAAAACAGTGACCGGGAGAGTATTGAAAAAAATTGGAAAAACTATATTGCACGATAGGAGTATTGAAAAAAAAAACAACAATATTGCACATTGGGAAAACGATATTGCACGGTAGGACTATACAGTAGAATTATACAGTCTGATGGCGGTGGGGATGAAGGATCTGCGGTAGCGCTCCTTCTTGCACTGGGGGTGCCTCAGTCGGCTGCTGAAGGAGCTGCTCAGCTCCTCCACAGTCCGGTGCAGAGGGTGAGAGGTGTCGTCCATGATGGACGTGAATTTGGCCAGTACCCTCCTCTCAGCCACCACCTCTACAGAGGACAGCCCAGGACAGAGCTGGCCCTCTTGACCAGCTTGTTGAGTCTTTTTCTGTCCCGTTCTGTGCTGCTCGGGGCCCAGCAGACGACAGCGTAGAGGAGAGCAGAGGCCACCACAGAGTCATAAAAAGTCTTGAGCAGAGGCCTGCTCACTCCAAAGGAACTCAGTCTCCTCAGGAGGTGGAGGCGACTTTGGCCCTTCTTGTACAGGGCGTTGGTGTTGTGGGACCAGTCCAGTTTATTGTTGAGGTGAACACCCAGGTACTTGAAACTGTCCACAGTCTCTATGTCCTGCCCCTGGATGTTCACCGGTGAGTGAGGTAGTGGTCTCCTCCTGAAGTCGATCACCAGCTCCTTTGTTTTACTGGTGTTGAGGCTCAGGTGGTTGCGCCCACACCAGTCCACAAAGTCACTGATGACCGAGCGGTACTCCAGCTCGTTCCCCTCTGACACACAGCCCACTATGGCCGAGTCGTCAGAGAACTTCTGGAGATGGCAGCTGTCCATGTTATATGTGAAGTCCGAGGTGTATATGGTGAAGAGGAAGGGTGAGAGGACAGTTCCCTGGGGAGCCCCAGTGCTGCAGACTACCACCTCTGACTCACAGCCGCGCAGCCGCACGTACTGTGGACGGTCAGTGAGGTAGTCGATGGTCCAGGCAGCGAGATGTCCATCCACTCCCGCGTCCTCCAGCTTCCCCCGCAGCAGCGCCGGCCTGATGGTGTTGAAGGCGCTGGAGAAGTCAGCGCCTTCAAGTGCATTTAAATCACTTTGCAGTGCTTCAAAGTTAAACCTCATTTTCCTGATGCAATGAGAGCCTCTTAATTATTCACTGCAGTGAGTTTATAAAAACAGTTCACAACTGTAATGGTAATGGATTATAATAGCACACTTCCTGGATCCTGGATTATATAAATGTTTTATATTTAGATGCAGACACACACTGACTCAGCTGTTTTTATAATGTTTTACTGTATTACAGGAAAAAAATAGTGTCCAGCCGATTTAAACTAAACCTGTCAGGTGTAATATTATTCTGACCACTGACTGGTATGACCTTTTTTTTTCTTTTTTGGAAGTTTAAATACGTCCTCTATTTTTTAACTTGTCTAATGGAGCTTGGATATCTGCCCAGATATCCCAAATGTACCCAATTGAGCAAAATTTGCCTTGTCCCAGTACAAATATATGTTGTATAAGCAGCTCTAGAGGTCAAAATAAGTATCCTGTGTACTTGGCAAAAGGAGAAATTCAGTGTGTCAACTGGACAAAGTTTATTTGGTCGAATACGTTTTGCAGCTCATCCAAGCTACTTCTTCAGTTCTGCTGTGTACTGTCTGCATCAAATTCTACAGACATTTGTTTTCTGAGAAGCAGAAAATGCACTTAAAGCATGCTAAATGTTGCTAACTGTATAGTTGTCGTCATGTGGAAAAGTAAGTGAGGAGTATCTTTGGACCACTGCAAACTGTTTTGAATGACTTTATGTTTTTCATGTTTTTAATAAAGTAAAAATCAGGTACAGTGCCTTTAACCACTCTGTACCTGAACCTTAACAAGCACATAAAGTCATCCTTACTATCTTGTCTCTAGACCCCAGTGGTGCCCCCTCCTGTGTCCCCGGTTTGAGCGCAGAGGAGGGGGATGTTCTGAGGGCTCTGGTGGGGCAGTTACTGGACCAGGGCAGCATCCATGAGGCCAGCAGAGTCTGCAGATACTTCGCTTTGTTCCATCATGACGTGTGGCTGGTGCTCCTCTGCAGAGCTCTGGCCACAGGAGACTTCCAGCCTGAGCAGGGGGACGAGGAGAACACAGAGACAGAGACAAGAAGCAGGATACCCAGCTGTGAGTGGGAATCATAACATAAGATAAGACTTTATTGATCTCACACAGGAGAAATTTACTTGCCACAGTAGCTCCAGGACAGTTTGAACAAGAAAGAAAAGTGCATGCAGGCAAGAATGGAATAAAGTAAGTAATAATAAAAAATAGTAATAAGTAATAATAATAATAACAATACAAGCATCAACAAGGAGAGCACGTAAAAGAGGATATTGCACGTCTGGCCTATATAGTAGAATTACAGTGGTACCTCACCTTACGAAAGACCCTACAAACGAAAAATCCAAGTTACGAAACGCCTTCATGTTAAATTTTGGTCTCTAGATACGAAAGAAAATTCAAGTTACGAAACGCGAAATCTCAAAAATTTTAATAATGCACGCTCAGCCACACACATTATAGGCTTTTCTCAGACTGGATTTAAACTTTTCTCACATTTGTCTCTCGTTTAAACACTCAAACTTTCATAGATTTTCAACAAAATGTATTGATAGTGAAGCGTGTGTGGGGGGGGGGGGGGGGTTGTGCACGCGGACACGTGTGTGATAGCGCAGCATGACCCGGCGCAGGGCTGCGAGCACGAGACCCGTGCTCAAACCGTGCCTTCTCTAGACCAGGTCTAAACCAGGATTAAACCACCGCGGCTCTTGCATACGTTCGTTCATGCGCTCGGACTGCGTGCGGTCCCGAGGGGAGGCACATCCCCCTCCCCTCGGGACCGCACGCAGTCCGAGCCGCGGTGGTTTAATCCTGGTCTAGACCTGGTCTAGAGGCGGCACAGTTTGAGCACGGGTCTCGTGCTCGCAGCCCCGCGCTGGGTCATGCACGTGTCCGCGCGCACACTTCTCCGCCCCCCCTTCCCCTGCACGTGGTGCTTTAATACTGGTTTAGTCCTGGTTTAGTCCAGGTCTCAACCTGGTTCAGTCCTGGTTTAGCCCAGGTTTAGTCCTGGTCCAGTCTAGGTTTAGACCTTGTTTAGACCTTCCACGTTTAGTCCTGGGTCTACAGTCTCTTAGCCAATCAGGACTCAGAACACAATGTTACACTATAAAAAAAAGTTACACTATTAAAAAAAACCCTTGGAACGGGGCCTTGGAACGAATCAGGATTTTTACATTCAAATAGCTACTCAACTTAAAAAAAATTCACGTTACGAAACCACTTCTGGAACAAATTAATTTGGTAAGGTGAGGTTCCACTGTATACAGTCTGATGGCGGTGGGGATGAAGGATCTGCGAAGAATCATGGAGCTTATGATGTCAAAAACCTTACATACATCACAATCTAATCCAATATAAAACAGCCAGGGTGTCTTAAAAGGCACTTTTAAAATTCAATGCCTTATTCATTAAAATTCCCAAATAAATGGTCACAATTAGCAAATTATAAAGGCTCCAGACATAATGTCCTCTGCAAACCCCACAGTAATTTTTCCTTATATAAAAACTGCTAACCTTGCAGTTTAGACTTTATGTATTTATTAAATGCAGTGGAAGATTATATTAGTTCTGTCTTTTCTCAAATGTCAATGCTCCCACGTTTAAGATGTGGTTTTTGGACAAATCCCTAAACTAATGTAATCAGGGACAATATCTCCCCCTGGAAATGAGATCATACTCTATGGGTTGAGAAGTGTATTGAAAAAATAACTACATTTATATCATTGAGCACAATTTTTAGGGAAAAAAATAAGATTTATTATTATTTATTTTCATAAATATGTCAACATTTCCCATTGCTTATATTGGTTATTTAAAACGTGTAACAGCAGTACATAAAATGATGGTAATGCATAATTCTGTGTTGTGGACATCAGGCTGTGTTGAGATTTCCAGTCTGTTTATTTCTTTGTATGTCTCTGGTTAATATAATACAGAATAATAATAGTTTAACTCTCTTCCTGTTTCCAGCTGCCTCCTTTAGCAGTCTCTCGTCTATTGTGGCTTTTTCTCTTCCTGAAGATGAAGTTTCTGTTAAGCTTCATAAACTCGTGAATCAGAGTCGCCACGGCAACAACTACTGTAAACAAGTGCTCAGCCTCTACCAGCTCTCAAAGGTACAAATACTACTGCTGTCACTACTACTCTAACTCCTGTAACCTGCCCCCAATGTACGGTAAATTTACCAAACTCATGCTGGTTATTGCAGCAATCAAATCAATCAATCAATATCCAGCATAATGGCTAGCCGCTGTTGTTTATTATTTACCAACTCAAATTTATAGTTAAAGTGATTGTTATTTTTACCATCTTGGAACAAATTTAAAAAAAAACAGTGAACTGTGCCATTGGCCTCATCCATGTGATCACATTTACAGTGATGTACCAGAAAGGAGCTAGTGAAAATCAGAGCCGCAGTTTTCAACAGGAAGTCGGCGGACTCATTTCCTTTATTAAGCTGTTTTACATAAATATTGAGACTGTCACCAGCTTAATTGCTTATAAACTATGAATACATCTGAAACTAAATCTAGACTAAACCAGGACTACAACAGGACCAAACCAAGTCTACAAAAGAACAAATATGAAATGTATAGTAGCCAAAAGTGTATGTCTTCTTTAAAATGGCTGAATAATGAATAGATCTCTGATACAATAATGTTTGATATATGTGTGTGTAGGAGCTGCAGTGTTCGTTTGCTCAGGTGTGCAGTGAGAACCCTCTGTCTGTCCTGGAGAAGCTATTGGTTTGTGAGCAGCCTGAGCGCTTCAGGAGAGCACAGGCTTTTATCAGAGCTCAGGGCCTGTCCTCTGAGGAGGTGGCCCAGCTCGTGTCCACCGCTCTGTTCAACTCGCTGCTCACCCCCACACAAGAGCTACCGCCTGGTAAGAGAAGGGACAGAACCAAATCAGTACAGCCAAAAATATAAGCTTTTCCAGAGATGCTTAATATGACTGTTCAAAAAAGGTTACACTACAGCTTATAAAGCACAAACAAAACTGAACTCATAATGAACAAAAAGTTTATTATGTAGAACTCAAGATACTTATTAAATCATTAACCCCAACTCCTAATACTACTTACTAAACCTCAATCATTTTTAGTAAACAATTGGTTTATTATGAATGAAGTATTTCTATGTGCTTTATTTAGGCTAAATAAGAATGGAGTGGAAGCTTTGTCATTGTAAACAACAAAAAGGCTTGGAAATGGACGGGTCCATGGACCTTAAAGCAGCCGACATGGGGGTGCTAACGTCCCACCTCTCTCTTCAGTGATACAAGAACATAAAGAGAATAGGAATGCAATACAATCAGTAACAACAGACAAAGACATAATACAGTGGAATAGTTTACACAAGGTATCTTTTTGTTTGGAAAACATTACGGGAAGGGAGGGAGGGGGAAGAGTACAAGAATGAGAATACAGAAAATATGTGACAGCTGAGGCGGACAGCTATGTAAGGGCAGAGTGTTTTTATAAATGTGTGTACATGTGTTCTAGCCAATTTATAAACATGTCCTTTGCTTATGGTGTGCTGTGATAAACGGCAGCTGTGTATCCTTGGGAATGTTTTGTGCAAGCAGAAGATGGCCAAAATACAGCAATCCTGTTGATCGCAGATTTTCTGGGAGAGTTGAGATCTTTCTGGGAGAATGATTAAAATGTACATAATCAATACTTTTTAGAACTTAGATGAACAAATAATTGGTCCGAAACCTGGTACTGCAAAGTCCCCAACTTCATGTCACCAAGCAGGGCCGTGCGACTTCCAGTCCTCCCTCCTGGCGCATAAATGATTGTGGACTGAGCTGTTTGTTTCGCACAGTTCCACAAACATATTCGTCATGGTATTCGAGTGTCAGGGGGGTTTCCACAGATTGGTGATGGTACAGTCCTCAATCTGTGTCACCTTCTGATGTGGTCTGCAACGGCTTCACTGTGGTGTAAAATGACAGCCGACAGCTCGGGGTCTCTTTGTCCACTGCCAGCATTCCAATTTCCGATGGATCAGAAAGCATCCCCCAGGCCAATTCAGATGTCCTGCCATCAAAAATCCAAATAGTAAATAGTTCCGTCCGGAGTCAGCTTTCCCAAACCACATTTCTTCGTGGAAAAAAAAGCCAATTGCATTGAGGGACCAGCTTATCAATTCCATAATTTAGAATTTGAAAATCTACTCCAACAGGAGAAATAAGACGAAGACGAGAGAAAAGCACGCAGACACAGAGCAGAGCAGATAAGAGATAAGGAACAGGAGGAAAAACATATCTGACCTCAGCGAGAGACCGAGAGAAGAGAGAAGGTGTAGTTATAAAGGGACATAAGAAAATTCAAATGAATTGAGACAACAGACCACTGAAAAACATTGTACATATCATACAAAACACTGTGACTCTAGACCACTTAACGTATTCATTCAATATTGCAATATTTGTTTTTGTCAGTATTGTCCCCTCTAATTATGATTCAATGCTTTTTTCTGTTTAGAGCAGCTATGTATAAACACTTTCCCTTAAGAGCTGCCTTGACAAATAAATATAAAATAAATACAAATGTTTTGTCTCACTTTTTCACCTTGTGTTTCAGAACGTCAGGTGTTCCATCCGTCAGAGGGGCGGGACTCTCTGATGCAGCTCCTCAAACTCTGTGAAGACCCAAACCTGGTGGGAACCAAGCTCCTGGAGAACGTCACCTCTGTCCCACTCAGAGACCTCAACTGCAGTGAGTCCTCTATCCGTCCATCCATCTTCTTCTGCTTATACAGGGCTGGGTTGCGGGGGCAACAGTCTATGCAGGGACTCCCAGATTTCCGAGAGACATAGTCTCTTTAGTGTGTCCTGGGTCTCCCCCGAGATTTTTTAACTCCTCCACTTGAGGCAGAGACTCTTCGCCTACCAGGAGAGAGCAAGCCACCGTTTTCTGGTCCAGAACCATGGCCTCGGATTTGGAGGAGCTGATTCTCATCCTAGTTGCTTCACACTCTGCTGCAAACCGCCCCAGTGCATGCTGGAGGTCCCGGTCCAATGAAGCCATCAGGACAACATCATCTGCAAACAGCAGAGATGAGATCCTGTAGGCCCCAAACCGGACCCCCTCCGGCCCCTGACTGCGCCTAGAAATTCTGTCCATAAATATAATGAACAGAACCGGTGGAGTCCAACATGCTCTGCCAGATGTTCCCAACAGACCTCACCCAACTGTGGACCCAACTCACAACCAGGTGATGATCGGTTGACATCTCTGCCCCTCTCTTCACCCAAGTGTCCAAGACATGCAACCAGAGGTCAGATGACACGACAACAAAGTCGATTATTGACCTCCGGCCTAGGGTGTCCTAGTGCCACGTACACTGATGGACAGCCTTGGTGTCATGGTGTCCATTATGGACAAACCGTGGCTAGCACAGAAGTCCAATAACAGGACACTGCTCGTGTTCAAATCAGGGAGGCCGTTCCTCCCAATCACAAACAAACAAACAATATTTATAAGGCGCTTTTCATACAAAATTGTAACACAAAACGCCACAAATCATCCCTCTCCATGTGTCGTTGCCCACGTGGGCGTTGAAGTCCCCCAGTAGAACAACGGAGTCTCCGGTCGGTGCACTGTCCAGTACCCCTCCCAGGCACTCCAAGAAGGCCATGTACTCTACACTGCTGTTCGGCTTGTAGGCCGACACAACAGTGAGAGACTGTTGTGTCGGCCTACTGTTGTGTCAGATCTGAAGGCGCAGATCTGATTCACTGGGGTGAACTCCAACACATGGCGGCTGAGCTGTGGGGCATTGAGCAGGCCCACACCGGCCCGCCGCCGTTCCCCATGGGCAACACCAGAGAAATGGAGAGTCCAGCCCTCCTCAAGGAGTTGGGTTCCAGAGCCCAAGCTGTGCGTGGAGGTGAGGCTCTAGTCGGTAACTCTCAACCTCCTGCACGAGCTTGTACTTGTTTCCCCTCAGCAAGGTGACATTCCATGTCCCCAGAGCTAGTCTCCATGTCTGGAGATCCAGTTGTCGAGGCCCCTACCTTCAACTGCTGCCCAGATCTCCCTGCACTGGTCCCCTATGGATCCTCCTGCAGGTGGTGGTGGGTCCACGGTAGGACGACCCCATGTCGCACCTTCGGGCTGGGCCCAGCTGGGCCCCGTGGGGGAAGGCCCGGCCACCAGACACTGGCCCTGGCTTGGCTCCAGGGTGGGGGTCCCCGGTAAGGCTAATCCAGGTTAGGGTAACTGGCCTTCCTCTATTACTCATCATAAGGGCTTCTGAACCGCTCTTAGTCTGACCCATCCCCCAGGACCTATTTGCCTTGGGTGACCCTACCAGGGGTATGAAGCCCCCGACAACATAGCTCCCGGGATCATTTGAGCACTCAAACCCCTCCACCACATTAAAGTCAAAATGGATTTTGACTAAACACCCATCGCCAGTTGCCCAGTACTTCTGAAATGTTCCCTCAGTTAGTAGGATGGGTCAAATGCAATTTCCTTACAGGGCCAATAAAGTAAATGAGTAGACATGAAGGATCCCTTTTAGACTCCCACATAATGCTATTTGTCCCTGACATAAAACAGACAAGGCAGAGAGACTCATGTTCCAACAGGCAGCACAGTACAAATTATGTCCAATATTAAAGATGACTTTAGGATTCACATGCTTGATTTCGAGGTAAACTTTTAAATAATAAAATAACTGTGATTGCAATTACTGCTCAATTAATTTAGGCTCTTGTTCCGCTGAAAGCGTCTTGTCTAATGGAAACTGTCTTTTTAAATCAGATTTTGCTCCCTCGTTTATGATTTGTACAGACCGTGCTGTTGCTGACTCTGTTGTGGCTAGCGCTCATTCTTCACAGCAAGAAGGTTCCGGGTTGGATCCCCGGGTCGCCCAGGCCTTTCTGTGTGTGTTCTGTGTGGAGTTTGCATGCATGGTCTGGGTTCGGTCACCTGGGCCTTTCTGTGTGGAGTTTGCATGTTCTCCACGTGTCTGGGTGGGTTTCCTCCCGGCACTCCGGTTTCCCCCATCAGCCCAAAACATGCACCATAGGTAAAATCCTCCAGCTTAGGTCCTGACTAAACCGAAGCAAGAAGATCATGGAGATGGTCCCCGGGCGCAGTAATGTGCTGCCCACTGCTCCTAATAACAGGATGGGTTAAAGGCAGAGAAGAATTTCTCCAGTGTGAGATCAATAAAGTCACTTCTTCACTTCTTCTTCTTGTGCTTCTCTGTTGCAGTTGTGGAGCTCCTGATCGTGGCTCATGACTGCTTCAGTCTGACCTGTCACATGGAGGGGATCGTCCGTGTGCTGCAGGCGGCGCGCCACCTCAGTCACTTCCACCTGGCACCAGGGGAGCACTACAGCTTACTGGTGAGGTCTAGGGGCATACACTGTAGAAATCACTTGAATTGAGTAGTATCAAAGCGGTACTGTGTAACTTGTGGAAAGTCACCTCTAAAATGTGAGATGTTTCTGATTTGAATGTTCCATAGTAGAGCATATATCTATTTCCATGAAGACAAGCAGGTGGCAGGTGGGGCGGCAGTAGCTCAGTTGGTAGAGCATATGCCTTGTGATCCAGGGGGTTGGTGGTTCGAATCCCGCTCGAATACCGCATATGATCCCAGCTCCCACAGATGAGCGCTGCCGTTGTGTCCTTGGGCAAGACACATAACCCCACCTCGCCCCCAGTGTCTGTGGACATTGGTAGCCCCCATGGCAGAAGATACATCAAGGCCTGTTGTGACGTGAGCCGTCCTCCTGTGGACCCACCACCCGCGGAAGGATTCATGGGGGCTGGTGCATTGTGTTCTGGGCAGCAGAACACTGCTTGGACTGCTGCCCCCGCGACCCAGAGAATGGAAAAGCGGAAGAAAATGAATGAATGAATGAATGAACAAGCAGGTGGCAGACTCTCGACAAAATTCCCATTCCTTTTTCCTATTGACATTTCAGGGGAAAAAATGAATTTGAATGCTCAATAAATACTAATTGTAGTATGGAATTAGCAACTGTACTGTTAACTTATCAGCTGTATCTCATAGTATTTCTTGTAGTCCTATCGTATTTCTGTATATACTATTTTACATCTTGTATGCCTTCTATACGTGCTGTAGGTGCGTCTGTTGACCGGAATTGGCCGCTACAATGAGATGACCTACATCTTTGACTTGCTGCACCAGAACCACCGTTTTGAGATGTTACTGAGGAAGAAGATGGACACTGACAGAGGGCAGGTGAGGGTGAAAAGACAAGGTTGTCTGTAAATATGTTCCATTAGGATAACCTCAAACAATGTCATTTTATTTTCATCAGGGTCAAATTCAGTCAGAATACTGTATTCAGCAGCCTTTCATGATCTACATAACAAATAAATGAATAAAAAACTGATTAGCAAAATAGTTGTTCGTTTCGGTCCTGTACTGGGAACATTTCATTTGGCTCAAGTGTCCCAACGACAGGTTCATTGTTTGAAGCTCAAATCTAACCACCAACTTTTATTGTCACAATACTTGTAGTAGTCTTTAATATTACTATATGGTCTTCTCTACTATCCATCCATCCCTTTTTCTTCCGCTTATCCGGGGCCGGGTCGCGGGGGCAACAGTCTAAGCAGGGACGCCCAGACCTCCTTCACCCCGGACACTTCCTCCAGCTCCTCTGGGGGGACCCCAAGGCGTTCCCAGGCCAGCCGGGACACATAGTCCCTCCAGCGTGTCCTGGGTCTTCCCCGCGGCCTGCTCCCGGTGGGACATGCCCGGAACACCTCCTGAGGGAGGCGTCCTGGAGGTATCCGAAACGGATGCCCGAGCCACCTCAGCTGGCTCCTCTCGACGTGGAGAAGCAGTGGCTCTACTCCGAGCTCCTCCCGTGTGACTGAGCTCCTCACCCTATCTCTAAGGGTGCGCCCAGCCACTCTACGGAGGAAACTCATTTCAGCCGCTTGTATCCGCGATCTTGTCCTTTCGGTCATTACCCAGAGCTCATGACCATAGGAGAGGGTAGGAACGTAGATTGACCGGTAAATTGAGAGCTTCGCCTTTCGGCTCAGCTCCCTCTTCACCACAGTACAGCAACTGCATCACTGCCGACGCTGCACCAATCCGCCTGTCAATCTCATGCTCCATCCTCCCCTCACTCGTGAACAAGACCCCGAAATACTTGAACTCCTCCACCTGAGGCAAGGACTCCCCACCCACCCGGAGAGGGCAAGCCACCTTTTTCCGGTCGAGAACCATGGCCTTGGATTTGGAGGAGCTGATGCTCATCCCAGCCTCTTCACACTCGGCTGCAAACCGCCCCAGTGCACATTGGAGGTCCCGGTTCAATGAAGCCATCAGGACAACATCATCTGCAAACAGCAGAGATGAGATCCTGTGGTTCTCAAACCGGATCCCCTCCGGCCCCTGACTACACCTAGAAATTCCGGTGACAAATGGCAGCCCTGGCGGAGTCCAATATTCACCGGAAACAGGTCCGACTTACTACTGGCAATGCGAACACAGCTCCTGCTTCGGTCATACAGGGTCCGAACAGCCCTTAGCAAAGGGCCCCGAACCCCGTACTCGCAGAGCACTCTCCACAGGACCCCACGAGGGACACGGTCGAATGCCTTCTCCAGATCCACAAAGCACATGTGGACTGGTCGGGCAAACTTCCATACACCCTCGAGCACCCAATGGAGAGTATAGAGCTGGTCCAGTGTTCCCCGGCCGGGACGAAAACCACACTGCTCCTCCTGAATCCAAGGTTCGACTATCGGTCGAATTCTCCTCTCCAGCACCCAGGAATAGACCTTACCGGGAAGGCTGAGGAGTGTGATTCTCCGATAGTTGGAACACACCCTCCGGTCCCCCTTCTTAAAAAGAGGGACCACCACCTCGGTCTGCCAGTCCAGAGGTACTGTCCCCGACCGCCACGCGATGTTACAGAGATGTGTCAGCCAAGACAGCCCTACAACATCCAGAGACTTAAGATACTCAGGACAGATCTCATCCACCCCCGGGACCTTGCCACCGAGGAGCTTTCCAACCACCTCAGTAACTTCAGCCAGGGTGATGAATGAGTCCGCCTCCGAGTCTCCAGCCTCTGCTTGCTCCTCCGAAGACGTGACGGGGGGATTGAGGAGATCCTCAAAGTATTCCTTCCACCGTCCGATAACATCCCCAGTCGAGGTCAACAGCTCCCCACCCGCACCGTAAACAGTGTTGCTGAAGCACTGCTTCCCCCTCCTGAGGCGCCGAACGGTTTGCCAGAATTTCTTTGAGGCCGTCCGATAGTCCTCCTCCATGGCCTCTCCAAACTCCTCCTTAACCCGAGTTTTTGCCTTGGGCTGTAGCAGCACGCTTGACCCGCCGGCACCCGTCAGCTGCCTCAGGAGTCCCATGAGCCAACAAAGCCCAATAGAGCGGTGAGTTTTCTACAATGTAGAAAACCCCAGCTCACACGGCACAGATAAGGTTGGAGTGCAGAAAATAATGTGAATAGTAAAGTCACTTTGAAATGAATTTGAATTCAGATCAAGTGGGAACTCTGAGAGGAATAGGATGAAACAAGGTAATTAAACAAATACCTTATTTTCCGATATGATATCAAAATATTCCCACATGGCGGAAACCTTTCTTTTAGCCTGAGGCTGCTCCAGAGTTCTTGATGAATTTGATGATGAACCGCAAAAGATGTGAGATTCTTTTGGCAGATGCTCTTCCTTATAAACATAGTTTGGCGCATCAGTGTCAGTTCGACACAGGTCCTGTATCGGTGACTTGAAGAAAGTTACAAGACCAATGCGCACACCAATACAGGACGCATGCGCCGACGCATCACTGTTGCCGGACCCATCACTACTATTGAGGAAATGTGGCAATTATTTGTAATTTTGTCAGTATTGAGAAGAACCTTCCCCAATGACTTTTTATTGTGCAAGTTTTTGTTGTGTCTTAAACTTGTTTGTATTATTTGAGTTCAAACCCTGTGTCCCTTTCAGAGTTCGAGCCTGAAGACAGCCCTGCTGGATTACCTGAAACGCTGTCTCCCTGGAGACAGTGAGAAGTACAACATGGTGGCGCTGTGTTTCAGTATGAGACGAGAGATCGGCGAGAACCACGAGATGGCTGCTAGGACTCTGCTCAAGATGATCGAGAGTCAGGACTGGGGTCAGGCTCAAAACATGCTATATTATGTATTTAGTTGGTCATTAAATCAAATCAAAATTGAATATAAAGTAATGTAATGTGTTTGTTTGTGTTGCCAGTTGTGACTCCAGATTTGAAGACTTCATTGGAGAAGGTTCAGGGGTTAATGAAAGATGCTGCAGAAAGCTACGCTAAGGTCAAATATGTCCAAGATGTTCAAAGAGCTAATCATTAAAATGGGACTAAACTGGGCCTAAAGTCACTAAATAGATAATAATTTGCAGCTGCACAGGTCTATTGTAAAAGCAGCTCTTAGGGTCAACATGAGACCGCCGTGTACTGTCTGCTTCTATTTAGGAAGTGTTTTAAATCGCCAACTAAGAAGGAAGTAATGTGCTGTTAGCATGCTAGCTGTTGAAAAGGGCTTATAAACTGTTTGTCTAAAGAGCAAACTTAAACTACAAAGCAACTAATGAGAGTTATATAAATGAAGTTATTACCTGATGGTTCTCAGTTTGTTTTATCATCACCGCAGTGTGCGCTTAGCAGCTGAAACTACACTCTACAGTCTGCCCAACAACAGAACAATCTATTTTCTGATTGGCTGATTTTTTTCCGTGGAGCGGGACGGGGAGGAGGGGGAGAGTTTTTTTCACTGAAAACGCGCGGTGCCTGCATAAACTGAGCCACACAGACCGATTTTCTGGGCACAAAAAAATAAAAATAAATAAATCAGCGTGAGAAATGCCATGTGTGGCGTGTGAGCGTGTGAACACGTCGAATTGCGTGTGTCACACTCTCAATGCGTGAGACTTGAGAGCCCTGAAAGTAAACTAGTTCTGTTTTTCACATTGGTAAGATCGTAAACTCAAGTACAGTGCCTTTAAGCTCAGTATTAGTCACAATTTATCAAATTCCTACCCCTCTTTCTGCTTCTGGTATGCCAATATTATGGACTAAAATCTGAAATAATTCTAACTATAATATTCTCAGACTTGTCAGTGGTCGGTTAAATGAATTGTTAATAGAATGGCTGACTGTTATGTTGTGTCTCCAGGACTCGTGTGTTCTTCAGGCCACTCGCTGTGTGAAAATGGCTAAACTTGTGGCTCTGCAGCTTCACTTCATTAAACAGGGGCCAGATCTGAAAATCATCAACCTGAAGCCCACAGAAATACTGAATGCAGTGATCTCACTGCCACGCTGCTACCAGGTTATTTTTATCACAGGAAACAAAAAGAACAAGATAAGAGCTTGTTATGTCTTTTGCTTTACACACATACTTGTATAAGGGATTTGTAACTTTGAATGATGGTTGTTAATAATATATAATAGTCAGTTATTACACATATGTTATGAATTTTTATGATTTTTTTTTTCTGAAGTTTAGCATTTTGCATGTGCACACAGGTGTTTGTGCTGTCGGAGGCGTACAGCTACAGTCTAGACTGGGCAGAGGTCCTGTTCCAGAGGGTGGTTCTGAAGGGGGACTTTGTTTACCTGGAGGAGTTCAAACGCCACAGAGCCCTCTCCAGCACTCTGTTTGAGGAGATCTTCAAAAAGTAAGACAACCTCTGGAACATTAGCACTGTAGGCTGCCCACCATCCAAATACATGTTGGTTTAGAGAATTTGTGGCTCCAGATTCCTCTACTGAATGAATAGTTGACAGGATTAATAGTAATAATATTACCTAAGTGACCAAAGTTAAAGACAGATTCTTTATTGATCCCAAGGGAAATTCAAGTTTTGCTGCAACAAACTGTTGCTGCAACATTTCCACTGTGCATCTCAGTGTCCTTTGTGTCTCAGTCAAAGGTCTCAGTGAAGTTTAACAGGAGGACTGGTCAGGGAGGGGCAGTAGATCCTGTGTCAGGACAGTTTTAGGAGAGGAAGAGCCAAAAGTGTCCCTCCTCTATGTCCTGTGGCATCACAGCAGCCTCCAGGGGGAGCCAGGTGAACACAGCATGAAAGGTCTCACTCTTACTCTTCTCTGGTGTATAAGTTGGTGATGAAAAACGTTTTCAAAGTACTTTTTTGCTATTTAATAAATGCAAGATAATTAATGGCATACTGTGGGAAAGTCCAGGCAAAGCAAATTACATCTCCATGGAAACAAGCAAGCGCCAGAACCTCCACCAGAAAAGTTACATAATGCATCTTTAAAGGTCCTATATTACACAAAATGGACTCTTGTAAGATTTAAACCATGTCATAATGAAACAGACCTGGAGTTGTGTTTTGTTTCATTCATACATGTTTTTAGTATCCCTTTATTATTAGTCTACATCTCCGAAGCTCAAAATGTTCTGTTCCACCTTGTGATGCCTTTTACTTTTAGTTCAGTAGAGATTGGCAATTCCAAGTTTGAAGTTACCAAATGATTCTAGTGACAGTGTATGGTTGTTTTTGTTTTTCAAGGTAATTTTAAGCTATAATACCACCTGTAATTGAATAAATATAAAGAAGAGCTGTTTAATGTCATTCTGTGGAACATTCTAAGCAGAACAATGATATATTAAATGACGGACCCCCTTCTGAGACATTACACAGTGCACCTTTTAACAGATACAATATTCATTTGACCTGTTCAACTTTATTTTTCAGGTTGGACGGAGCTTCCAGTTCGTCCACAGCCAATATGAAGAAGCTTCTGTCTGACTGTGAGGATGTGTACAGCAGATATAAACTGGCCTATGAACACAAACTGTTTGATATCACACAGGCTCTGCTCCAGGACAAGAGCACGGCCAGCTACTTGCATGACCGGATGGCCAGATAACCCCTGACTCACTGTGTAATGTTTCTATTTAAATCTTGTACAAACACAAATGTCCAGTAGTCCACTAATCCAGTCTAATAAATATACATTATTAATGTATTATAAGTACCGTGGCACCTCTATAATGATGTGCAATAATGATCCAAAATGTTGAATCTTGTTATTTGTCAGGAGTACACAAGTTGCCTTATTCTGAAATAGAAAGCCATTGTGAACCTTCTACAATGTTACTGTCTAAAATCATATACAAACACATCTAATGTGTCACTGAACGTTTGGTTTCTTGTAATGAGGCACTAGATGGCAGTAGTTTTCAGCCCAAGAAGCATTGTGTGACCCTCATTGTAATAATGTGCATTATGTACAAAAAAGACTGAAATTGAATATATGTAAATAAAAATAATTCCAAACTTTACTTTTGTGTCGTTTCCAGTCTTTTTTTCAACACTAGATGGCAGTAGACAAGTTCTTTGGCTGATGATCACTGTGACTCCATGTTTTATTTCATGTCTAACACAGGGGTCTTCAACGTTTTGCAGGCCAGGGACCCCCAAACAGATGGCGAACTGGGCCAGGGACCCCCTACTATATATACGGCATAGAATTGTGTTTTATATTAAATTGAGCTTACTACGCTGCTGGATGTTTCGTGGACAGCTGTTTCAGACGCAAATATATCACCTTTCTACCAAATGTTTTGTTTTGAGAAGAAAAACAGGCTTTATTTAATGTTTCTGGAAAGTTACCGGACTTACTTACGTGGGCTCCAGAAACCGGGATCATCTGAGACTGTCAGAGGTAAGCCGGTGTCAACACACGTAACTTTGAGAAGGAAACCCATACAGATTAACATTAAAAAATATTTTTTTTTAAACGCACTATCCCTTTTAGTCTAGTTGTCTTGTAATAATCCTCTTTCACCACTAGATGGCAGTAGTTGCAGCTGTCAGAATGTTGGATCGAGGCGATAGGAAACAAAACCAAAAGACTAAGTCTTTATAACAAAAAGTAAGCCACAATTTTGAATTTCCAGTGAAGACATGTCACTCAGTTTTTCTATTGCAAAGTGTGGGGACAGTAGAATAAAGAAGGTATTATTTAGCAATGTTTAAAGGGTCCACAGGCTGAATACCCAATGACTCCTGTCTTTTATTTACTTCCTAAAATACATAAACGATTAGTGAACCCACCAGGCAGACCTATTGTGGCAAGTAGAAACTCATTGACTGAACCATTAAGCCATTTTGTGGATGAATTTATAAAAGACACTGTGAAAACTTTACCTGCATGGCTAACACGACTGCTGTTTTACAATTATTGACTGATATTTTTATGCCTGTGAACTCTTTCCTTGTGACATGTGATGTAGAGGCACTATACACCAACATCCCACATGAGGGGGGGTTGGAGGCCATGAACTTTTATTTACAAACAAAAAAAGATGAAATGCCGTTCGAATTTCTGATGACACTGACCAACTTTATTTTAAAATCTAACAATTTCATGTTCGATAAGAAATATTTTCTACAATGTCAAGGCGCCAGCATGGGATCACCATTTGCAACCAATTATGCCAATCTATACTGTACATGGAACTGTGGGAAGAAAGATACATCTTCAACAATAACCCTTTTGCCAGCAATGTGTTGTTTTATTGTAGATTCATAGATCCTAATGGGTTTTGTAGGCAATGAAGGTGAACTCACGGCTTTTAAGGACTATATTAATAACACGTACTCCAATCTGAATTTTACAATGGAATACAGCCAACAGAGTATCCATTTTCTGGACTTATTAAAGATCCCATGACATGGTACTTCTTGATGCTTTTATATGGCTCCTTAATGGTTCCCTAATACTGTAAATGAATCCTTCTTCAAAATCAACACTCAGTGCATGAGAAACAGAGATAAGCTGAGAAAGAGTAATTTTTCTCACTCAGAACACTCTATAATGGGCGTTGTTGCTTGAATGCAAATGAGGAGAAAAGAGCTGGCCAATAGTAGAGGGTGGGGGCGTGGCCAAATGCTCCGCTCTCGGCTCTGAGCTCTCAGCTGATCCATTTCCTTGTTTTTGCACGGGGGGAGAGATTTGAAGCGTTCCATTGAAAAATAAACACATTTCCACAGAAAATAAAATTAAACCACTGCTGTTCAAAGGTCCAGAGGCTCAGATAAAGGACTTCCGAGCCTAGAAACACTCGGACGTGCCTCCAGGCAAATAAAAAAACGCATTTCGCATTGCCTAGCGCATTCGCAGTCCAAACTCTCTGGGCGTGATTTACAGAGACGCTGAGTACAGACAGACGGGGGTGGAACTGCATTTGCATTTCTTTTTTCGATCTGACGTCAATAAGGTGCCTTGTTCAAAATTGCCCGTTTGAGCTCTGATTTTTTGTAACGCAGAAAAGGATCGCAAATGCTCAGTTTAGACATTTCGCAACTTTTAACCATGGAGGGGGGCTAAACAGGGTAGGGGAGCTCACATTAACGTTCAAAAACCTCAGAAAGTGAAAATTTCATGCCATGGGACCTTTAATAACAGTAAAAAGTGAGTGACGATTCGATACCTCAATTTTCCGAAAAGAAACATACAGAAACACAATACTGCACGCCAGTAGCTTCCACCCTAACCATCTTATTTACAATATTCCCTCTGGACAATTTATTAGACTCAAGAGAATATGTAGTAGGGAAGAGGACTTTGTGTTAAAGACTCAGGAAATGTCTGAACGGTTCAAACAAAGGGGGTACAGTCAGTCCCTGATTGATATAGCCATGGACAAAGCTAACCAGAAGGAGAGAAGTGAACTTTTACATCCTCAACCCACTCAATGTCACAATACCAATAGAGTCACCTTTGTATCACAGTATTCGACTGCTTCAAAACAAGTTAAAAAGATCATTAATAAGCACTGGGGTATACTAGAGTGTGACCCAACCTTGAATCACTTATCCTCCCACAGACCACGCTTCTGCTTTAAAGGTCCCATGGCATGAAATTTTCACTTTCTGAGGTTTTTGAATGTTAATGTGAGCTCCCCTACCCTGTTTAGCCCCCCCCCCATGGTTAAAAGTTGCAAAATGTCTAAACTGAGCATTTGCGATCCTTTTCTGCGTTACAAAAAATCGGAGCTCAAACGGGCGAGTTTGAACAAGGCACCTTATTGACGTCAGATCGAAAAAAGAAATGCAAATGCAGTTCCACCCCCGTCTGTCTGTACTCAGCGTCTCTGTAAATCACGCCCAGAGAGTTTGGACTGCGAATGCGCTAGGCAATGCGAAATGCGTTTTTTTATTTGCCTGGAGGCACGTCCGAGTGTTTCTAGGCTCGGAAGTCCTTTATCTGAGCCTCTGGACCTTTGAACAGCAGTGGTTTTATTTTATTTTATGTGGAAATGTGTTTATTTTTCAATGGAATGCTTCAAATCTCTCCCCCCCGTGCAAAAACAAGGAAATGGATCAGCTGTGAGCTACAGCGGAGAGCGGAGAGTTTGGCCACGCCCCCACCCTCTACTATAGGCCAGCTCTTTTCTCCTCATTTGCATTCAAGCAACAACGCCCATTATGGAGTGTTATTATGGAGAGAAAAAATACTCTTTCTCATCTTATCTCTGTTTCTCATGCACTGAGTGTTGATTTTGAAGGATTCATTTACAGTATTAGGGAACCATTAAGGAGCCATATAAAAGCATCAAGAAGTACCATGTCATGGGATCTTTAAAAGAGGAAAAAAACATTAGAGATATAGTAGTGAACTCCATGTACACGCAACCCACTCAACACAGTTGGCTCTCCCAACAAATCCGGGGCAATCACAGATGTGGAAGATGTGCACATTGCGCTAACACAATAAACACAAAAACTTTTAACCATCCACATTCTAGAAAGACATATAACATTAACGACTTCATTAATTGTTCCACTGCTCATGTCATTTATGTGCTTATACGCTCTTGTGGCCTTATGTATGTGGGCCAGACTAAACGTAATCTAAAGTTAAGAATTGCTGAACTCAAGGCAGCTATTAGAAACAACAATTTTGATTACGCTATAGCGAGACATTATAGAGAAAGAAACCATGGTTCTGCTGCCTCCCTGAGGTCTGTTGGCATTGGGGGGGGGTAACAGGATCAAACAACTTTTAAGGAGGGAAGCCTACTGGATTAATGAACTGTCAACTATTGAACCTGGTGGACTAAATGAAGCACAGGATTTGAGCTGCTTTTTGTAAATAATTATTTGTAAATGTTGCTTGTGTGGTGTGTAAATGGTGTGTTAATATATTCATGTTGTGATTGTCCAATTCTGAAGATTCTGCACTGGTCAGCGTGGTATAAGGGTTACTTGTGTGATATTTTAAAAATATTTTTCTATATATATTATGTACACTGGATGATATGTCTGTTTTTCTACTGTATATATGTAATATATATTGCATTTAAAAAATATGGCTTTAAGTGAAAGAACATGTGACCGGATGGTATTTAGTCACACCTGGCACTACTCGGGCGAACCTGATGACGCTGTAGAAACGAAACGTGTTATTCGCTCTTACCTAATAAAGGAATAATCGGAAACAATGTGCGGTAAACTTGGGGTTCCTGCTGTTACCAGGACCTGGAGGCTGTGCATGGATTTTTGAACTTTTGGGTCTACAGGCTGACTTTTGCTGAAAAAAGAAATGAGACATCTCCCTTTGCTTAATATTCTTTCTGACACTGAAGGCAGAATTCACTGTCAACCCCTGAATTCACCATGACAATTGTAACAATGGGAGGGCATCTGATACAGGACAGGCATTGATAAAATGTCTCTGTCACTCTGATGAGTGTTTTGCAGGACAGCTGTGACTGAAGAGGTGACTGAGCTGTCCACGAAATCAATACTCAAGCAAGCAATACATTAAGACATGTTCAACCGTTTTACAGTAGTGTTGATCTGCCACAGAATCATGGAAACATTTAAGAAACTGTAGTGTTCATGTTCTACAAACCACTGATGTCATCATTTCAGATGGAGGCAGGAGCCTGTGTACCTTATACCTGTGTGGGAAATGTGCTGTTTTTAAAACAAATATTCAAACTTATGAGGGCCACAGTCACTCAGATGCTAGAGTGCTCCTCCTCTGACCTCAAATCCCCTCAACACTAGTGTGTGTGTGTGTGTGTGTGTGTGTGTGTCTGTGTGTAGCTTATCACTACAGAGTGCAGAGTGAATGAACAGTAACACAGTGGAGGCAAGTGTGAGGCACTATTAATATTATTAACATCCATAAATCTGCAATCCAGCCATATCCCATCAAAATGCTGATACAAACTAAAGCCTGGATCCACTGAGAGGGTTTCACCAGGGCATCTGGTGTAATAGACTACTTGCAAACCAGTGTAAGTTTGGAGTCAATGTGACATTACTGTGCCCCTCATTTAATCTAAGAATCTATACATAAGATGGATAAGATTCTCCACACTGAAAAGAAGCTGATTAGACTTCATTAGAGTTATTCTTTTATTTATCAATTACCTTTATTAGGAAATTCCTGTTTGACAATTGCTCCCACAATCAGCAGCTTCTTCATATTAACTAGATAAAAAAAAAAAAAAAGCTGTGTACAAAATCTGGCCATACCTGCTTGTCAAAGCCTGATCCCCTCAGATCTCGGAAGCTCAGCAGGGCCGGGACTGGGTAGTACTCGAATGGGAGACACTGGGAAATCCAGGTGCCACAGGGGGGTGCCAGTAACAAAAAACTGTCGTTGTGTCCTTAGGCAAGACACTTCACCCACATTGCCTAGTATGAAAGTGGTGTGTGCATGTGGGATGGTGGTGATCGGAGGAGTTGATGGAGTGTGGAGTAAATGAACAATGAACTGTAAAGCGCTTTGGGTGTCTTGAATGGCGCTATATAAATGCAATGATTAATTAATCTGCATCGAATTTCACTTTTGTGTCATTTTGCAGTTGTTTTTTCAAATTTTGCCACATTAACAAACTGTTCTACGTAGCCTAACAAATGCCCTTACAATACCTTTACTTAGGCTGTGTCTTTGACCAGACTCTCCCTCTCCAGTCTCCAGACCGCCTCGCTCCTGAATACAGATGAGTGGGCGGTCTTTCTCACACACACACACACACACACACACACACTTTCTCTCCTCTCCCTTCTCCTCTTCTTCCTCCGGTCGTGTTTTCGGCGGTAGACCATATGCGCTCGGTCCATGCGTGAGAATGGACACTCGGATCTGTACGCTGCACGTCCTGACGCTCTGCTGCCTCGTGCATGGTACTGGACCCCTGTGGCATGCTTTTCTCTCAGACAGGCTCAGGAGCTAATCACTGTGACTCATTTGTACCTTCTCATTTCCTCTAACTTCTTATTTCAGTGCAGAGCAGCTGTGGAGCTTTATGGAATGGTGATTCATTAATATTTTACCGTTGTGAAATGGCATTGTTTTTGTATTCACGTCTTAGCCAAAAAACTGTGAACTTTTCATTGATTTTATTAGGTTTGAGTGAGGCTGTAGGAAGCTATACCATTTGGAATTAACGATATATACATGTTATTAATGGTATACCTATATCACACAAAATGTGAGCTAAAAGTCATTTTAGAATAATCAAAAACAGACCCGGATTTGTGTTTTGTTTCATTCACACATGTTTGAGTCATCCTTTATTATTAATTATTTGTCTACATCTCCAAAGCTCAAAATGTTCCACCTTGTGATGTCACATAGAGGTAGTTTTCAACTCCTTTCACCTTTAGTTCAGTAGAAATTGGCAATTCCAGAGTTGATTCCACTGAAGGTGTTTTAAGTTTAAAGACACTTCCTTTATGATCACATGACAGCACAAGGTGGAACACAGTGTTTTCTGTTTGAGAGAAGAACTCAGCCTAAATCTGCAGGGTTTGTGTGTTAAACATGTGTGAATGAAACAAAACACAACTCCAGGTGTGTTTGTGATGAGGAAACATTCGAACAGAGATCAGAAAACAGTGTAACATGGGCCTTTTAAGCTGCCAGACTTATTTGTAGGGGTCAGTTCACAGTGGCTCTTTACAGGCTTCCACCTGTGCACTCTCTGCTTTACACTTTAGTTTATTAAGAAGAAGACATGCTTTATTTATACCTGTAGGGAAATTATTTCTCTGCATTTGACCCATCCTTCAGGAGCAGTGGGCAGCTCATCTTTCAGGCGCCCGGGGACCCATCTCCATGATCTTGTTACTCGGCTTGGTCAGGACCTAAGCTGGAGGATTTTACCTAGAGCATGTTTTGGGTTGATGGGGGAAACCGGAGTGCCCGGAGGAAACCCATCCAGACACGGGGAGAACACGCAAACTCCACACAGAACATACACAGAACAGCCCGGGACGTTATTTTGTGTATTAATAATAACATGCACTTTAAGACATTTGTGCTGCACTTTACAAGCTCTTCAGACCTCTCACAGTGCTTCAGAGTAGTCAGATAAGATGCTTGTGAGTGAAGCCACAGCTGCCCGGTGACAGTGATGATAAACAGGCTGACAGTCTTTATGTTGTGATGAGATGTTACTGCTGTGCCTAGATGTTCCACAGTTTGGATATGGACAGCTAATTATTTCAAAATCTTGCTTCTACAGTGTTAGATGAGTCCATGGAGACCAGCTGCCCAGGCTTTTCTGTGAAGAATTGCATGTTTTTTCATAAGGTAGCTCAAGATCTAGAGGTGGGTCCACTGCTCCTCACCCCAGTGACATTAAATGATGGGTCAAATGCAGCCGAATGTCTCCACAGGGACAATAGTGTGTGTATTTAAAGATCCCATGACATGGTACTTCTTGATGCTTTTATATGGCTCCTTAATGGTTTCCTAATACTGTAAATGAATCCTTCTTCAAAATCAACACTCAGTGCATGAGAAACAGAGATAAGATGAGAAAGAGTATTTTTTCTCCCTCAGAACAGGTCATAATGGGCGTTGTTGCTTGAATGCAAATGAGGAGAAAAGAGCTGGCCAATAGTAGAGGGTGGGGGCGTGGCCAAACGCTCCGCTGTCCGCTGTAGCTCACAGCTGATCCATTTCCGTGTTTTTGCACGGGGGAGAGATTTGAAGCGTTCCATTGAAAAATAAACACATTTCCACAGAAAATAAAATTAAACCACTGCTGTTCAAAGGTCCAGAGGCTCAGATAAAGGACTTCTGAGCCTAGAAACACTCGGACGTGCCTCCAGGCAAATAAAAAAAACGCATTTCGCATTGCCTAGCGCATTTGCAGTCCAAACTCTCTGGGCGTGATTTACAGAGACGCTGAGTACAGACAGACGGGGGTGGAACTGCATTTGCATTTCTTTTTTCGATCTGACGTCAATAAGGTGCCTTGTTCAAACTCGCCCGTTTGAGCTCCGATTTTTTGTAACGCAGAAAAGGATTGCAAATGCTCAGTTTAGACATTTCACAACTTATAACCATGGGGGGGGGGGGCCCTAAACAGGGTAGGGGAGCTCACATTAACGTTCAAAAACCTCAGAAAGTGAAAATTTCATGCCATGGGACCTTTAAAGTGTGTTCATTGTGTGTGCTCCCCCCTCCTCTCTGTGCACATATTCAACAAACAGCAGATGGACGCTTTCCTCTCTGATCTCAGAGCTACAGTATTCTTTGTAATCTATAGATTCACTGCTACTTTCTACCAAGTGTTCACACAGAAGTACATGGAACAGAATTGTCAATATTTATCGCTTGTTTTACTTGGTACTAGTGGGAAACGTAACATTCTTGTGATTGTCTAAATGTCTAAATGTATGAGCATACAGCTGCTGATTGTCAGTTTGATCAAAACGTAACCTTATAAACCTTATTTGTGTGTGTGTGTGTGTGTGTGTGTGTGTGTGTGTGTGTGTGTGTAGTGTCTCTGCAGGGCCTGCACCAGCGCAGACTCTACGCAGACCTGATGAATAACTACAACCCCCTGGAGCGCCCCGTGTACAATGACTCCCACAGCCTCATTGTGCATTTCAGCCTCAGCCTCCTGCAGATCATGGACGTGGTAAGTACTGCTACTACAGCTCTGAGAGAAAGAGGAGAGAGACACAGTCAGACAGAGACACGGAGAGAGAGAGACAGAGAGAGGACTCCCACAGTCTGATGAGACACTTGAGCTTGAGCCTTTTGCAGATCATGGACGTGGTGAGTCTTTGCTTTACATCATCTGTGGAACTTCTGAGAGGTCCACTGTGCACCTTCTCATACAAATGTTACTGCTTTGCCTGGTTTACACCTGACCATATCACAAGTGAGATATGGTCTGGAAGCCACCTTCGAAATATCTCGTACCGGAGGTGTGGTTTACGATCTCCAACGGCCGTTTTTTGGAGCGTTACGAATGTCTATCATTTGGCGTATACGTAGCCCATAGCCAATCATGTCAGTTGTCAGTTCAAACTACAAGCTTCCGTTTGTCACGTAGTACGCGTCACCGTCTTTCCACCCCTCCCTGCTCTCTGATTGGCTCCCAGAATCGGGAGAGCTCGCTCGCCATAGTTGCCAGGCTGTCTTTCAGATCAGAACGAACGAAAGCAGCCTGGGATTTCCCAGGTTAGTTACTGCTGTGCCTGACACAGCTTATAGAAAGAATGTCGGATTTTACTGTATCTTTCATATTAAAAGCACAGATAAATGGTAAATGGTCACATCTTTATATAGCGCTTTTCCACCTTCAAGGCACCCAAAGCGCTTTACAACAAGGAACCAGTCACCCATTCACACACACATTCACACACCAGTGTACGCAGGCACTGGGGGCGAGGCGGGTTAAGTGTCTTGCCCAAGGACACAACGGCAGCATTCATCTGTGGGAGCTGGAATCACACCTGCCAACCTGTGGGTCAGTGGATCTGACCGCTCAACCACTGATGTTGCTTATGTCAAGAGCGGGATTTGAACCGCCAACCTTTGGATCAGTGGACAAACGCTCTACCAACCAACCAATGTATACTATGTTCTATACTGTTGAAGATTTCAGACTTAGCATTAACATCTCCATGGAGATGAGCTGACGTTACACAGTGCACCTTTAAAGGTGACATATAGTGTCAGATTTTCTTAAGTTTTAACCATGTACCAGCGGACTGTGGACCTGCTACAGTTAAACAGTGTAGCTGTGAGTGACTGTGTGGGACACTCACCCACTTATTTGCTATAAAACAGCCTCTGGGTTCAGTGACTGTGGAAGTTCATGTGAAAAGTTTGAGAATCACTGATGAATAAACAAAATCCTCCCACCTTAGCTTTATTTTAGAGGTTAGACCAACCCTGCCTGTGCCCTGATAGTGTGATGATGGAGGGATGAGTGCACACGTCGGACAGATGATTGAACAAAGCCAGAACAGAACCACTGCCTCCTGTGATAATGCAGCATGAAAAAGTGACAATTCACATCACTGACTCACTTCTAAATGATGATGAGGTGATAAGTGTATGACATTAAAACATATCAGGAGCTTTACACACAATCCTGTCATTTAATAGGATTAATTATGAACAGCGCTATTTATTTATTATAAATTATGTTAGATTATGGCTCTTCTCATATTTTACTATTTTGTTTGTCCCATACTGTTCTAATGTCGATTCCTCATCACACACAGACCTGCAGTTGTGTTTTGTCTCATTCACTCATGTTTAAGAATCACTAGAATCATTTGGATAATTTCAGTTCTGGAATTACCAATATCTACTTAATTAAAGGTAAAAGAAGCAGTTCACTTGAAAACTACCACTGCATGACATCACAAGGGGGAACAGAACATTATAAGCTTTGGAAATATGGACAAACTAATAAGAAGGGGTTGCTCAAAATAAATCTTGTATTTATGGAAATTAGAATGAATGAATTTCATTTATTTTAAATGTTCAATGATTAATTGGACTGTTAATGATGAAATGTTGTTGTGAGAGTTACTCTAATGTAAATAGTTTCCTTAATGTCTCTTGTACCTGCCCAAGGACTGCAGGTGGAAAGTAGCTTGTAGCTAAATCTTGCACAGAGCATCTTTTCTCTCAGAGTTTAATGTTTTTTGTGCACGGTCCTTGTTTTACATAAATAAATAAAAGCAGGTGAATGAAACGAATCACAACTCCAGGTTTGTTTCTGGGGAGGTAGCAGCATCATAACATGACAAGATTCAGTTTTGCGTAATATAATTTAAAATGTCTTGGCAATTTTCATGGGCCTTATTATTAAAGGAAAAGTAACGTGTTTTTTTTTTTACAATCTGAGCCTTATTTCGGTAATAAAACAAGTTGTTTTACTCACCCATAGCACTTTGGTGTCATATGGAGTACTTCCAGAGATGTTTTAAGATTTGCGGTTAGCCTAGCGCGACTTCTAGCCATAGCTTGGGGCATATAATATATTCCCCGAGCATGTACTATGCCCCGTGCAGTCTCCAAATAACACAAACTCTAGCACTTTTCAAATCATAGAAGCCCGATGTCTTAGTCTACGATTTCGTTTGAAGCAAAAGTGGCCTGTAATCCGAGATTTATCCATAGTTTACAGCTTTGCGTTTCACGTTTGGGTCCCGGGAGCTGAGAGCACAGTCCGCACATGCGCACTGGCGTCCTCATCTGCTTGAAACTATGGCTAAATCTCGGATTACAGGCCACTTTTGACCACACGAAATCGTAGGCTAAGACATCGGGCTTCTATGATTTGAAAAGTGCTAAAGTTTGTGTTATTTGGAGACCGCAAACATGTGCCCTGAGAACTCACATTATGGAGATCGCAAATCTAAAACATCTCCGGAAGTGCTCCATATGACACCAAATTGCTATGGGTGAGTAAAACAACTTGTTTTATTACCGAAATAAGCCTCAGATTGTAAAAAATGTTACTTTTCCTTGAAGTAATTTGTTAGAGTATCGAAGTGTGTATTCTGTATCCCAGGCAACAAGCTTCAGAGCCGAGCATTAAACTCAGCAGCAGAGCCATAAAAACTATTCTCTTGAAACTTTCATATTTCAGTTTTATCTCTCCTTAACAGGAACAGTGACAATTTAATTACAATTGCATCGTCCACCAAAGTGAATGTCTCACACCCCTGAAGAACACTTCTGTGAACAGGGCTGATGAGTCTGAAAGTGCAGAAGAAAAGGTCCAAATGGCTCCAGCACAGTGAGAAATGAACATCTGCACAGCCAGTGTCCCATAGTGCATTTGTCAGACTCCGGAGCAGACAGCTGTTCTCTTCCATACGCTGGTTTTTAGCACCAGGCACACGGGAATAAAGGAGTGAAAATGGTACGTTTTCTTTGAAGACATGAGAAAATATTAGACAGGCAAAAAGATGTGTGTAATTGGGTAATGGAGATGTATAAAACTATTCCAGAATTAAAAAGTCCAGTAAAAGAGATTAAAGTCAGAGAGAAGAATTGTGGAGTACAGCTCAAATGACACAAGATTTTTCAAACCCACCAGGAAACACACGCCAGACTTGTTTAAAGGGATATGCCACCCCCAGGTCAAACTTGGGCATCTCCCCACAGTCCAGAGACTAAAATAAGTGGTGGAAAGCGATTTTCTGGTGACGCAGCCATTGTCCAGGTCTGTCAGCACTGACCGCCGCGGTATCTGCAGCTACTCCGCGTTAGACTGGAGTCTTAACGTCGCCAGAGAAAGATTTCGGCCAAAAGGAATTAATTTGCTCGATGCGTTTTCCAATTACTTTCTGTGTAGTGCACATTGATATCGAGTGCAAATAAATGTGCAAATCAACACGGAGAGCTTGACTTGGTCATTTTGGGTGGGAACTATTTTTTAGTGCGGAAAAACACAGCCAAAGCACGCACCACGCTGACAGGGGAATCCCTGTTACGCACCAGGAAGGGAGTTACCGCTGCGGCCAGTGCTGACAGACCTGGACAATGGCTGCGTCACCAGAAAAACGCTTTCCACCACTTATTTTAGTCTCTGGACTGTGGGGAGATGCCCAAGTTTGACCTGGGGGTGGCATATCCCTTTAAAGCACTTTGAGCCTTGGAGGTGGAAAAGTGCTTTAAAAATGTGACCATTTACAATAAAAATAATAATGCATTAGTCTGTCCTGGGGCAGACTGATGAAGTGAGGCTGCCAATCTGCACCATCGGCAGATTTTTGACACTGGCGCCTTACAGTGGCACCTCATATTCCCAGTGGTCTCCCATCCAAGTACTGACCAGGCCCTGCCCTGTTTAGCCTCTGAGGTCTGATGAGCTCAGATATGGAGATATTTCTATCTATACTTATAACTGCAGGAGACAAATAACTTTTCACCTTAAACAATCGATTAATCTGTGATACAATCAATGAACTTCTTTTGTATTATTGGTGGACCACAAACCACCAACCCCCACGTCTCGATCATTGCCGCCTGCTTATGTAAATGTGCTGAATGTCGCATGGAGCTAGTCCTGTATTGTGTGACCATTCTGACCAACCAGTGTGAGAGCGGAGCTAAAAAAAAATAAAAATAAAACAGTTTTAGGCATCTGAGAGATTTCAAATTTAGGTTTATCTGATTTATCTTTTGACTACTTGATCTATAATCATACACAGTATTATCAGGCTCAATGAGAGGATAATAATAATACAGTACTATGATACTTTTGTCGTGTGTAGTTTTTGTAGTCCTTCAGTCTTTTCATTGAACTGTGTCTTAGTCGACCAGTTTTTTTTTTTTTAAATTAGCCGACAGATTGTTTGATAAGGATTAAGAGGATTTCTGCACCAGAGCAGAGGGGGAAGGAGTTGGAGTGAGGTATGAAGACTTTATTGTCCCTGGAGGCATCTGCATTTGACCCATCCTTTAATCCCTCCCTTCAGGAGCAGGACTACCTTAGCTGGAGGATGTGACCTGTGGTGCATGTTTTGGATTGACGGGAGTGCCCACAGGAAACCCCAAACTCCACATAGAAACGTCTAGATGACCTGGAACCTTCTTGTTGTGAACCGTGTGAGGCCCAAACACATGATGGCTTTTTAACATTTGTGTCCCACCACGGAAGCTGAGAGCGCATGTCGGCATTACAGATTCTCAGGAAATGCGTTTTTTGTGGGGGTTTTTTTTGTTCAAAATTTGTGATTTTCGTTTTTTTGCATAATGTGCTAGTTGAGATCATGAAGAAGCCTCTCCATGTTTCAGATAACAGCATTAGTGATGTTAAAAACATACATTTTTAATTTCAAAAATGCTTGTTAGGCAAGGAGGGCTGAAGAGACCAAACTTTGAGAGGCTGTTTCTGGAATTTCTGGGATCTGCTATGGCTGCTTTCAAATAGAGATAACTTTTTAAAATATTGTCAGATTTTCACATGTAAGACATCATTGGAAAGCTTAGAACCTGTACTTTCAGAATCTGTGAATAACTCAAAACGCCTCCACGATGACTTGGTATTGGTTTTCCTGCGGTTGGACACATTTCCTAAAAAGTGCCTCTGTCCTGTTCTAAATGCTGCCTAATCCTCAAACAAACCCTGGGTCAAACCTGTGCTACTGCAACTGCCTTTGAGTTAACATCACGCTTACTTTAGGATAATAAACTCTACTTCCCTGCCAACCCAGGCCTGTTTTGAGCTCTGTGATACTGACATAGACTATGCAGCTTTTGCTCAAAGTCCAATCTTCCAGTTTTGATGTTTTCACTAAGATCCGAGCACAGAACAGTAACAGAAAATCAAAAGTGGTGAAAGGGGACTGATGTGATGTGTCAGGCTGACCTCATGAATACTGCATGAGACTGCCTCCTGATGTCTGGAGTTAAGACCAGAGGATGTTCACACTGGGCAGGTATAAATATGAGGGACGGAGGGAGGGAGGAAGGGAGTGAAGGAGAGGAAGAAAAGGAAGGGAGGAAAGAGGGGAGAGGAGCGATTGAATGAGAATACAGAAAGGTGTCGAAAGAGAGGTGAGCAGATAAAAAGGTAGCGATAGTGTGACCAAGGAAGATGAGGGGGAAAAGAGAAGAAAAGGGTAGAGAGAAGGAGAGGATGGATGGGGATGAGAGGACTGAGAAAGAGAAGGAATAGTCATCTTTTTCACACTGAATGGAGGAAAGACCAAGGGACCAGTGGACAGCATAAGGGACCCAGGCCCAGAGCCTCCCTGAGGCTCCTGGAGCCTCAAATTAGCCTTTTGTACCCAACTGCGGCAGTAGCTCAGTTGGTAGAGCGTTTGTCCACTGATCCAAAGGTTGGCGGTTCAAATCCCGCTCTTGAAGAAAGAAACATCAGTGGTTGAGCGGTCAGATCCACTGACCCACAGGTTGGTTGGTACGATTCCAGCTCCCACAGATGAATGCTGCCGTTGTGTCCTTGGGCAAGACACTTAACCCTCCTCGCCCCCAGTGTCTGCGTACACTGGTGTGTGAACGGGTGATTGGTTCCTTGTTGTACCTTGTGCCTTGAAGGTGGAAAAGCGCTATAGAAAGATGTGACCATTTAACTGGAGGCTCCTGTTACTGTGGCACAGTGGTTATCCTGTCTCCTCCCCTCAGTGAGAAGGTTGTGGGTTAGACTCCTGGTCCCTGAGTGGAGTGTGTGAGCATTCTTTTTTTTTACCATGTTCTTTAGGCAGTTTTTGTCTTTGACCATAAAACCAACAGGTAAAGAAAAGTACTCTCAATTAAAGGGTAAAAGCCATAGTTCTGAATCTAATACTGTCTAATACTCCTACAAGTACAATATTTGTTGGAGTCCACAATGTTGAACATTTCAGAGTGGTTATCCTATCTCCTTCTCTCAGTGATGAGGTTGTGGCTTAGACACCTGATGTCTCTGAGTGTGCATGTCCTCCTGTCTTCTACCTCACAACATTGAACACAATCCAGCATGTCTCAGTAGTGTGTTTTGTCTGAGCCTTTGCCAATATCAATCTTGGTAGAATTTACAGCCACTCTTTGTCTGTTAAGTTTGAACGTGTGTTTTCATATGTACAGTTTATTGTGTATTTCTTTAGTTCAGTTGCTGGCCATACAAAATGTAGGCCTACTTTATGGACGACAGATAATACTCTTACTGATGTACTGGTGGACCAAGTCTTTAATATCTGTATCTTTCCTCCATAAGTATGAAAGATGGTATAAGCCAAAATCACCCTTCAGTCACTTTGAGACCCTCATCTAGTTTTGGCAGTATTCATAATCCATAATTCAATTTTTTTCTATGGCTTTTTGGATGGAATTTTGTACCCTTGGGTATTAAATGTATCCATCTTACAGTTTATGTAGGAAAAGATGAACCTAGCTCGTCTCTTCCTAGAAATGACTTGTAAATTTGGCATGTTGTTGTCATCTACTTGTCCCCATAGAGAGAGAACATTTAATGCCATACTGTGTAACATTCTAGCCATCTCCATGGAGTCGAGCATATGGCAGACCCCCTCTATAGAAAAGGGACACAGTGCACCTTTAGAGTCGTTTTTATTGCACAGTTTAGTTCTTTACTGTATTTCAAATTGCAGTTTGTATTAGTCTGGGGTTTCTAGAGCACTCCTCCCCTGTGTTCTGTACAAATATATACTCATAATCAGGGGTGCACATAACTTTTTTAGTGAGTTACTCATGTGAGTACCAGCAGATAGTGTTTGGTACTCACCTCATCCGCGATAAGTCTTAAAAGTCCCCCTCACTGTCCTCCGCGACTTGCAATCTCTTCTCTGCTAGCTTGTTTATTAGCAATGGCTTGCGCTACATTGGTATGCTCCTTGCTCTTTTGGTGTTTGTTAAATGACGGATGGTTGAAATTCTTCGAGCCTTTATAAAACGCACCTGTTTTGTCTGCTAGCTGTGGATGGGCACGGCAAATCTTGCACTACATTTCAGTCCGGTCATCATTAGCCTCAAGCCATGGTACTCCTTGCATCCACTTTTCGGAAAAAAAGTATTTTCTTCCACTCCAGTTGTTGTTTCTTTGGTGGTGGTGGCGAAACGCCAAAGAAACTGCTTACTGTTGTCTGTTTCTTTTTAGACATGTTTGACTTTACCAATATTCAACTAGATACTCGCACCGGCAACATGAACAGCCATGTGAAATAGTTTAGAATGGATAGTCAGTACGCAGGAGCGCGGTAGTGGCCCAAGTCGCAGTACGCATCGTTCATTTTTGTCGCGCATGCGTACCCGCGTACCAGTTATGAGCACGCCTGCTCATAATGTATACTGCTTCTGTCTGCTGCTCCGTCTCTGCTCTAACACTTAACACCAGTCAGCTCCTTCCCTTACTGTACTTTTCATCATGGTCGTCATTTATTCAACCTTTATGCTATTTACCTTTTTACCCTTTGATCCTGGCTATAAACTACATGTCTGTTGTTTAATCTCCTGCTCGCTCCACTACCTGCGTGCCCATTAGCAAGAGCACATTCATCAAACTGACTCTTATTCAGCCTCCTCTGCGCTGGATCACTGCCATCTGCTGCACTCATTTAAACTGTGCACAAGACTCCCGTCTGCTCCTGTCTGCACCTGTTTGTATATTTCTCCTCCTATCTGCTGTCTTCTGTCTGAACCTGTCTACTCCCTTCTGCTTCTGTTTGCTCCATTTCTGTTTCTGTTTACTCCTGTCTGCACCTGTCTGAGCACATCTGCACCTGTCTGCTCCTACATGAGACCACTTGAGACCATCTTAAAACAAATTATATAAAAGGGATAGTTTCTGCTTTATATAAGATTCACTAGCAAGGACCACACCACGACAATGAAATACGATGAAGATATTTATTGACGGCGGGTAGATGTGATGGCTATGGGGAGACTTAGGGTGGGGGCTCCGTCTCCAATCCAAAATGGTCACCCAGCTTTTGGACCCCCCTTCCTTAAAGATGATGTCTTCAGACTGAATGATGGACTAGAGACACTCAAGAAAGCTGACATGGGCGGTGTTGTCGGGATAGGCTGTATAAATAGGGCTCCTGGGTAATTGAAGGCATGGTCGAGATGAGCTGTGTTTAGCTGGTGAGGAGGATGAGGCGTGGTCCAGCTCCTGAATCTAAGTTAATCATAGTGCACTTTAAAGGTGCACTATGTAACTTTTCTGGTAGAGGGCCTGCAACTTATTTTGTCTCCATGGAGATTGGGGCAATGAAGTTGTTGCTTGTTATTGCCTGAAATGCTCCTCAGTTTGGCATTATACTGCATTTGGCATCACCAGGCCAAGTTAGAGGTCTGATCTGTGGAGGCAACCCCACACACAATAAGAAAATGTGTTATTTAAGGTTGAGGTTGAGCAGTGATGTGCAGTTGAATAAATGCAAAATAGATGCTTTATCTTAAAATGTTACATGCTGTGAAACATTTTAAGATAAAGCGCTAACACCCATGGATTAACAATGAAACAAAATATAACTTGATATAATATAAGTCATCAAAAAGTTGCATATAACATGAAGCTGAAACTTACGAATATAATCATGTATTTTTGTTATTTTTATTTCCAGGATGAGAAGAACCAGGTGCTGACCACCAACATTTGGCTACAGCTGGTGAGTCCAGACTCAGTGTCCTTCTCTGTCTGTTTTTTGGCCTTTGTTTTGATTTGTTTTGTAATGTTCCAGTCGGTGACATCATTGAGCAGTTTTGTTTGAAAAGTCTCTATATTTAAAAAATGACATTGGAAAAATTATGGATGATATCTAAGGCACAAATCTCAGCTATAACCCATCCATCCATCCATTTTCTTCCGCTTATCCGGGGCCGGGTCTAAGCAGGGACGCCCAGACCTTCTTCACCCCGGACACTTCCTCCAGCTCCTCCGGGGGGACCCCAAGGTGTTCCCAGGCCAGCAGGGAGACATAGTCCCTCCAGCGTGTCCTTGGTCTTCCCCGCGGTCTCCTTCCGGGGGGACATGCCCAGAACACCTCCCGAGGGAGGCGTCCAGGAGGGATCCGAAACAGATGCCCGAGCCACCACAGCTGGCTCCTCTCGACAGCAGCGGCTCTACTCCGAGCTCCTCCCGTGTGACTGAGCTCCTCACCCTATCTCTAAGGGTGCGCCCAGCCACTCTGCGGAGGAAACTCATTTCGGCCGCTTGTATCCGCGATCTTGTCGTTTCGGTCATTACCCAGAGCTCATGACCATAGGTGAGGGTAGGAACGTAGATTGACTGGTAAATTCAAAGCTTGGCCTTTTGGCTCAGCTCCATCTTCACCACAACGGTCCGGTACAGCGACTGCATCACTGCCGACGCTGCACCGATCCGCCTGTCAATCTCGTGCTCCATCCTCCCCTCACTCGTGAACAAGACCCCGAGATACTTGAACTCCTCCACTTGAGGCAAGGACTCCCCACCCACCCGGAGTGGGCAAGCCACCTTTTTCTGGTCAAGAACCATGGCCTCAGATTTGGAGGAGCTGATCCTCATCCCAGCCGCTTCACACTCTTGGCTGCAAACCGCCCCAGTGCACGCTGGGGGTCCCTGTTCGATGAAGCCATCAGGACAACATCATCTGCAAACAGCAGAAAACTGGTCCCAAACCGGATCCCCTCCAGCCCCTGACTGCGCCTAGAAATTCTGTCCATAAATATAATGAACAGAACCGGTGACATACAGGGACCGAACAGCCCTTAGCAAAGGGCCGCGAACCCCGTACTCCCAGAGCACTCTCCACAGGACCCCACGAGAGACACGGTCGAATGCCTTCTCCAGATCCACAAATCACATGTGGACTGGTTGGGAAAACTCCCATGCACCCTCGAACACCCGATGGAGAGTATAGAGCTGGTCCAGTGTTCCCCGGCCGGGACGAAAACCACACTGCTTCTCCTGAATCCGAGGTTCGACTATCGGTCAAATTCTCCTCTCCAGCACCCTGGAATAGACCTTACCGGGAAAGCTGATGAGTGTGATTCCGGATAGTTGAAACACACCCTCTGGTCCCCCTTCTTAAACAGACAGACCACCACCCCGGTCTGCCAATCCAGAGGTACTGTCCCCGACCGCCATGCGATGTTGCAGAGACGTGTCAGCCAAGACAGCGCCACAACATCCAGAGACTTAAGATACTCAGGACGGATCTCATCCACCCCCGGGGCCTTGCCGAGGAGTTTTCCAACCACCTCAGTAACTTCAGCCAGGGTGATGAATGAGTCCGCCTCCGAGTCTCCAGCCTCTGCTTCCTCCTCGGAAGACGTGACGGTGGGATTGAGGAGATCCTCAAAGTATTCCTTCCACCATCCGATAACAACCACCCGTTCCGCGTAGCGCGTGATTGTACAGCATTTGAAGCCCAATTTATGCGTCCCGCAAATTGAGACCATGTCCCGCATAATCAATGCTTCTCAAATAAAAAATAAAAAAAGTGGTTGCTCTATCTCCCCGAGCGCCACAGGCAGCCACTCGAACATTACTTGACAGTTCAGCATACCACAATAAACTTTTACCAGTGTGTGGACCGCGCAGGCTGCTGTGAGAAGCCGGCTCATTTGGAGCCGCAGACACTGCGGCGCCACCAGCGCACGCAGCTTGTCCACAACAGCGCGTCCCTGCGTTTATCACAGAGCAGGTTAAACTTTTTAAAACATCCTACCTGTCCGTCTGCCTCACGTCAGCGCGCCTCTCCTTTTCATGCTCTTGCTCCTCCTGCTCATAGCCACACAGGCTCTTCCTCAATGCCTCTGATTAGAAGAGCAAGGACGAAACGCAAAGCAAAAACGAATTTAAATTTATGTTACAGTGTCCGCACAGAGCAAGTGTACAGCACAGAGCAGGTCTACAGCACAGAGCAGGCCTACCGCGACATGTGGAATTTTGCCTAATAAAAGTGCACAAATGCATCTGTTTGTCAAGACATGCGTTTGGTAAATGTGTAAGAGTAAGAGAAAGGTAATGACAAAAAATGTACAGAATGTACATGAAGTTGTGAAAGGTACATCAACAGGCATTGTACATGTAAAGAATTCGAAATATATTTATAAATAAATAAATGATTTGCATGTCACCACTAGTACCTGTGAATAAAATGTGGTTTGTGCTTTGATTTACAGTTTTACTTCATTGCAAACATATGTAGTTGTAAAATTTAGTGAGAAGGTCGTGCAAAGTGGGATCATCAAGAGGGGGAAAGGTTACCTGGCCAGCCAAATGATATCTCTCTGTATTTCCTATACACCGCGATACCATTTGGACACTCTCCATCCACTCTCGCTCCTCCGGTTCCAAACCGACTCCGCGATTCTGATTCGTTCAAAGATGGTGACGTCAGTGCACCCGCCTTTGCCCGCAAAGTCACTCTTAGGCAGTGGAAGTTCCGCCTCAGTTTTGAATCAAGATGGCGCAATCTCTGATTGGTTCACTTAGCTGTCTGTCTACGCGCAACCGCAGCGCATTCTGTGGATCAAGCGTTACCAGACTCACTCGCTGGTACAGCGATGAGTCATGGATTCTTCCAGGCAAGGGGAAAGGGAATTTTCTTTACTCGCAAAGATTCTAGAGGGCTACGCTTTGATAGGTTATTGAGTTTTTGCTGTTGTCATGACAGTGTCATTCTATGGGCCTGAAAATTGACAGAATTAAATAGCTTAACTAAATCGTAAGTGGAAGTGCTTCTGTCAGTTCATTGAATGTTCAAAATATTATGAATCTTTATTTACAAAAATAAATAAATACATTTTAAAAAATACATATTGGGTGGCTATTCTTGTGCATACATTAACAATTACACATGTTTATGGCAATACGGCATTATTAATATACCGTGTATGTGCTAGAAATGGTTGAACCACGCCGGGCGGTGTCCCACATTGTAAACATACCCCTTGTCCCCCCTTAGGCTTATTAGCAGGAGGTCCTCCTACCTCCCGCACGAGCTCAGGCTCCTCCTCCCCCAGTGAGGTGACATTCCATGTCCCCAGAGCTAGTCTCCATGTCCGGAGATCCAGCCGTCGAGGCCCCTGCCTTCGACTGCCACCCAAAACTCCATGCACCCGGCCCCTATGGATCCTCCTGCGGGTGGTGGGTCGACAGGAGGACGGCCCCACGCCGCTCCTTCGGGCTTCGCCCGGCCGGGCCCCGTGGGGAAAGAACCGGCCACCAGACACTTGCTGGCGAGCACCCACCCCAGGTCTGGCTCCAGGGTGGGGCCCCGGTAATGCCAGTCCGGGCAACATATCTGGCCTTGCTGTATGTCTCAACATAAGGGCTTCTGAACCGCTCTTAGTCTGACCCGTCCCCCAGGACCTGTTTGCCTTGGATGACCCTACCAGGGACATAAAGCCCCTGACAACATAGCTCCCAGGATCATTCAGGCACTCAAACCCCTCTACCACGTTAAGGTCGCAGCTCAAGGAGGGGAGATATAACAGAATACATAATGATGGTGCAGGAGTTAGAAGAGGGGGAGATGGTCCTTGTTTCTATTCCTAAACAGTGTGGTACCTTTCTGCTTTGCAGATTCTATCTGCTTTGATTCAAAACAATTTATTAGTCTAGATTCATTTAGTTTATCAATCTACAATATTTTACTTTCAAGGAATGTCTGACTGGTTTCAGTATTTGTATTATTTGAAGCTACTTATAGCAATGTGGTTCAAATAAAATCTAAATCTGCTCAGTTATGAAAAAAAATATCACGAGTATAAGAGAGTGTGTTTGAATGTTTGCTCTATGCTCACCTCCATGATGACAATGTTGCAATACCTGTGGAGACATGCATTACCCTTTAAAATGTTTTTTGTTGTTGTTGTTTTTTCTGAAGTTAATTTGTAGTTTGCATGCTCTGCCTGTGTCTTCATGCTTTGACTTAATCTGCTACAGTTGAAAAATCAAAGACTGTGACCAGGCTGCTGCATTGACCTCCACTATAGAGCAGAGAGTCAGTGAAGCATGGATCATTAATCTGAATACATAATGTTCTTTTGGTCCAGTGCCAGAATGAAATGTGTTTGTGTTGAAAAATGCAGAAGAAGGAGCTTAGAGGGACTTTAATGCACTGCTGGCTCTGGGTCCAGATTAGAAGTCCTGATGGAGATCCTAGCTCAGATCTGCACATGGATCCTGGACACTGTGCTCTGTTCAATATGTGCTCAGTTGAGTTCAAAATGCTTCAAACATGCCAAGGCTAAAGGGATTCAAGCATGAGCAGAGCTCATTTTCCTTATAAATACAAGACATGCTGAGTGGAACTATAGATAGAATGTTTCTTTAGCATTTTTGTAGCATTATCTTTAGTTATCAAGCAGTTTATCGCTCCTTTAAAGCTGAAGTGTAACTTTTCTTTTGGAGGGTCCACCACCAGCCTGAAATGTTCCACAGTATGGCATTACACTTACTTCATATGCATTTACACAGTTACTGGTGTTTTCATTGCTAAAATCCTGTGCCCTCCCTCCACTAGAAAGTGACATGGTGCACCTTTAAAGAAACACCATGGAACTGTCTGAAGGTGGAACATTACCTGCATGATTCCATGGACACAAAAAGTTAAAGACCTACTTAGGAACATTCACCATGGACATAGATACATTTTATGTCATACTGTGGAATATTATAGCCAAAGGAACACCATTTCCATGGAGACAAGCTGGAGCAGGCCTTCTCCAGGATCAAATAGGAGTCAGGTTTGTGGAGATCCAAGCCAGCTTACAGTAAGGAAGGGTGTTTTTTTTCTAGATTTTTGATTGCCATTAAAACATAAGAAAATAATTTTATTTATTAATTTTTTTTTTTGAGTATTTTAGGCAACAAAAAAAAGGTTACAGAGTGGGGCTTTTATGTAAACTTTGAAATTCTCTCGAAACAAAACATGACAAACATATAGGAGTCTCAAGGCCAGTGTTACTTTAACTGATTTGTGTGGATGCAGATAGAGTTCATGATCATGTGAATAGACAGTCCTTACTTATTGTGTGGCATTTGAATCTGGGACTGGCTCCTCTGCTTTTGTCCTCTTCTCTAAACCGAAGCTCTTCCTCATCTCCTGTCAGCCGCCGGCCTCCCAAAAGCTCCACACATCAAACAAAATGGTTGCCCGCCTGTCACTGATAGCTCTGTGTGTCAGACTCAAGTGACAGGGCCAACACACAGAGGATGAGTGAAGCTGTCTCACTCCTAAAGGACCATCTGCAGTGACTTCAAATGAGCTGAATTCATGATCTTGTAACATGTAGCACTTTTCATGACACTCAAAAATGCTTCACATAGAACCAGACAGACACAAACACAAATGAAAAAACAGATAAACAGGAGATGCAGTTATTTAAAAGCAGTTTTGAACATGTGAGTTTTGAACAGGTGAGTTTTTGGGGCTTTTTTGAAGATAGTGTGGATGAGTCGCTGATGTGTTCCAGAGGGTGGGGACAGCAGTGGAGAAGGTCCCCCCAGGTTTTATGTTTAGTTCTGGTGGGGGGATGACAGGTGGTTGGCATCACCTGATCGAAGGGCACGGGCGGGGGTGTGGCGGTGGAGGAGCTCAGAGAAGGAGGTGGGGGCCAGGTTATGGAGGGACTTGTACACAATGGTGAGGAGTTTGAATTGGATGCGCTGAGGGATGGGGAGCCAGTAGAGATCTTTGAGGACAGGGGGATGTGTTCACAGGATGAGGTGCGAGTGAGGAGGCGGGCAGCAGAGTTCTGGATGTACTGGGGTCGATTGAGGAGTTTGGAGGGTGAACTGTAGAGCAGGCTATTGCAGTAGTCGAGGCAGGGGGTGACAAAGGCATGGATGAGGGTTTTAGCAGCTTTGGTGATGTGTTTGATGTGGTGTTCATTACTGAATGTATTGTCCTTCCAATTACATTAACTTCAAATATATAGACCCCTTTACTGTTAGTAAACAGACGTGACGTCACCGGCATGTGTGCGCATTGTTGACCCAGAATCAACCATGGTGGACTATGGCGGACCATAGCGGAGTATCTGAACGAGAGCTACATTCAAAAGCTCACATTGAGCAACGGGGTTCTACTACCAGATCCTTATGCGATCACGGAGTGATCGCGACCGCAGAAAGTGGCCAGATTTACAGTGGCCAGATATCCACTGTTATTTAGTGGAGAAGCCCAGCGTGTATACAAGAGAGAAAGTGCGCGCATACAAATGCATGGATGCCTACCAGTTTGCCGTGGGTGACCATGTACAGGTGGTAAAATACCACAATATCGATGGGGAGTTTTGCGTCTTGGCATCTGATGTTCTCCCCAGTCAAAGACAAGGCCACAAGACGACCATGTACAATGCTTGGGCCATCATCAACAAGCGCGAGAACTACGTTCTGACCGCCAACTGCACTTGCGTTGCGGGGTAAGTAACATACTATGATTTAATTCACGAGTCACAGATGTGATCTCAGTCATGTCAAATGCCATTCATGATGGTCATGTGAAAACTTATCATGCATTTTAACAAAGTTATTTGTGTTCGTTTACATGTGTCTGACGTAGAGGTTACCCGGTTAATATGTCTGTGAGCTTTGGGGTGTCCTGTGCTTGCTAGTTAATCATGCTGCTTGTTTAGGGTAATTTGCCCAGATGTTCACTTGTGCGTATGTCAATTGAATGATATGAACTATCATTTATTCCATCTGTTTCTCTTTATCTGAGTTCTTCTCTTCTATATCTTCGCTGGGGGTTTTATGGCAGCAGTGGTTTTGTTTTGAGTCAACACTGCGCGCGCATTCAGTGATGACGTAGCTTTGAAACAGGTCTATACAAACTGGCTGTTACATCCAGACATGTACTCTTAAAATTACTCTTACTTGAGCAATTTCATGGACCACTAATATTATTTTGACACATTAGTCTTATTTTCTGACTTAGTTAATCTGGACAAGTCACTTGCTCGTAGAACACTTTATGTATTTATTTTTCATCTCATTTCGATGTGACAGTACATAAGTGTACAGTATTTGAATCATTATGAGAAAATGGTTGAATTATTAAAATAAAACCACAATTAAAAAATGAATATTGATGTATACATATATAGCTTAATTAGTTAATGGCTTGATTAGATGCTAGCTCCAGAAATCCTTTCTGGAGCTTTGTAAATGGCTTTGCAAAAGGCTCAAGCTTTCTTCTATCTTTGATAATGTTACATCCCGGTGCAACAATAATCCACAATCTCTGGAACTCCATAAAGTTTGTTCATCACGCCAATGCCATTAGTTTCTAGGGGAATTCTTCATTGCCACTGTGGGGTGTGGAGGTGCATGCTGGAACTGCATGACGACAATTGCAGGAGCTCTATAGCATTAAATTGATCTCAAAATAAAACATCTCCATGAAGACAAGCATGTGGCGGAAGCTGTACCAGCAAAGTTCAATAGTGCACTTTTGAGATAGCAAACACTTGAGAAGAAGAATATTATCTCCACTTCTCCTTTATCTCCTCTCCCTCTTTGTTGCTGTGCTGGGGGAGGATACACTGGTTTGAGCTTTGAACAGTTGGAATCACAGAGGCGACTGCTTTGTGTCACTGTTCATGTCATTGTGTTGTGACGTCTTCTCCTCCTCCTGAACTTCACGCTCTCAAACACAATGTACACACTCTCAAACACTTTACATACTCTCAAACACAAGTTTAAACAGAGAAACCATATTATTGGTAAATAAATGGTACCAATAATATGGTTTCTCCATTTAAACTTATCAAATAACTTCTATCGTTCATAGTTCATAGTTAGCTTTATTGTCGAAAATGTGCGTGTCGCCAACTTGGAGATAACAGAGTAGAAAAAGATGCAGTACAAACAATATTCACAAACATATTACAACAACAACAATGGTACAGGTAACACACAGCGTCTTTTTGTTTGGTAAACAAACGGTAGGGTAGGGAGGGGGAGCAGAGCAGAATATTGATGAAATTGATTGAAAACTGAAGCTGAGGCAAACATTACTAAATAGACAGGGCAGATTGTTTACATAATACATGTCAGAGTGAGCCGAATTGATATGTCCATTGTTTATAGTGTGCTGTGATAAAGCCGCAGCTGTGACCTTGGAAGTGTTGTGCAGGAGGAGAAGAGTCAAAACAAAGAGAGACCAGTTGATTCAGATTTTTAAGAAGAATTAATTACACCAAGGGGGGGATAATTTAACATAATCGATACATTTTTAGAAGCCAGACGAATGGACAATTAGCCAGAACACTGATTCTGCCAGGAACTGTTTCAAGTGCTTTGTCTTCTTATCATCAAGACAGGTAATCTTATGCATGAAGAAGCACATTTAGTGAGTTAATCTAACATTAAACTGTGTTTGACCAGAGCTGAGGTGAGGCTGTCCTCTCATCTCTGTCTCTGTCTCTGCGTGGGGACGTCCGCACATTTACTACACAAATATGGACTATAAGTTTAAACTAGATGGTGTCACGTTTCACTGCACTGTTTAACTGAGCCTTTTTACAACTAACGGAATCATTAGTAAACACATTATCTATAGTCCTAATGTGGCAGTTCTGTCCACAGATTATTTGCAGTAAGGTTATGTGAACAACTGATTTACCCATGCTATAATGGAGTTTAGCTCAGTTGGTTAATTTGCTTCTCTTTAGTGTGGACATTTGGAGTTCAAGACTTGTGTTAGAGCTTCTTTTTACTCTTTCATTTGTAAACCAAATGCTTTTATTAGTAAAGGTGATTCTTATGTGTTTGTAAAGAAAATATAAGCAGTTTAGTGCCCATCAATATTGAGCCTACTGCACTTTGCCTCACCAGCTGTAAACCTCACCGCACGTCACTGCACTGTACACACTCTCAAACACACTGTACACACTCTCAAACACACTGTACACACTCTCAGACACACTGTACACACTGTCAAACACAATGTACACACTCTCAAACACAATGTACACACTCTCAAACACACTGTACACACTCTCAAACACAATGTATACACTCTCAAACAGACTGTACACACTCTCAAACACACTGTACACACTCTCAAACACAATGTACACACTCTCAAACACACTGTACACACTCTCAAACACACTGTACACACTCTCAAACACACTGTACACACTCTCAAACACACTATACACACTCTCAAACACAATGTAAACACTCTCAAACACAATGTATACACTCTCAAACACAATGTACACACTCTCAAATACACTGTACAAACTCTCAAACATTTTACACACTCTGAAACACACTGTACACACTTTCAAACACACTGTACACACTCAAACACACTGTACACACTCAAGCACACTGTACACACTCAAGCACACTGTACACACTCTCAAACACACTGTACACACCCTCAAACACAATGTAAACACTCTCAAACACAATGTACACACTCTCAAACACAATGTACACACTCTCAAACACAATGTACACACTCTCAAACACTGTACACACTCTCAAACACAATGTACACACTCTCAAACACACTGTACACACTCTCAAACACAATGTACACACCCTCAAACACAATGTACACACTCTCAAACACACTGTACACACTCTCAAACACTGTACACACTCTCAAACACAATGTAAACACTCTCAAACACAATGTACACACTCTCAAACACAATGTACACACTCTCAAACACAATGTAAACACTCTCAAACACAATGTACACACTCTCAAACACTGTATACACTCTCAAATACACTGTACACACTCTCAAACACACTGTACACACCCTCAAACACACTGTACACACCCTCAAACATAATGTAAACACTCTCAAACACACTGTACACACTCTCAAACACTGTACACACTCTCAAACACAATGTAAACACTCTCAAACACAATGTACACACTCTCAAACACAATGTACACACTCTCAAACACAATGTACACACTCTCAAACACAATGTAAACACTCTCAAACACAATGTACACACTCTCAAACACTGTACACACTCTCAAATACACTGTACACACTCTCAAATACACTGTACACACTCTCAAACACACTGTACACCCTCTCAAACACACTGTACACACCCTCAAACACAATGTAAACACTCTCAAACACAATGTACACACTCTCAAACACTGTACACACTCTCAAATACACTGTACACACTCTCAAACACACTGTACACACTCTCAAACACACTGTACATGCTCTCAAACACACTGTACAGAATCTCATACACACTGTACACACTCTCAAACACACTGTACATGCTCTCAAACACACTGTACAGAATCTCATACACACTGTACACACTCTCAAACACTGTGCACACTCTCAAATACACTGTACACACTCTCAAACACACTGTACACACTCTCAAACACACTGTACACACTCTCAAACACACTGTACAGAATCTCATACACACTGTACACACTCTCAAATACACTGTACACACTCTCAAACACACTGTACACACTCTCAAACACACTGTACACACTCTCAAACACACTGTACACACTCTCAAACACACTGTACAGAATCTCATACACACTGTACACACTCTCAAACACACTGTACACACCCTCAAACACAATGTAAACACTCTCAAACACAATGTACACACTCTCAAACACACTGTACACACTCTCAAACACACTGTACACACTCTCAAACACACTGTACACACTCTCAAACACACTGTACACACTCTCAAACACACTGTACACACTCTCAAACACACTGTACACACTCTCAAACACACTGTACACACTCAAACACACTGTACACACTCTCAAACATTTTACACACTCTGAAACACACTGTACACACTCTGAAACACACTGTACACACTCTAAAACACACTGTACACACTCTGAAACACACTGTACACACTCTGAAACACACTGTACACACTCTCAAACACACTGTACACACTCTGAAACACACTGTACACACTCTCAAACACAATGTAAACACTCTCAAACACAATGTATACACTCTCAAACAGACTGTACACACTCTCAAACACTGTACACACTCTCAAATACACTGTACACACTCTCAAACATTTTACACACTCTGAAACACACTGTACACACTTTCAAACACACTGTACACACTCTCAAACACACTGTACACACTCAAGCACACTGTACACACTCAAGCACACTGTACACACTCTCAAACACACTGTACACACCCTCAAACACAATGTAAACACTCTCAAACACAATGTACACACTCTCAAACACAATGTACACACTCTCAAACACAATGTACACACTCTCAAACACTGTACACACTCTCAAACACAATGTACACACTCTCAAACACACTGTACACACTCTCAAACACAATGTACACACCCTCAAACACAATGTACACACTCTCAAACACACTGTACACACTCTCAAACACTGTACACACTCTCAAACACAATGTAAACACTCTCAAACACAATGTACACACTCTCAAACACAATGTACACACTCTCAAACACAATGTAAACACTCTCAAACACAATGTACACACTCTCAAACACTGTACACACTCTCAAATACACTGTACACACTCTCAAACACACTGTACACACCCTCAAACACACTGTACACACCCTCAAACATAATGTAAACACTCTCAAACACACTGTACACACTCTCAAACACTGTACACACTCTCAAACACAATGTAAACACTCTCAAACACAATGTACACACTCTCAAACACAATGTACACACTCTCAAACACAATGTACACACTCTCAAACACAATGTAAACACTCTCAAACACAATGTACACACTCTCAAACACTGTACACACTCTCAAATACACTGTACACACTCTCAAATACACTGTACACACTCTCAAACACAATGTACACACTCTCAAACACTGTACACACTCTCAAACACAATGTACACACTCTCAAACACAATGTAAACACTCTCAAACACAATGTACACACTCTCAAACACTGTACACACTCTCAAATACACTGTACACCCTCTCAAACACACTGTACACACCCTCAAACACAATGTAAACACTCTCAAACACAATGTACACACTCTCAAACACTGTACACACTCTCAAATACACTGTACACACTCTCAAACACACTGTACACACTCTCAAACACACTGTACATGCTCTCAAACACACTGTACAGAATCTCATACACACTGTACACACTCTCAAACACACTGTACATGCTCTCAAACACACTGTACAGAATCTCATACACACTGTACACACTCTCAAACACTGTGCACACTCTCAAATACACTGTACACACTCTCAAACACACTGTACACACTCTCAAACACACTGTACACACTCTCAAACACACTGTACAGAATCTCATACACACTGTACACACTCTCAAATACACTGTACACACTCTCAAACACACTGTACACACTCTCAAACACACTGTACACACTCTCAAACACACTGTACACACTCTCAAACACACTGTACAGAATCTCATACACACTGTACACACTCTCAAACACACTGTACACACCCTCAAACACAATGTAAACACTCTCAAACACAATGTACACACTCTCAAATACACTGTACACACTCTCAAATACACTGTACACACTCTCAAACACACTGTACACACTCTCAAACACACTGTACACACTCTCAAACACACTGTACAGAATCTCATACACACTGTACACACTCTGAAACACACTGTACACACTCTCAAACACACTGTACACACTCTCAAACACACTGTACACACTCTCAAACACACTGTACACACTCAAGCACACTGTACACACTCTCAAACAAACTGTACACACTCTCAAACACACTGTACACACTCTCAAACACAATGTACACACTCTCAAACACAATGTACACACTCTCAAACATTTTACACACTCTCAAACACACTGCACACACTCTCAAACACACTGTACACACTCAAACACACTGTACAGACTCTCAAACAGACTGCACACACTCTCAAAAATAATGTACACACTCTCAAACACACTGCACATACTCTCAAACAGACTGTACACACTCTCAAACACACTGGTTGGGGTTTGTCCTTTGGAGCAACCATATTGTTTCAGTTTGGAAGTTACAAACCCAAAGATTTGGTTGCCCAAATTCAACCCATAACTGCTAGCCTCAATGAGCTTCATTTTTAGCTGGAGCTGAACACTGTGGGTGACACTCACTTTGTCCGCTTCTTTATACAGTCTATGTTTCCAGACATTTCATTTAAATAAAGTTATTTCTATGTCAAGTGTGGAACATTTGTAGTCAAGATAAGTTTAAGTTCAGATAATGGTGACTGTGGATTTCCTAAATTTCCACAGGCGTCACTGGACACCTCTGTAAACCATCTCTACTTATGATTGGCAGGTCTGGCTCTATGAGATGTTCTGGTCTGATCTTATTCTATTTGAAGCTCTTGGTCAGAGTGAGGGTTTGTGTAAGTGCTGTGTGGATCCCTATAGATCGTGACTCCATGATGTGCTTTTGAACTGTCTGACATCAGAGGATTCACCTCCTCAGTCAAAATACATAAGTCAGTGAGAAATGAGCTCTCATGCTGTTTCATATCTCTGTTTGGAGGCTCTGGTGCTGGTGTAGAAAACAAACTTTATATATCACCCTTTTTTTCTCTTTTTTTTCTATATTTTATATTCAGTTGTTTATTTGCCTGACTTATGCAGACACAACGACTGACTGTTGCTTATCACCTCCTCAAAAACATACCTGGAGTTGTGTTTTGTTTCATTCACACATGTTTGAGTAACCCTTTATTAGTCTAGCTACATCTCCAAAGCTCAAAATGCTCTGTTCCACCTTGTGATGTCATGTAGTGCTGGTTTTCAAGTGAACAGCTCCTTTTACCTTTAGTTCAATAGAGATTGGAAATTCCAGGTCTGAAATGATCCAAATGAGTGTATGAAGTTTAAAAACACTGTGGAGCACTTCCTGTATGACATCACTAGGTGGAACAGGTCGTCTTCTGTGAGTGAGAGAAGAACTCAGCCTAAATCTGCAGGGTTTGTGTTTCAAACATGTGTGAATGAAACAAAACACAACTCCAAGTATGTTTGTGATGAGGAAACGGCATTAGAACAGAGATCAGAAAACAGAATAAGATGGGCCCTTTAAAGTAGGTTTGCTCTATTTACATAATAATAATAATGCTTTACACTGCTCTCACAAAGCGCTTCACTCAGCTCCACACTCAGTGGTGGTAAGTTAATGTTGTAGCCACAACTGCCCTGGGGCAGACTAATTGAAGTGAGGCTGCCAATCTGCACCATCGGCCCCTCCTACTACCACCAACACACACACACACACACACACTCACACAAACACACACACTCACACACCATTCATTTAGGCAGTGTGAGTGAAGTGTGTGAAGTTTCAACCACCGAGCTTAGTTCAGGCAGGAATTGAACCTTCAGCCTTTGTGTTGATGGGCGAGTAGTGTAAGCACTATTCGTTGTTTTCAGTTTCTAGTATGATATACTCTCAGATGGGGGCAAGAGACATTTTTGATCACATTGTATTTTTCCTTACCTGGTCAGCCAAATGATATCTCTCTGTATTTCCTATACAGCGAGATACCATTTGGACACCCTCACTCCACCCTCGCTCCCCCGGTTAACAACGGACTCTGCGATTCTGATTCGTTCAAAGATGGTGACGTCAGTGCACCCGCCTTTGCCCGCAACATCCCTTCCATTCAGCTGTAAAATTGGTCTTAAATGACCTAAAACACATCGATTCCTTAAAACCACAGCAGCTGACAGCTCTAGAGGCCTTTCTTTTCAAAAAAGATGTTTTTGCATTGCTTCCTACCGGCTTGGTTCACGTCGTTGTCCATTAACTGTTCTCTGATTGGTTCACTTAGCTGTCTGTCTACACGCTACGGCAGCGCATTCTGGACCAAGCATTACCAGACTCGCCGCTGGTACAGCGATGAGTCATGGATTCTTCCAGGCAATATTTTTCCATGAAATAATAGAAAAATAATTAAATTCACAAATGTCGAACCTGATCATTTCGTTTAGTGACTGGAGCTGAACTGAATTATCAAGTCACTTATTATTATCTATGAATCACTGAATTACAATTTTAGAGATAATTTTAGCTGTCTCCATCTGTCGTAAATATCATAGGCCTATAATGCTGTGATGTCATCTGACGATACAGCAATTACTTACAAAAACTTACAGCACTTGCATTATTCTCCACAGATCTGACATGTAACTTGTCCTGGTGATGCCACTTGTTTGTCTCCATGGAGATAGGTCACTTTACACCATACTGTGGTTTTACAATTACATTACTAAATGTAAATGAACACACAAGCTCAATTATCTTGTGTGACTTTCATTTCCTGCTTATCTCCGGATTACAGACAGATGATTCTTAGATTAGACCGTTGATTCTTCTATGAACAATGTTGTGTTTGTGAGTGGTTCTGGTAAAGGCGCACACAGCAGTACAAGTCTGGATGTGTGTTGTTGGGAGTGTGATTTGCATACAGCACGCTCTCTCTCCTCACTTTTGGCAGTGCATCCCTTGTGTTTTCAGAGAGGGTGCTCAGCTCAAGGTCAGCCTCTTCTCCCCTAATAAGACTTGTTTACATCCTGTCACCGATAGAAAGGGCCCAGGGAGGGCAGGGCTGGAGAGCACTTGAGATTGAATGGATTTGAAGTTTGCCAATGAAAAGTCAAGCAAACTTCTCCTAAGGCTTGGACATGTTAAACTTTTGAGAGCATATATAGATGGGAGGACATTTACAATATTATAAGACCTGGGGCTGCAATGACCTGATCTGTTCTAATGTTGTTTCCTCATCACAAACAGACCTGGAGTTGTGTTTTCTTTCATTCACACGTTTAACACACAAATCCTGCATATTTAGGCACTGTTCTTCTCTCAAACAGAAAAAACACCACCTTGTGATGTCTTGTGGTAATACAGGACGTACTCCCCTGTGTTTTTAAACCCCATACACCTTCACTATAATAAGTTGGATAAGATTTTGGATAAGATTTGCCAGTCGCAATTGAACTAAAGGTAAAAGGAGCTGTTAACTTGAAAAGTACCTCATCATGACTTCACAAGGTGGAACAGGACTGTATAACCCTAACCCTAACCCATTTTGAGCTTTGGAGATGTAGACAGACTAATAATAAAGGGTTACTCAAACAGGTAAGTTTTTGAGGAGGTAACAACTTCTAACATGGCTTAAAGCTCCCAAGAGTCGATTTTGTGTCATACAGGACCTTTAAAAAGAATTGTAATTGCATTTTAAATAATTGTTTTTGTTATGTGGACTATGAAAACTTTTAAAGGGATAGTGCAGTTTTTTTTAAATGTTAATCTGTATGGGTTTCCTTCTAAAAGTTACGTGTGTTGACACCGGCTTACCTCTGACAGTCTCAGCTGATCCCGGTTCAGCTCGCTTTCTGGAGCCCACGTAAGTAGGTCCGGTAACTTCCCTGGAACATGAAATAAAGCTTGTTTTTCTTCTCAAAACAAAACATTTGTTATAAAGGTGATATATTTGCATCTAAAACAGTTGTCCACAAAACATCCAGCAGCATATTTCGCATTTGCGTATTGTCTCTCTCCACTCGTATCACTACGCCCATGTTAACTCTATCAGCCTGTTCACTTGTAAACTTCGGCGTAGACATCCGCTGAAGGTGAACAGGCTGATAGAGTTAACATGGGCGTAGTGATATGAGTGGAGAGAGACAATACGCGAATGCGAAATACGCTGCTGGATGTTTCGTGGACAACTGTTTCGGACGCAAATATATCACCTTTCTAACAAATGTTTTGTTTTGAGAAGAAAAAACAGCTTTATTTCATGTTCCAGGGAAGTTACCGGACCTACTTACGTGGGCTCCAGAAAACGAGCCAATTCGGGATCAGCTGAGACTGTCAGAGGTAAGCCGATGTCAACACATGTAACTTTTAGAAGGAAACCCATACAGATTAAAGGGATATGCCACCCCCAGGTCAAATTTGGGCATCTCCCCACAGTCCAGAGACTAAAATAAGTGGTGGAAAGCGTTTTCCTGCTCACCCAGCCATTGTCCGAGTCTGTCGCCACTGACCGCCGCGGTATCTGCTGCTCCTCCGTCTTAGACTGGAGTCTAACGTCGCCAGAGAAAGATTTCGGCCAAAAGGAATTAATTTGCTCGATGCGTTTCCCAATTACTTTGTGTGTAGTGCGCATTCATATCGAGTGCAAATAAATGTGCAAATCAACACGGAGAGCTTGACTTGGTCATTTTGGGTGGGAACTATTTTCCAGTGCGTAAGAATACAGCCGTATCACGCAGTACGCTACCAGGGGAATCCCAGTTACGCACCGGGAAGGGAGTTCCCCTGTTGCACAACGTGGTGCGTGATACGGCTGTATTCTTACGCACTGGAAAATAGTTCCCACCCAAAATGACCAAGGCAAGCTCTCCGTGTTGATTTGCACATTTATTTGCACTCGATATGAATGCGCACTACACACAAAGTAATTGGGAAACGCATCGAGCAAATTAATTCCTTTTGGCCGAAATCTTTCTCTGGCTACGTTAGACTCCAGTCTAAGGCGGAGGAGCACCAGTTACCGCGGCGGTCAGTGGCGACAGACTCGGACAATGGCTGGGTGAGCAGGAAAACGCTTTCCACCACTTATTTTAGTCTCTGGACTGTGGGGAGATGCCCAAATTTGACCTGGGGGTGGCATATCCCTTTAACATAAAAAAACCCGCACTATCCCTTTAAACTCTTGCTAAACGGCCTTTTATCACACAAAACTAGTCAACAACTGATATCATCATTAGCTGCAGCCCTAAAAACCTCTGGTGTTTGAAAAAATATAAATTGGTTTGGTGTGACTGACTATTGACAGTTACTTGGAAATTTACTTAAGTAACTTTGCATTCTTTGTCCGTCTCCCTCTCCTGAGCTCAAAATGCTTTCCATTCACCCACCACAGTAACACAGGGCAGATGTGCACACTCTTCTTAGATCAGGAGTCAATCCCACAACCTGCTCGCTGAGAGGAGACAGGCTAACTGCTCCGGTAGCACAGGGAGGACATTTGGGAGACGGCAGTGGCTGGACACTTATCACCCCATAAGTCCAGTCCAAAACAAGCTTATCCCTGGAGAGTCTGACACGCTCTGGAAATGAAACAGAATCTGAAGTTCCTGTTTGAAAAGTGAGGCTGAATCTTTCTGCACTGCCTCACTTTTCCACAGTGAGAATGATAGTGGGATTTGTCTGCAAACGGTCGAATAGTAAGCTTGCTTTTTATAACCTCTTTGTAATGACTGACCTTAGAGATTTAAACATAAACTGGAACAAAATCACATGTTCAATATTGTTCCACCAAAATTATTGAATTCAATGTTGCATGAAAAATGGCTTATTTTTATTTATCAGAGTTAAGGCTATTGTCTGTTGAAAAGCCTAAATATCAAGTTTGTGAATCACAACTTCCCTCACGTCTCGCTCAATTTCTCATGGATTGGGTATCAGTTCCAGGATATTGGTTCAGCCGATGAAACAGCTGGTGAATTAAAACGATTTACTGGCTAATGTTGGCTCAAAACATCCCATAATATTCAACTTGTGTTTTTTTTCAAAGTTGTTCTATAGTTGCTTTAAATGGAAAACACAAAATTATATACAAATAATTACAAAGCACATTTGGATCATGTGTTTAAAGGAAATAAATCATATTTTCAGTCTCTGCCCAAGTATCCAGTATCGGTATCAAACAGAAAAAAAATGGATTGGTGCATCCCTATTTGGATCTTTTTTGTGAATGTTGGAGGTTCAACTTTTACCCAGTTCATATTATTGTTGTGTCAATAAGCAAGACACCCTCACCAACCTGAATTTTGTTGTGTGTGTTGAATTTGAATGTAAATGTTTTTCAGTACTGGACCGACTTCTACCTTCAGTGGAACATGTCTGAATATCCCGGAGTCACAAATGTGCGTTTCCCTGACAACCAGATCTGGAGACCTGATATCCTGCTTTACAACAGGTATACATACACACACACACACACACACACACACACACACACAAAAGTGTATCTATTACTCTATTATACTTTATGACCTCATGAAGACCATGGAGAGGGTGATCCTCAGCCACCTCCGCTCTGTGGTGAGCCCCACCTTGGACCCGCTGCAGTTTGCCTTAGGGATGTCAACAATTAATCGACTTACAATTAATTGTCGATCAAGACGTTGGCCGAACAAAATGCATTAATTGTAACTAATCGCTAGAGGGCGCTACTCTGGAATGTGAACACGAGATGTGAACCCATTCGCGAGAAAGACCATAGCGTTACATCATGTAACCCTTTCCTCTCTGGATGTTGCCATACAACTCACAGTAGAGCTGGACCTAGAACCATATATTTTTGAAATTATAAAAGCATGTAACTTACATGCTTTTATAATTTCTTGATTGTTCTGGTTTGAGGCCCTGTAATGTTTTATGCTGTGTCCAGGGGCCCTGTGAAATGTATATTTTGTACTGTAACCCTTCACAGATTAAGGGAGAGAAATATTATTGATGCCTTAGTTCAAAATAAATGTTGAGAATGTCCTAAAAATAGCCTGGATTCACTGGTTTCATCATAATATGTAGACTAAATAACATTCTGTTATTTAATTTCTTCTGTTCCTTTTAATTTCAAGATTTCCATGCTGCAAGTGCAACAACTGAGCCAGTGCTCAATTTATTTTCAATAAAGAATGTATTTTGTTATTCAGCATCAATACATTTGTCTGCTTTTTACTAAGGAATAATTAATTGAGGAATATACAATATAATAATACTATGCGTGAAGAGTCCCTCAGTCGTCCAGGTAGAATCCATGATAAAAGGAGAAATTCAATTTGTCAACTGGACAAAGTTTGTTTGGTCGAAAACGTTTCGCCACTCATCCGAGAGGCTTCGTCAGCTCTGGTGACGAAGCCTCTCGGATGAGGATATCGGGCCTCTCGGATGAGGATATCAGGATAATAATACTATGATATATTTTTGACTCAGTGTTATGTATGAGTTTTTCTCTCAAACAGAAAACTCTGTTCCACCTTGTGATGTCATGTGGCAATACAGGAAGTGCTCCACTGTGTTTTTAAACTCTATACACCTTCCCTAGAATCATTAATAATTAATAATTATTTCACCCCTAGAATCGTAGCCCATCTTTTCTGAGCTATAGGTAAAAGACAGATGTTAACTTGAACTTGAAAGTGGAATAGAGCATTTTGAGCTTTAGGAAATGCAGACAGTCACAATAATAGGTACATGACTAAAAACTCACAGGAGTCAGTTTCACATAATATAGGACTTTTAAACTAATATATCTTGCATTTACTCAATTACAGGTATTTTTACTGATAACCTTGAAAAAAAACATGCATTGTGATCTGCTGGTCTCCATTTTATTAACATTATATCATGTCTTGTTTTTTTGCAGTGCGGATGAGAGATTTGATGCTTCGTTCCACACAAACATTTTGGTCAACTCCTCAGGATACTGTCAGTACCTGCCCCCTGGTGAGAATCCTCTACCTGTCCATGGGTTTCAGATCAAAGAAGTTCACTGTTGCCATAGTGAAAGAAAATGTTTTTAATGGCGAAAAATCCTCAAGTTGTCACATATAAAGAGGAAACTTAAACCCAGGAATGTGTGTAGAATCCCTCAGTCGTCCAGTCGTCTTTCCCAAAATGTGTGTATGTGTTTTCTGAATTTAATGCCAATTTAATCTATTATTCTGCCCTCCTTTGGGGTAGTTCATGTTTAGAAGTTGTGTAGTCCTATTTTAGACCTGGTTTAGACCTATTTTTAGAATAATAATATAATTCATAGCATTTATATAGCGCCTTTCATGACACCCAAAGCGCTTTACAGTTCATTGTTCATTCATTCCAGAGCCCCTCCGACCACCTCCAACACTCACACACACTCCACTTTCATACTAGGCAATGTGGGTGAAGTGTCTTGCCTAAGGACACAATGAAAGTTTTTGCAACTCGCGCCCCACTGTGGCATCTGGAATTCCCAGTGGTCTCCCATTCGAGTACTAACCAGGCCCTGCCTTGCTTAGCTTCTGAGATCTGATGAGATCAGGCTTTGACAAGTAGGTATGGCCACAATTTTTTTACTATTTTAGACCTGGTTTAGTTTTAGACCTGGTTTAGTCCTGTTTTAGACCTGTTTTTTCCAGTTAAGTCCTGGTTTAGCCCAAGTTTACACCTGCTTTAGTTCTAGTTTAGTCCTGATTTAGCCCTAGTTTATACCTGGTTTAGTTATTTTTTAGACCTGGTTTAGTTCTCACTTAGACTTGGCTTAGTTTTAGTTTAGACCTGGTTTAGCCCTAGTTTAGACATAGTTTAGTTCTAGTTTAGACCTGGTTTATTTCTAGTTTAGACTTGGTTTAGCCCCTGTTTAGACTTGGTTTAGACCTAGTTTAGGTCTAGTTTAGACCTGATTTAGTTTTAATTTAGACCTGGTTTAGCCCTAGTTTAGACCTGGTTTAGTTCTATGTTAGACCTGGTTTAGTTGTAGTTTAGACCTGGTTTAGTTATAGTTTAGACCTGGTTTAGTTATAGTTTAGACCTGGTTTAGTTTTAGTTTAGACCTAGTTTAGCTCTAGTTCAGACCTGGTATAACTCTAGTTCATACCTGGTTTAGCCCAAGTATAGACATAGTTTAGTTCTAGTTAAGACCTGGTTTATTTCTAGTTTAGACTTGGTTTAGTTCTTGTTTAGACCTGGTTTAGTCCTAGTTTAGACCTGATTTAGATTAGATTAGATTAGATTAGATTCAACTTTATTGTCATTACGCATGTATAAATACAGGTAACGAAATGAGGTTTAGCATCTAATCAGAAGTGCAAGGAGCAGCAAGTGCGATATATACAGTATATACAATATACAATATACACAATATATACAGTATGGTTTTAGAATTATGTGCAGATAAAATAGGGCAATATGAGCATGTGGGAGTACTTTGTTGTTGGTCTATGTAGGATGTTGATCTATGTAGATATAAACATTATAAACAAGTATACAGTAGAGCTATTAATATGTATGATGAGATATGAACAAGTATACAGGTGTGCTATAAATATATACATGAATAAATATGATGTTCTTTAGACCAGGTTTAGATCTAGTATTCACTTTTCTTAGGTGGTAGTTTGAGAACTATTGGACTTGTGTTAACATGACTCTAAAGGTTCACTATGGAACTTTTCTGGTAGGGGGTGTGTCATCTGGTTGCCATGGAGATGTTATTGATTTGCCTAGAATATTTCACAATATGGCTAGCATTAAGCATGTTTATCTTATATTTATTCAGTTACAGTTGTTTTTATTGCCAAAGAAGTATAAAAACAAAACAAAACAAAAATATGGTTGCCTCTCCACAGACCTAACCTGTAACTTGGCCTTCTTCTCTCCATGAAGATAGATAAGTTTAATCTTGCATACTAATTATGAAACAAAGCTGTATTTTTTTATATTAAATGTATTTGTTCTCATGTTGTTTTGATCCTAAATCTGACATTGCAACAGTACACTTTTGCAATGGTCAATGAGGAAGTGTCTGGCCGTGATGGAGCTGTCACTGTTATTGGAGGTCAAGAGGTGGAGCTACACAGAGTTATGCTTTTATCAATGAGATGAGACTGAACCTGAACAGAAGCAAGAAAGATGTGCTCACTGGGAGAGCTGTTATTGTTTTCAACCAGGAGACTATTTTTTTTCTAACTTTTCTATGGGAGGGTCCACTGTATTCTTGTCTCCTTTGAGCTGTTTACCTGGAATGTTCCACAGTTGTTTGTCCAATTTGTCTAATTGCATTTATTCAACTACAGATGTTTTTGTGACTAAAAATACCTTGAAAAACAGGCATTCTTTCTGTGAGTGGCTTACCTCTCCACAGATCTGACCTATAACTTGTCCAGTGTTGTCACCTGCTTGTGTCCTTGGAGATGGATAAGCTTATTGTCAGGCTGTGGAACATTCAAGGCCTGAGGCCTGAGACCTGAGACCAGACCAGAGACCAGACCAGAGACCAGACCAGAGACCAGACCAAAGACCAGAGACCTGAAACCAAAGACCAGAGACCAGAGACCAGAGACCAGACCAGAGACCGGCCCAGAGACCAGAGGCCTGAGACCTGAAACCAAAGACCAGAGACCAGAGACCAGAGACCAGACCAGGGACCAGACCAGAGACCAGACCAGAGGCCTGAGACCAAAGACCAGAAACCAGATCAGAGACCTGAAATCAAAAACCAGAGCAGAGACCAGACAAGCAAACACACATCTGTCACAGGCTCTGAGCTCTACACAGCACTACATTTACTACTTTCTCTCAGTTCTGTCAATACATGTGAAAGTTAACTCTTGCTTTTCCATTTTACTCAAATTTGATCCTTAGTTTCAAATTTGTTACTGGGATTTAGTGCCTGTTGGTGGTGCCTGTTGTGGCAGCAATCCCTAAAGCCGGTGCTGGACACCGGAAGTAAGGGACCGGCAGGCCAAAAACTCTGGAGGAGTTCGGAGAGGCCATGGAGGAGGACAGACGGTCTCAAAGAAATTCTAGCAAACCATCCAACGCTTCAGGAGGGGGAAGCAGTGCTTCACCAACACTGTTTACGGTGCAGATAGAGAGCTGTTGATGTCAACTGGGGATGTTGTCGGATGGTGGAAGGAATACTTTGACAATCTCCTCAATCGCACCATCATGTCTTCCGAGGAGAAAGCAGAGGCTGGGGACTCCATCACCCTGGCTGGCATCGCTGAGGTGGTTGGCAAGCTCCTCTGTGTTCCAACTACCGAGGAATCACACTCCTCAGCCTCCCCGGTAAGGTCAATTCCAGGGTACTGGAGCAGAAAATCAACTGCTAATCGAACGTTGGATTCAGGAGGAGCAGTATGGAGCAGTTTGGAGCAGTTTGAAGCGGCTGATTTGAGGCCTTGGTTCTTGACCAGAAAAAGGGGGCTCGTGGGTGGGTGGGTGAAGAGTCCCTGCCTCAAGTGGAGGAGTTCAAGTATCTCGGGGTCTTGTTCACAAGTGAGGGGAGGATGGAGCGTGAGATAGACAGGTGGATTGGTGTAACATTTGCAGTGATGTGGTCGCTGTATCGGACCACTGTGCCGAAAGGCAAAGCTCTCGATTTACCAGTCAATCTACGTTCCTACCCTCACCTATCGTCATGAGCTTGGGTAATGACTGAAAGGACGAGATTGCGGATACAAGCAGCCAAAATGAGTTTCCTCTGCAGAGTGGCTTGGCAATGTCTTAGAGATAGGGTGAGGAGCTCAGTCACATGGAAGGAGCTCGGAGTAGAGCCGCTGCTCTTCTATGTCAAGAGGAGCCAGCTGAGGTGGCTTGGGCATCTGTTCCGGATGCCTCCTGGACGCCCTTCCTCAGGAGGTGTTCTGGGCATGTCCCACTGGGAGGAGGCCCTGGGGAAGACCCAGGACATGCTGGAGGGTCTATGTCTCCCGGCTGGCCTGGGAACGCCTTGGGGTCCCCCCAGAGGAGCTGGAGGAAGTGTCTGGGGTGACGGAAGTATGGGAGCCCCTGCTTAGACTGTTGCTCCCGTGACCCAGCCCCAGATAAGCAGAAGAAAATGGATGGATGGATGTTCAGCAGAAAACTTCCACAATTTAAAAGTATGGTTTTGCTCTTTATCCAAATTTGTATAAGACCTAGCGTTGCGAAATTCTGGGAATTTTGCATGAAGAATCCCTCAGTCGTCCAGGTAGAATCCATGATAAAAGGAGAAATTCAATTTGTCAACTGGACAAAGTTTGTTTGGTCAAAAACGTTTCGCCGCTCATCCAAGAGGCTTTGTCAGTTCTGGTTTGAGTGCTGGTTAGACACTGCTTATATCTCGCTGCAGGGAGGACCTCACTACCCTGAATTTTTCTGAAACTATCTCAACTAATTTCAACTAAATTCTCTCTTTTGTTTTTCGAATTTCTCTGGCGTCTAGTTTAGCATACCTATTCAACCCTAACAACCGTCCCCACACCTCTGGACCTGACCTGTCTGCCCTATTGTTTCTTTTGTCTGTTTTGACTTTGGTTTGAGAGTGGAATTATAAATGGGAGACAAGTTATGTCTGACTCCCTCATTTCTGTTTAAATTCTGTTTCTAAGTTGGAAACTTTCCATGGGAATTTTCAGGAATTAATGGAAATTTTCGGGAATTAATGGGAATAAACTGGGAATGATCAAAGTTGAAGGTTAGGGGCATCAATATAGTTGGTAGAAAAAATATTGTAGCATAATCTTGGCTAAAATAATCAAATTTGTGTGAATAAAGTAGGACAGTATTTTGTGCAGAGCCATCGAGCCACACCCTCTACATGCATTTTGCATTCCTTTATCACATGCACAAGAACTTCTAGAATTCTGAAGAGCTAAAGCTACTTTTCTGAGCTCAAAGCAAATGCAGAATACTGAGGCCAGACATTTCAGCAAGAGGACTACATGCAGTCAGGTAAGTTCTGAGGATATCATGAAGTAAATTATATTTGATCTATATATTAAAGATCTATATATTAAAGAATATTAAAGTAGAAAAAAATAAATATAGTGCTAGCTTACTGGTAAACTAGATTTGCGCCATTTCACATGATGCTAGCTACTGCAAAATGTGCTGAAACCAGATATGCTAAATATTTATATTTAAGTTTTTGGACAGGAGGAGAGTTCCTTTCATTTTTAATTTTGAATTATAAGACACATTTTAGCCAATGTTCATGTTTTGTTGTTCAGTGAAGGAGATACGCATTGATAAAGGTCTTCTTACAAATAAATCATGTGAGTCATGTGTTTTAATTTACAATAATGCCTGCTGATGACAAAATAAAATGTTTATATTTATGTTGGTATATGACTCACAATAATTCCCATAAATTCCCAAAACTGTGCAAAGTTCCCAAAATTCCCACGCCAAAGTTTCCATGGAAATTTTCAGATCAAAGATCAAAGTCAGCTTTATTGTCAATTCTGCCATATGTGTTCAAAATACAGTGAATCGAAATTTCGTTTCTCTCTCTCCAGGTAGTGCAAAAAGACAGTGTACAAAATACAAAATAAAGACAAAACACAACAAAAACTATCTAAGACAGAGATCTAAAGTTAAAATAAAGTCTAAGATCTAAAATCTTAAAGCAGTGCAACATAATAAATAAATACCTATATACAGATTTCCAAAGTGTGCAGTGTGCATCAAAATGTGCAATGGAAGATACAGCCATTTTCTGGAAACTTTCCGGAAACTTTCCAGAAATTTTCCGCCCCTTTGCAACCCTAATAAGACCACATGGTAATAATGGAACAACAATTTTGTGTTGAAAATGTTGTTTGGTGTTTCAGTATAAAAATGTGACCATTTACCATCATATTTACTTTAGCAATATATCTAACACTTCAGAATTTGTTATCATGACAGGTGTCTTCTCTATATGCATGTACGAGATCCTAAACATTCTGAAAGCTTTTGCCCGTGCCACACTCACTCCCTTTAAATCCATGGATCAGTGCACAGAACAGCCTTGCTATAGTCTCCTTTTGTGGTGTTTAAATATTATAACTTTACCTCTATCTGTGTGTCTCTGTAGGCATCTTCAAAAGCACCTGTTACATAGACGTGCGCTGGTTCCCCTTCGATGTGCAGAGATGTGATCTGAAGTTCGGCTCGTGGACGTATGGAGGCTGGTCTCTGGATCTGCAGATGATCCCTGCAGACACCAGCGGATACATCGCCAATGGAGAGTGGGACCTCGTGGGTGAGAACCACTAAAGCTTACAGTATGTCTATAGAGCAGATTTTTAAATGACCATATAAAGGTTGAATTATGATGACTGAAGGCATCTAAATAGAGACTGAATAAAAGTTTCTTACTGATGAAAATTTTAATGTTAAATGTATTTTTTTGTACCATGATAGTAAAACTCTGAAAATGATCTGTTACATCTAAGTACAGTCAAATGGCTCACATTTAGGCACACAAACCCAAAGGTTCGATAACTGTTCCAACCAGTGGATACTGTTGTTCTTTCCTTGAGCAAGGCACTTCACCCACCTTGCCACTGTATGAATGTGATGTGTGAGTGATTGGCGGTCTTCAGAGGGGCCGACGGGTAGCTGTGCCTACAGAGGGAGCTCAGGAAATGAATGTATGTGATTATAAAGCAGTATTTTATAATGTTCTATCACTGCTCAAAAGCCTGTTTGAAAGAGAACCTTTGGTGGAGCTGAAAAGGAGCTCAGGGGCCACAGCAACAGAGACATGTAATGGTAATATCAATACTAATCAAGCAAGACACAGCTCTGTGGTCTGTCCAGGAAAACACAAATATATGGTTTATCAGATCAAACAGGAAAAGAATACAGACATTATCATTTGTTCAGTTTTATAACCACTGTATTTTCTTTGTTTGCCCTCCATTTCAATCAATCAATCAATCAAACAATATTTATAAAGTGCTTTTCATACAAAATGTAACACAAAGCGCCTTACAGTGATTAAGGATTAGAAGATTGACTTTTACTGATCTCACACAGGAGAACTTGATAGTGTGAAAAAGTGTATGAGTGTGTGTCCTTGAGCAAGACACTTTGCTGAAATTATTTGAATAGGGACAGATATAATAAACATAGAGTAACAATTCAGTAATGTGATGCAGGTATCACAGTGTTTATAGCTGACACCAGCCCCCAGAAGGGCTTTAAACTGTTTACATTTCATTCAAAGTTGACCCTGCACATGTGAGTTCCTGTGATATGCATGAGTTCAGAAAATCTTGTGCTAAAAACAAACAATTTTTGCATTTAACAATTTTGATTTTGAAAAATGTTTGTTCAGCTGCCTTAAATTATTTATACAGTTAAAGCTATTGCCATATTCCTCTTCTATGATTATGATTCAGACCTTTCTAGTCTTTTCTTGTTTGATTAGATAAACCATATATTCGTGTTTTCCTGGACAGAGCAGAGGATAGAGCTGTGCCCTGCTGGATTAGTATTGACATCACCATTACACGTCTCGATTGCTGTGGCCATCAGCCTCTGAAGATCTCTTCAGTTGGACCACAGAGCCTCTTTAACAGTCTGTGATGGATGGGAGGACATCTGTGCATTTCTTTCCTCATAATTGGATTCACAAAAGGATTATTTCCCAGCTGGACAATAGATCAGGCTGATATGTACCTTTTAGGCTATTTTAACGGTTATTGTCTTAACATTGCCAGCGGAGGCCATTATTTAGACCAAAAAGCTGCCAAAGAAAGCTTTATTTGAACACTAAAGAGCCCATATTACAATATTTTCTGATCTATTTTATAATGTAGTTTCCTCGTCACAAACATATCTGGAGTTGTGTTTTGTTTCATTCACACATGTTTAACACACAAACCCTGCCGATTTTTTTAGGTTCTTTTCTCAAATTGAAAACCTTGTGATGTCATGTGGTAATACAGTGCTGCACTGTGTTTTCAAACTCCTTACACCTTCACTAGAATCAAATGGATATTTTCAGAAAATCTCTACTGAACTAAAAGTAAAATGTAGCAGTTAACTTTAAAACTACCACTACATTACATCACAAGGTGGAACAGAGCATTTTGAGCTTTTTTAGATGGAGACAGACTAATAATAAAGGGTTACTCAAACATGTGTGACTCCTCTTCTCTGACGAAGCAACTCGGATGAGCTGCGAAACATTTTCGACCAAATAAACTTTGTCCAGTTGACAAATTGAATTTCTCCTTTTACCAAACATGTGTGAATAAAACAAAGCACAACTCTTGTGCAAACACAATGTTTTTGAGAAGGCAACATTATAACATGGCAAAAATTCAAAAGAATCAATTTGATGTAATATAGGACCTAAATAACAAGAGTACTGCAAAAAAAAAATGACTCTTATAGGTATTAACACAGCTGTGGATGAATTCTGCCAAAAAAAATCATTATAGCTTATCGGACTTTTTTTGTTTTTTGTTTCAAAGCAGTGGGTATTCTAAGCCCTGGGTAGTTAGTTGTTGACTTAGACTTAAACAAACTTTATTGATCCACAAGGGAAATTGTTTGGACAGAGTAGTGCACTCATCGCAATGTAAGATAATAACAAAGGGTGGTAATAAAAAATGATTATAAATGGTAATATTAAATTCTAAAATAAGTACAAAAAAATAGCAAGAGACAGGTGTCAAATAAGACATAATTAAATGTGTATGTACAAGTCAAAATAAAATAGAAAAATAAGTCATAAAATATAAAATCACAGCCGGACATTGAACTTATGGTTGTGGGACTGCGTCCATATTATTTACAGAGAGAATTTACCTCTGTACTTACCTGGCCAGCCAAATGATATCTCTCTGTATTTCCTATACAGCGCGATACCATTTGGACACCCTCGCTCCACCCTCGCTCCTCCGGTTAAAAACGGACTCCGCGATTCTGATTCGTTCAAAGATGGGGACGTCAGTGCACCCGCCTTTGCCCGCAAAGTCACTCTTAGGCAGCGGAAGTTCCTCCTCAGTTTTGAATCAAGATGGCGCAATCTCGTCTGATTGGTTCACTTAGCTGTCTGTCTACGCGCAACCGCAGCGCATTCTGGACCAAGCGTTACCAGACTCACCGCTGGTACAGCGATGAGTCATGGATTCTTCCAGGCAACCTCTGTACTGTTCATTGGAGAGTACATCCCTCCCACGGCGGACAAAGAGGGAGCCCAGGACAGAATACACACGGTGGTTACTGCTCTGCAGTCAAAGTATCCTGAAGCATTACTACTGATTTCTGGGGACTTTAATCATACCACATTGGACAGTGTTTTACCCACATTTCATCAGTGTGTGGATTGTAAGACTCGGGACAACAAAACTCTGGACTTACTGTATGCTAATTCCGGGGAGGCATACAGTGTCACTGCCCTGCCCTCACTGGGACGATCTGATCACAATCTGGTTAACACCTCAATATGTCCCTGCAGTGAAGAGGCAGCCTGTCACCACTAGAACTGTGAGAAGGTGGAGTGACGATGCCATCAGTGCCCTCCAAGACTGACCACGGACTGGAATGTCCTCTGCTCACCCCATGGGGAAAACATTGACAGCATGACGGACTGTATCACAGATTACATTAACTTTGGCGAGGATACGGCCATCCCCACACGCACTGTTCGCTGTTACCCCAACAACAACTCCTGGATCACCAGCAAGCTGAAGGCTCTACTCAACAAGAAGAAGTGGGCCTTCAACTCTGGTGATAAGGACGAGTTGAGGGTGCAGCAACAGCTAAAAGTCCAACTGAGGCGGGGTCAGGAGGCTTATGGGAGGGAGTTGGAGGCTAAACTCAAACAAAATAATACTAGAGAGGTCTGGAGGGAAATGAAAGCTATTTCTGGTCTCTTCAGACCCAAACAGCAAGACAATAGCCCAGACAGGTCAAACTTACTTAATTTACATTTTAATCGCTTTTCCTCAACTGGCACCTCCAACTCTACATCTCTACCAGACCAATCAACAGCCCATCACCTCTGCTCCCACGCCTGCCCCCACCTCCACGGAGAAACCCAGCTCTATCTCCTTGTCACCTGGCCAGGTGAGAAGGCAGCTTGAGAAAGTGCGTCAGAACAAGTCTCCAGGACCTGACAAAATCAACCCCCGTGTGCTAAGAAATTCTGCAGCACAGCTCACTGGGGTCCTGCACTTTCTCTTCGCACTGAGTCTGAAGCTTGAAAGGGTACCGGTGCTTTGGAAAACCTCCTGCATTGTGCCAGTGCCCAAGAAGCCTGTCCCATCTGGAGTCAATGACTTCAGACCAGTTGCGCTGACGCCTCATGTCATGAAAGTGTTTGAGAGACTTGTTCTGGCTCAGTTCAGACCCCTGGTGGCTCCATCCCTGGACCCTCTCCAGTTTGCATATCAGGCCCACATAAGTATGGAGGACGTGATAATCTATCTTCTGCAGCGGGCTCACTCACACCTGGATAGTGTTAAGGGCTCTGTGAGGATATTGTTCTTTGATTTCTCCAGCGCCTTTAACACAATCCAGCCCTCTCTGATGGGTGAGAAACTGCTCAGGATGGGTGTCAGCTCCTCTACTGTCTCCTGGATTACTGACTACCTGTCAGGCAGGCCTCAGTATGTGCGACTGGGGACCACCCTGTCTGACACTGTGGTCAGTAATGTAGGAGCCCCTCAGGGTACAGTCCTGTCTCCGTTAGTGTTCACTCTGTACACCTCTGATTTCCAGTACAGCGCAGAGTCCTGCCATTTGCAGAAGTTCTCTGATGACTCTGCAGTGGTTGGGTGTATCAGGGATGGACAGGAGACAAGACCAAGGAACTGGTAATTGACTTCAGGAGGATAAGGTCACCTGTGGAGTCTATTAACATCAAGGGTCACGAGGTGGAGATCATGGACTGCTACAAGTACCTGGGTGTTCATGTGAACAACAGGCTGGACTGGAGGGACAACTGTAATGCTGTGTACAAGAAGGGCATGAGCAGACTCTACTTCCTGAGGAAGCTCAGGTCTTTCAATGTGTGCATTAAGTTACTGGAGATCTTCTACCAGTCTGTGGTTGCCAGCGCCCTGTATTCTGCTTTAGTCTTCTGGGGGAGCAGCACCAGTAAAAGAGACATCGGACGGATTAACAAACTGATCCGCAAAGCTGATCACGTGATCGGCTGTGAGCTGGAGACATTTGTGACAGTGAGGGACAGGAGGACACTGGACAAACTGCTCTCCATCATGGACACTCCTGCTCACCCACTGTACCAGACCATAGAGGGACAGAGGAGCTCATTCTCCAACAGGCTCCTACAGCTCCGCACTAACAATGAGAGATACAGGACTACATTCATACCATACTCCATACAACTGTACAACAATTCACCCTTATGTAACAGATAACACTCCCTACAACATCCCCTCCCTGAACATGATATTTGATACTGTATTTTGTATTTGACTACTACTTTTCTATTTAAATCTGATTGTACATATCTATTTATTGCCATTATCTTATGTATATAATTGTGTTTCATCTGACACAGGTCTATTGCTCTTTGGTTGCTACGCTATTTTTCTTCTTGTTCTTTTACCCTCTGTTTTATATTGTATATTATATTTGATGAGTGAGCTACCATACCCAAAGCAATTTCCCTTGTGGATCAATAAAGTTTGTCTAAGTCTAAGTCTAAGTCTATATACAAGAAATCACAGCTATATCCAAGACGCTTGGACCAATCAGTTGAGGTGTTTGAACATTCCACCTCTCCCTTATGGTACTGACCAAAAGCCTTCCCTGACTGATGCTCTGTAGAATGTGAATGAACTGCTACATTTTTCAGTGTGGCCTGTGCAGGTGAGGTGAGAGAGGCCACTGTGCTGAGTGACAGCTCAGCACAGTGGCCACAGTGTGCCTACAGAACCATCACAGTGTGACCGAGCACTGAATGAATAACAGAATGTAAAGTGCTCTGGGTATTCTCAAATGCACCACGTGTTGTGCATTTAAGTTATTTTCCCATTGTACTTTGTACAAGTACATTGCACTTTGCCATGAAATATTCATATGGACTAGACTCAAGAATTCACCATATGAAAAAACATGCATTTTAACAATATTTATTTTACCTGCCCCACATCTGTATTCAATATTATTGGCCAATATAATGCCATCCACCCGTTTTGTTCTGCTTATTTGGAGCAGGAGCAGCATTCTCAGCAGGGACTCCCAGACTTCCCCCACCCCGCTCCTCTGGTGGGACCCCAACATGTTCCCAGGCCAGCCAAGGGCCAGCCAGAGTGTCCTGGGTCTTCCCTGGGGCTTCCTCCAGGTGGGACATGAACACCTCTCCAGGGAGGTGTCCAGGAGACATCCAGAACAGCTGCTCCTCTCCACGTGGAGGGGCGGCAGCTCTACTCCAAGCTTCTCACGCCCAGCAGCCTGTGGAGGGAACTTATTTAACCACTTGTATCCACCATTGTGTCCTTTCGGTCATTACCCAAAGCTCATGACCAGAGGTGTTGTAATATCATCTGAAACCAACTCTTTATGTAACACGTTGAACCAATACAGTACAATGGTGAGTTGTCTTTTTCCGCTCTGGTTTGCACATGTTTACCTCATCCTGACTCAGCCTTATGGTTGAATGACAATGAAATCTAAACTACTGCATATCGCATCAGATTTGCGAAGTTGTAGTGCATTGTTTTTCTATCATGCTTTTGTAGGATTGTGTGCTTTTACAGCTAACCATAAGGAGGGTTTGAATAGTGCTTGGTGATCTCTAGATTACTCAAACATGGCAGGATGACATGTAAAACCTCTTTCAGGCATGTTTTTGATAAGGGAACAACGTTACAATAAAGTTACAAAAAGTCAAGTTTGCATAATACTCTTTAACTTATTTGAAACTCTGCAAACTTTTGTTCTTTAGCTCTTTAGTCTAATTTGTCTCTGTTCCAGTGATTGACAGGTGGATTAGCCAATCAGGAAAATAGTTACAGTGGTCCCTCATTTATGTTCTAAAAATAAACCGTGATAAGCGAAAAAGTAGGACAACTTTATATTTTACATGTTATACATGTTATACATGTTTTACATATTATACATGTTTTAAGGCTGTAAACACCTCACTACACACATTATACACTTTTCTCAGACTGGTATTAACATTTTCTAACATTTCTCTCTTGTTTAAACACTCAAACTTTAGTAGATTTAAAAAAAAAAAGTATGAATATTGACGCATGTATTTCACAGTTCCTCTGACCGCGCCTCTTTGTCCTGGTGCCGCTCTGCCTTGGTGCAGGTGTCTTTTACCAAGTGCGCTCTTTTTTTCTTTTGGGTGAGAAGATTCTTATAAACAGACATGCCACCAGTGACCGACTGAGTGGTCTGGCATTTGGGCACATGCCACACACCTTGGGCCACGAGTACAAGACCGTGCAGACCGAATACCTAGCGGATGGGCAATACAGCCCACCCGCTAGGTATTCGGTCGTTAGCCGTGGATGCGCATGGTCTCGAGAAGAAACACGGTCCGGACACTGCCGGCCTCGGTCTCGTACTCGCGGCCACAGGTGAGACACATGGCCTTGCGCCGGTAATGCTGCTCTATCACAGATTTGACCACGATGAGCAGGTGCATGTGTCTGCACGCACACTTCTCTGGATGGTCAATGCACATCGGGTAGTAGCGGCAGTGTTTCCGCAGAACAAACTGGTGGAACCTGGAGTCCAGGCGGCAGAACCAGTTCAGAACCTGTGCGTCCCAAGACGTGGCAGTGCTGTTGAATGAGCGCGGTGCGCCCTGCTCCGTGAGTCCCTCTGTGCTCACACTGTGTTTGAATGAGAAGCAGTCCGAGCCACACCAGGCTCTGGGGCCGCCCGCTTTCAGCCCCAATGCGTCCTTCTCTGCGAGCCGTGGAGCATGGGGAAGGATGCGAAGATCAGGGACAGACTCAGCACTGGCTTCAGCAGACCCAAAAAGAGCCTCTTCCTACGGATCCAGTGACTCATGTCTCCGCGCCCCTCGCACATCCAGCCGGACTCCCGGAGCCGTACCCATCTATAACATTTATATAAATCTGGCAAACTGAACACATTCTGTACTGTACAGGAGACACGGCATGGAGGAGAAGAACTGACAAATTGGCAAAGGTCTGCAAACCCTTAGCCGATCAGGACGCAGAACACAATGTTGATACACTATATAAAAAAAAATTGAAATAAAAAAAAATCCGCAAAACAGCGAGGCCGCGAAAAGTGAACCGTGATATAGCGAGGGACCACTGTACTTAAAATTAGGATTCTGAACACAGAATTTTGGAACATTTTTGTTACTTTCCAACACTGACTGTACATGGGGAGAATATGCAAACTAATAACCCAGGAATTGAGCCAGCAACCCTCCAGCTGTGAGTTGACATTGCTGGCCATTGAGAATTTGATGGCTTTTATATAAAGGTCTAGAACAACAAAAAGAGCAAAGGTGGGGACCATGTTGGAATGGCCTCTTCCCCATTATCAAGTCTCTTAACAGCAGAAAGGGGTTTGATTGTATAGTGTTAGAATTAAACACATAATAGAATCAAATTAATTACAATATGTTACAGTTAAGTTACAAACGACTTTATGTCAGCTAAACTACCAACAGATAAGAATTTAATAATAAGTGTTAAAAGCCACACTTGTTTGTTGAATCCTTTCTCTCACAGGAAGACTATAGGCACCTTTGGGTTTTCCATTTACATGTCTGCTGTTTATTTTACATGTTAACTATTTGATCATCCTGACCTGTACTCAGATGACTTTAGACATTAGACTTTTTATTGTCCCCAGGGAGAAATTCATTTTCACACACACAGAGCTCCTTTGACATATACAGCAACAACACAGCACAACAAACACAGACACATATTATTATCGATTACAGTTCAAAAATGTGATGGCCGAGGGGATCAGGCTTCTGCCAAAGCATGCCCTCCTGCACCTGAGCATCCTGTACCTGAGGGCAGAGGGGTGAGGTGCTCCTGTAGTCAGTGAGTGGGGTCCTGTTCTATGGAGAGTGCAATGCGTCCAGGCCCTGTTGTTAAGATCTGCAAGGTTGGGTGTGGGGACTGCTATGATTTTAGCAGCTGTGTGTGTTACCTTTGTTACCTTTGTTGTGTTACCTCTCTGAGTTCAGAAAGCAAAATGGCCAGGCAGACTGACCTAAATGCAAATTGTTTTTGGGAAAGGGCTTGGACCTCAGACAGTATTTACGTCTTGTTACCCCACTGCTCTGGCCTCACTTTGTCTGTAGTGGGACTGTTTGTTACCGGTGCAAACACAATAAACCAACATAGACAGTCTTATTTTATAGTCTTATTTTATGTTTTGGTATTATTTTACAGATCACTTCCACTGCACTTATGTTTACAGAGAGAGCTTAACTTGATAAAACAGCACAATTAATTTCAAAATAAATTACTAAAACACTCAAAAAACACTTAGAAATTGTTATTTTACATAAGAAAATAGTTCTATTAATGTATATATAATGTGCATTTACCAAAAATAAAACAAAATCACAGAACTATTTACACTCTGTTATCAAGTCTCTTAACAGCTGAAGGGGCAAAGCAGAGAGGTGTTGCCAAGGTAACCACTGCTGCCAGCTACTGGAAGATTCTAAATACACTGGGGGTCTTAACTGATACTGTATTAACTACATGAGGTCAATTATATTCCAATAAACAAAACATCTGTGTTGCATAATATTACCCTCCATTCCACTTGAAAGCCTTATACTGCCTTTGATTTTAAACCTTAAACTCAAACTCATTGTAGCTAGTCACATTTCACAGTGTCACACTGTGTAAATGCAGACCACTAATCCCCTGTGCAGCCCCAGTCAAAATCAAAGCCCAAGTATAAAGTCTACGTCTGACAGGTCTCATACAGTATTCTCAAAGGGCACACTCTGGAGCGTGTGCTCGATGAAAGAGTTCCGTTCTGGAGAAAGAAATGAAAGACCCCGCCCGCCTGCCCTTCCCCCGAGAGGAGCCAATGGGCCGTTCATATCAAAACTAATTGAAAATCTCCACCGCGCAGACCACCATTTATTTCTATGTCAGAGAGTGGAGTTGGAAACGAGTGTAGTGAGGTGTGTAGCGGTGAGGGGCCAAACGCAGGCAGCGAGGCGAGGAACACTGAGGTAAAAGATGGGGGCTGTTTTATGGGGATTAATCAGGAGAGTAACCAGGAAATATACAGGCTCAGACAGGGCCACCGGGTTCAACAGAGAAGCTATTGCCCCAGAGACATGGAGCTGTATGGGAATAGTGTGGCATGGTCACCTTGGCAAAATAGCTGCAATGAAAATATAACAGTAATAATCAAAGTAAAAATGTCCAGCTTTGTAAGTAATTCTACGTTCAAGTCTAAGTTTAATGTAGTACATGACGCTAAAGTGCAGATGGTTTTCATGTTCTTTTCAAATTATGGATTGGTAGGATAGTGCCTGTGGTAGGAATGAGCAATACGGGGAAAAATAATTATGTTTTTTCCCCTCATATTCATCTATCTCAATTTTAGATTTGATCTTCTTCCATTATATTGAAAACATAGACAGAGGTGGACTTCAGAAACAGAGCAGGGTGTCAGGACCACTGCAGTTTTTATTTTGTGTTGATAGGACTCCTACTGCCACATGATTGGCTATAGACTGTTCACACAGTCTTACAGTCACACGATTGGCTGTAGATTCTTCACACAGTCTTACAGTCACATAGTTGGCTGTAGACCTGTCGATTAAAATGCACTTTCCTTATCACTGAGATCGACCAAAGTTTAGATCATAATCTATCAATGTTTTGTTCTTTGTCACAGCACTAACCAGTGGTAAATATTTATCACAGTTTGACACAAGTCAAATGAAGAAACTTGAGGAAAATATAATAGAAAATTGACCTGACTTAACAGTAATGCCTTATTCATGGGCATCTTGTTATATGATATATATTTTCCATTTTGAATTGTTTGAATTGTTAATTGCTATGGCAACAGTCCTAACTTTGTATCATTCTGAAAACCACGCTGATATAAGCAAGGCTGCCATTTTACATCCTTGCCTTGACCACAATCAACACTCTCTCACACTCCAAATTCATACTAGGCAATGTGAGCGAAGTGTCTTGCCTAAGGACACAACTGCTATTGCTATTTTGCTATACTCTTTTTTCATGGAGGAGGGCCGCTCCGGGAGAAGCGGTGTGTCCGGACGGTACTTTTGCTGCTGGATATGCGAGGGACTGGCAAGTCGTATGATATTTACATATTCGGATTTCTGATAGCTGGACATCTGTTGATTGGCTTGGGAGTGTCAATGATCTATCGCAAAATTTGTAAGCTGGCAGCAAGTAAAGAGTCCCCCAAGCTGTTTGCAGTAATTTTGAGCCACTGTGAAGCTGTGGGAGATCTCGTGAAAGGAGTACATCAGAAAGTGGCACAGGTTGAGGACCTTTTGGAAGGGTTTCAACTGAAGGAAACATCTCGACGTATGGATATCATCACGGGCATGCTTACAGAACTGTGCAAAGGCAACGCAGCGCAGTCTGTACGCCAAGAGGAACTAATGAGATCTTTCACAAATCTTCATGGGGATATGAAGATGGGGGTTTAGCAGTACCAGGAGCCCAGCTAAATTGCTCGCTCACCTGGGTCTCTAAAATGTATTTCATCATGCTAAATTAATGCCCTGTAAATCTGTCCTGTCTCCTGCGAAAATCTGTCTCCAACGGTTATCTTTGTTTTGACTGGCTTCCTTGCAAGAACACTCCCAAGGCCACAGATGTGGCTTGTTATCATGGACTCTACAAAAACACTGGCACACACTATTCGGACTAACATGATATAGTAAACGTTGTCCTGTCTTTTTAGAAAGGTCTGCTCTCTGCTTGTGGTTTCAATCAGTTTAATTGATTTCTGATCTGATCCCTGCCCTACCCTTCCTTTTTGTCGCCAAAGAAAAAAACACTGTATGTTACCGATCCAATTGTCTTTCTGTCATTACATGTTGTGAATAATTATCATTGATTGTATTGCATCTTTTCCACTCTGCATCTCCCAGTCGGCGGCGCGCGCAAGCGCAGCGGCCTCTCCCCTAGCCACTCTATCACTGTCCTGCCTGGTTAGTGGGGAAACTAAATTTCGAATTCACTCTATATACATGTACATAATTTGGTTTTCGACAATAAAGGAAATTATGACTATGACTATTTCCAGAGGTCTCCCATTTAAAGGGATATGCCACCCCCAGGTCAAATTTGGGCATCTCCCCACAGTCCAGAGACTAAAATAAGTGGTGGAAAGCGTTTTCCTGCTCACCCAGCCATTGTCCGAGTCTGTCGCCACTGACCGCCGCGGTATCTGCAGCTCCTCCGCCTTAGACTGGAGTCTAACGTCGCCAGAGAAAGATTTCGGCCAAAAGGAATTAATTTGCTCGATGCGTTTCCCAATTACTTTATGTGTAGTGCGCATTCATATCGAGTGCAAATAAATGTGCAAATCAACACGGAGAGCTTGCCTTGGTCATTTTGGGTGGGAACTATTTTCCAGTGCGGAAGAATACAGTCGAATCACGCACCACGTTGTGCAACAGGGGAACTCCCTTCCCGGTGCGTAACTGGGATTCCCCTGGCAGCGTACTGCGTGATTCGACTGTATTCTTCCGCACTGGAAAATAGTTCCCACCCAAAATGACCAAGGCAAGCTCTCCGTGTTGATTTGCACATTTATTTGCACTCGATATGAATGCGCACTACACACAAAGTAATTGGGAAACGCATCGAGCAAATTAATTCCTTTTGGCCGAAATCTTTCTCTGGCGAAGTTAGACTCCAGTCTAAGGCGGAGGAGCTGCAGATACCGCGGCGGTCAGTGGCGACAGACTCGGACAATGGCTGGGTGAGCAGGAAAACGCTTTCCGCCACTTATTTTAGTCTCTGGACTGTGGGGAGATGCCCAAATTTGCCCTGGGGGTGGCATATCCCTTTAAATATTAACCAGACCAGAGATTGTGCTGATGTGGTCCAGGTCTAGTCCTGGTCTATTCCTGGTCTAGTCTTCATCGAGTCCAGGTTCAGTCTGAGTTAAGTCTGGATTTTAACGTGGCATGCGCACCCTCAGCCTGATGTAGCAGACCTCAGTGATGACAGTTCCCCTCATATGGTCATCAGTGTATTGTTATTCTATGGCTCGTACGACTCCATCCACACCCTTTACTTTCTTCAGACAGATAAGTCATCCTGAAAGACACTAGGATCAACTCATTATGTGTGAGGAGAATCTGTTCAGCGTGATAGCAGAATAGTTGAAAGAAAGCAGTAGGCATTTTGGAATTTTTTTTTTTTTCACAAATACTGTAGTTTACATTTATAATTTTGCATAAAGAAAAGTATCCAGTAAAGGTAAGAAATACCAAAACACATGAATAAGTCACTTTCATACATTATTTATAGGTTAGGTGCTTTTGTACAGTAGGTGTAACTTTTGTTATCTGTTCACATCAAAGCGAGCCGCTTGTTTTGTGCTGCGTTCATGAAACCTTTTGTAGAATAAAGATTAGTTTTAAATGGATTTGTCTGAAAAGAGTGACCTTTTCAGATCAGCCATGTATGGTGGCCCTGCGATGTGCGAAAAATTTGTTTCTCTCCTCCACATGGACTCTTTTAGCCATGGAAAGCTTTTGTTATTCACTTTTAGTGCTGTAGTAGCCGAAGTCAAACCCTCAAGTTCACACCCTCAAAACGTCTCACAGAGATCATAAAATGGAATGTCATTAGAGATATCACCGACTGAAACCACAGCAGTGTGATCTCATCTTCAACCAAGTGTTGTGTCCTTGGGCAAGATATGTGACATGGCACAGATTGGCAGCTTTGCTTCTATGAAGTAGCCCCATGGCCCAGTGGCTACAGAAATCAGAGTATTATTATGTGTTTATTTGGTTGGTTAGAGCATGTCGGAGAACATACTACATCATACATATAAACACTCACATGTTCACAAATACACTGTCTTTCATACACTAGTGCATGCACACTTGAGGCAGTGTGGGTGAAGTGTCTTGTCCAAGGACACAACAACAATATGTACTGTAGACTTGAGCCACTATGGCCCCTCTGTGACACCTGGTATCAGCTTTCAGGAAAGATCAGGCCTTGACAGTGCTGTGATTTTGTCAGGACAAAACTATCATTATAAGAGTCAAGATTGTTTATTTGTCATATGCAGGATCAACACAAGGTCAGCAATGCAATGAAATCCTTGGGATCAGAAGCACCTGTTGACTCGCTAAGATAGTCAAGAAGTACTAATAGCATGCAATAAAAATACAAGGTGTTAAAGCCATTTTCTATGTTATATCTACGTTGCTATGCGTTGCTTTGATCTTTTTGATCTTGCGCTTTAATCTTTAATCCTTGATCTAATTTCAGCCAAATTGAGGTGTAGAGTAGATGGCGAAGTAGAGCCTAGAGCAATAGAAGTAGAATAGGCGAAGTAGAGCCTAGAGCAATAGAAGCTACACAGTCTTTTGACCGTCACGTAGCACGTAGGGACATCACGTAGGACGTATGGACGTCACGTAAAACGTCACGTAGCACGTAGGGACGTCACGTAGGACGTCACGTAGCACGTAGGGACGTCACGTAGGGACGTCACGTAGGACGTCACGTAACACGTAGGGACGTCATGTAGGACGTTACGTAGCACATAGGGACGTCATGTAGGATGTCATGTAGCATGTAGGGACGTCACATAGGACGTCATGTAGGGAAGATACAAGCTTTAAAAATTTCTTTTTTGTTTCTTTTGTTGTTCCTTTTTTCCACTCTGTATGACTTTCATTTTAGTAAAGATAGAAAAGACAAACTTTGGATTCAAGACTCTTTATTTTTGTTATGTGCTGCGTCCGAAAGAACCTTCGAGAGGCTCAAGGCTAGTGAGCCAGCGCACTGCACTCACACAAGGGAAAAAGTAAACAATATAATAAAAAATATGTAATAAAATACAAGGGTACAGGTAGGATTAAATAAGGTGTAACTATTTTACAGGTGGTAATACTGCTCTAATGAATGAGTATTGCACGTGGGTTATGAAGCAGGTTATTGCCCAGGTAACAGTAGCATTTACAGTGAGGTAGTGACAAACATGACACATTCATATAGAGCAGCAGCAGTAAACACATTATGCATTACGAAAGTAGTTTAGTGCAGTATTATTGAGAGTTCAGTATAATTTAGGGTATTATTCAGTTCAGTAGTCTGACAGCTTGGGGGTAATAGCTGTCTTTGAGTCTTTTTGTGCGTGCTGGCAGGCTCCTGTATCGTCTACCAGAGGGTAGCAGACAGAAAAGTCCTTGTGCTGTATGGTCCTTAGTGATGCTGCGTGCCTTAATCAGACCCCTGTTGTGGTAAATGTCCTGGATGGAGGGGAGACTGCTGCCAGTGATGTCATCTGCCGCTCGCACCACCCTCTTTAGTGCTTTATGGCTCTGAGCAGTGCAGGTCCCATATCACACTGTGATGCAGCCCGTCAGCAGGCAATCGATGGTGCACCTGTAGAAGTTTGTGAGGATGCTGGTGTTCTTACCAAACTTCCTCAACTTCCTCAGGAAGTAGAGTCTTTGTCGGGCTTTCTTTACCACAGTGTCTGTATGTAGTGTCCAGGACGAATCCTCAGTGATGTGTACCCCAAGGAACTTAAAACTGCTGACCTGCTCCACCTCAGCATTGTTGATGAAGATGGGGGGATGTTGGTCTACACGCTGTCTCCTGAAGTCCACGATCATTTCCTTAGTTTTGCTGGCATTCAGACAGCGGTTATTTTCCTGGCACCAGCTGGTCAGTGATTTCACCTCGTCTCTGTAGGCGCTCTCGTCATTGTTATTGATGAGGCCTAAAATGTTGGTGTCGTCGGCAAACGTGACGTTGGAGCTGTGCCTGGCGGTACAGTCATACGTGAACAGGGAGTACAGGAGAGGGCTGAGAACACAGCCCTGGGGTGCACCAGTGCTGAGGACACGTGTGTAGGAAAGGTGGTTGCCAATTCTCACCACCTGTGGCCTGTTAGTGAGGAGTGGCCTGTTAGTCGCATATCCAGCAGCAGATGGACGTCTCCAGGCCCACGGCGGTGAGCTTCGAGACCAGTTTGGAGGGGATTATGGCATTGAATACCGAGCTATAGTCAATGAAGAGCATTCTCACATATGTGTTTCCTCCAGATGATCGAGAGAGGTGTGGACTGCTAGAGCAATGTCTGTAGACCTCTTTGCTCTATATGCAAACTGCAGGGGGTCCAGGGTGCCGGGGAGGGAGCCACAGATGTGCCTCTTAATGACTTGTTCAAAGCACTTTGTGATGACAGATGTGAGTGCTATGTTTTTAAAAGGTGTATAACAATGGTCTAATGTCTGCTCCCCCCTATTGGGGAGAGATATGTGCTGGCAATATTTTGGTAGAACCGTTTTCATGTTAGCTCTATTGAAATCCCCCAAAACAATGAAAGCTGCATCAGGGTGTGAGTTTTCAAGTCTGTTTATAATCCCTTAAAGTTGTTCTAAGGCTTCTGTTTTAGCAGCTTGTGGTGGAATATAGACTACAGTCAGGATTACAGCGCTAAATTCTCAGGGCAGATAGAAGGGTCTGACTTTGATGGTTAGAAGCTCTAGGGCTGGAGTGCAGTGGGTTGTTAAAATACATGCATCTGTTGCCCACAAAGTTAACCATAAAGCACACACCCCCTCCACAAAACTTGCCTGAATCCTCCATTCTGTCCTGCCTGTAGATGGTGAAATTGTCCGGCATGATGGCAAAGACACAACCGTTCCTCGTGTCCTGTTCGAAATAAATCCGTGCGCGCAGGTCATCCAGTTTATTCCTCAGAGACTGAATGTTTGCAAGAAGGATAGTGGGAAGAGTAGGTTTGTTGTTTTTCTGACGGGTTGTTCACAGCACACCAGCCCGCTTCCCTCGCCGTGTTCTTCTTTTGAGGCACCAGAGTAAACAAAGGGGCAGAATGTCCACTGTGGATGCCTCAAAAACCGGCTTAAAGTCCATACTGACAAATGTAGCTCCAAAAGTGTGCTATGGTCGTACACATAGAGTGGAAGTGCAGTGCAAGTGCAAAAGGTGAAAAAAGTGATTGAAAATAAAATAAAAAAAAAGATAAAATGCTAAAATGCATACATGTATATAGATGTATGTACTCTCTGGACAGCCTGAGATTGCTGTAGTTAGACTCCTGATCAAAATGCCAAAATGTAGTGTACGTGGTTAGTTTGTGCTTGTTTGTGTGTATGTGTATGTGGTGACTTTAGTTTGTCATTTCTTTGTCAGGGACCCTGTACACATGAGCCAAACATGTTTTGAACTTGTATATTGTGTGTGATGTTTGTTCCAGAGGTCCCTGGCCACAGGAGTGAGCGTTTCTATGACTGCTGTAAAGAACCGTACCCTGACGTGACCTTCACAGTGGTGATGAGGAGGAGGACTCTGTACTATGGTCTGAACCTGCTCATCCCCTGTGTCCTCATCTCCACTCTGGCTCTTCTCGTGTTCCTGTTGCCTGCAGATTCTGGAGAGAAGATCTCACTGGGTAACAACTACACACACTTCTGCTATGGCTCTGATCAGTGGCGGCTGGCCCATAGGGGGCACTTGGGCGCCGCCCTTCCTAAAGAGGAGAGGAAAAATATAAAATGTATACAGTAATACTAAAAATATATTTGTTTGTCTTTTTAATCAATGTCAATGTTAATTATTTGTGTGTCTCTACATGTAATCTGAATTATTCAAACAACATTTCCACCAAATGACTCTTATTCAACAGTCAATATCCACCGACATACTCTTCTTGGGGCTTTGCATCAAAGCGCCCTCAAAGTGTAGCGAAATAGCCAATCGTGTGTGGTTGCTAGGGGAAAGTTTAAAAAATATTATTCCTATCAGCCTATCAGCATTACCGAATAAAATGGTTTTGGGGCGCCATAAATTGCGTACCTGCTACAGAAAGTTTGGATTGCTATTATCCGTGTCCCAGACTGATTAGTCACGTGATAGGCGTATCCACGTACTAATCCGCAGGGAATACGCGGAATTGAATGAATTATTGTGAAAGGACGTCTGAATTATTGTTTTGAATTTATTTATTTTCTGTGCCATCTGTGATAAGATAATCACGAGCAAGTTGAAAGGTCAGTCAGGAAGTAATGCAGGGGATGAGCGCGGGTCTTATTCGGGAGATGCACTTTTGGAAGAAGTCACGTTTTCAGCTTGCCCCAAGTCTTAGTAATTAAACTGATTCACGGAAGGTGAATTTGATGCTTTATTGCCAGATAAGTTAAGTTTTCGGTCTGAAGACTTGGTGTAACTTAAATGATGTTTAGCTGCCTGTTGAGTGGACAATTCAACGTGAGGTAGGCTTGTTAATGGACTTTGCGAGTAAGCTAGCGACCTGCCAGCTACACCGGAGAGGACCATTCAAGAGACCGCGACGAGAGCACAAAGGACACCCATCGCATTTAGTAACGTTGCCCGAGGGAGAGCGGAATGACGCTAACTGGATTTTACGGAGGTACCATTTTTGCTATTTGCCATTGCGGTGAAGGAGCCAGTTCCGTACCCAAGCTACGAACCAGGCCTGCAACGGTAGAACTGGGGGTTGGAGAATTATATTTGAGTGTTTTGCCGGCTATAGGATAAATTGTTTATTTGGGCCCATTAGAATATTGTGACTGTTAAACATTTTGTGTGTTGAGGTTTACCCTTGAGATGTTCATCTAAATGCTTGAAAGCACTTGTTTTCATTAGATGTAATATAGTTCATATTTACTTATAACTTTGTTGTGGTCATTGAGTGTCATGTTTGTTTGAGGTTAACCCTTTAAACACAAGACATATAGAACAAAAGTAGTTCATTTAAGAGTTTACTCACATTATACTAATAAGAATCATTTCATGTGTACTGTGCATTTTAATAGTCATAATACTGTACTAAAAGGTGTAATCACACTAGTATAAATGTGTAATAAGAACTCAGGTTAGTCTCTCTCACATAACAAACAATAATAGGCATACAAACAATAATAGGCAGGGAAATCTATTGGCAGATTAGCCCCACCAAGATTTTTTTTCACCAGCCGCCACTGGCTCTGATTTGGCGGCACGGTGGCTGAGTGGCTAGCACTCACGCTTCACAGCAAGAAGGTTCCGGGTTCGATTACCGGGGCGCCCAGGCCTTTCTGTGTGTGTTCTGTGTGGAGTTTGCATGCATGGTCTGGGTTCGATCCCCGGGTCGCCTGGGCCTTTCTGTGTGGAGTTTGCATGTTCTCCCTGTGTCTGGGTGGGTTTTCTCCGGGCACTCCGGTTTCCCCCATCAACCCAAAACATGCACCATAGGTACCTCCTGCTTAGGTCCTGACCAAACCGAAGCAAGAAGATCATGGAGATGGTCCCCGGGTGCAGAAGTGTGCTGCCCACTGCTCCTAATATATATATATATATATATATATATATATATATATATATATATATATATATATTAGTGCTGTCAGGCGATTAAAAAAATTAATCTAATTAATTACAGGATTTGTAATTAATTAATCTAATTAATCGCATTTTAAAAATAATTTTCTTAGGTGGTTTATTGTGCTCTCCCACAGTGCAAAAAAGGTGTCAAACGTGTGATTTATAGTGGTACAGTGAAAAGACTGCAGACTTCCCCTTTAAGTCTAAGTTTTTCACTCATTCTCTTTGTCTCCACTGTAAACATGACAAGACTGCTGGCAGACCCCCATTCCCCCTCCCACATTATGTAACATTCATTGGAAAGCTCATTTACACCATTCCACTAATACATGGCGAATATTTCTGGTGCCAAAAGGTGAGCACGTACAGCAGCTTTCATGCAACGTCAATAAATAATATTGTAATGACCTGGGTTAATGGTGTCTGTGCCTTTAAGGGGTTGGCTGTTGGGCGCATGCGTGGGACAGGTGTTGGACTGTTAATGTTGAGTGAGTCCAAACTTCTGTTTAATAAAGTTCATTGGAGAATAAGAGAAGCCTGGAGTCATTACAATATACAAGGCTTCAAATATACAGAGAATACAAATAATTGCCCGTGAAAATTACTCATGGCTCACATGACCCCCGGAACCCGTGAGGAGGATTTAAACTCCCGGTGTGGACCATCGCACCACGGGAGGAGGGAGGAGGCAGCAGCGCGGGGTGAGTAAATGATCGGGTTTAGCGTGATTTAGCGTGATGGGCAAAACTTCTAAGTGTGCACCCTTAGTCGCGGCAGAACACGCTGGAGAGGTTATGGGAATTGAAAATGGTTCAGCACGGAGCGCAGCAGATAGGGAAACGGGCTCGCGCATCTTCACATGCTCTCCCCTATTAGAAGTGCATTCGTCTCTGTAGCCGACCAACGGTAGCACGGCATTTCTCATCGCGTCATCGCTGTCCAGGGACAAGAGGGACCTGCTCCGTCACGTTTTTATCAATAAACTCGCCGTTCAAAGGCCCCGCACGCCAAATTTAAAATGCGCGCGCATTGAATTGCCGCTCATAATTAATTGCGTTAATTTTTATAACGCGTTAATTAGCTGTGTAATTAATTAATCTAATTAATGCGTTAAACTGACAGCCCTAATATATATATATATATATATATATATATATTAGGGGTGTAAAGATTAACCGATTTGGATTGGTTATCGGTCTGTGACCTCTGCGATCTGAGTGTACCGATCAGCGGAGCCCGGATCGGTCCAAATTCACTACGAAAGGTCCGATGCACCGGATTTACGGCCAAGAATCGGTTCTCGGCTCCTGAGCGGTCTCTCTCATGGCGCAGAAGCCGCGCTGTGTGTGTTTGCGTTCTTTCGCGAACGGTGGGTGGTTCTCTTACCTGGGGTTGAAGCTTATTGGCCAGTTAACTGCCAATCATGCGAGTGTCCCAATTCGCATTGTGCGGAGGGCGGGTTTCCCGCCGCCTCGTCTCGTCAGGAGATCTACTCTATCGGTAAGCTAAGCTAAGTTTCCTTTTATTGAGCTGTGGTTAAATTAATATTTGGAGCGCTACCGCTATTTATGGACATGGTTCGTATGCGTGGTTAACTTTTGTGCCAGTGTTGTGTCGCGTTGATAAAACTTTCACTGTCGGTCTGATGTTTCACTTTGCTCAGTAGTCTCCATGGCAGCTATAGACAATAACAATTGTATGATACTAGCGTTTTTATTGTCACGGTTAGTGGATTGGGTGATTTATTTAGACAACATTCATGTATTGGCAATGTATATTTGATTTGGGCTAAAATTGACTTGGCTAATTTACTTTTGTGTGGAAAATACAATGTATAATCAGAATTGGTGCATTTCTGTATTAAATACTTGTGATTTGTGTGTATAGAAACATACTTCACACACACACAGATGATTTTTGTCTCAAAGGAGACTGAGGTAATGTTATGAGATGGAGAGAAAGTATTATTCAGTGTTAAGAGCTCTCTGATTTTCTTTTTTTTTTTGTTAAGAAAAGTTAATTACAGGCATAAAAAGACATGTTGGATTTAACATGCTAGTGTTTTCTATAACTGCCCAGTAATATCTATCTTCTTGTCAGTGATATGTTGCACTTTTATACAGTTACTGAAACTGTGACTGAAGCACTAATTCTGATTCATTCAGATTTTTGCCTTTAATAGGCAACTTGCTTGTTTTATAACTACTTTTTTTATTTTTGACATCTACCTTATCTACCTTTGTACTGAATCGAAATTAACCGGATCGGATCGAATCGGATCGAATCGAATCGTACCGGATCGTTTACTAATTTTATGAATCGTCCCTGAATCGAATCGTAGCCTGTGAATCGAGATTCGAATCGAACCGTTTTGTGAGTGAAAGATTCACACCCCTAATATATATATATATATATATATATATATATATATATAGGATGGGTTAAAATGCAGAGAAGAATTTCTCCAGTGTGAGATCAATAAAGTCACTTCTTCTCTTAAGCCATGGTGTGTCACTTTTAACGAAAAATACACTCAAATAGAAGTTTGTCTTTTTTTATTTGGTTGTTTTTGTTGCAGTGAAAAACTTAGTGCGAGTGAGTTTGCATCTCCACAGACCTGACTTGGTTGTTTCCACGAAAATGCTGTTCCTTTGGATCACAGTATAAAAACAGCATAAAACTTGATGCAAACTTCTCCATGGAGAATGTTCTGAAGTTTGGTATTAACCTTCTGTTTCCATGGAGTCATGCAGGTGACAAGCCACCTACAGAAATTTCTGTACTGTGCCTTTAAGTTGGTTTGATCTTGTTACAGTTCTGGTTTAGTTCTAGTCTAGTTCTAATTTAGTACTGGTCTAGTCTTGGTTTAGTTTCAAATTTAGTCCCAGTTTAGTATGGTGTGATGCTTGTGCCATTGTGAATAAACCCTTAGACACCATCATCCATCCATCCATTTTCTTCCGCTTATCCGGGGCCGGGTCGCGGGGGCAACCGTCTAAGCAGGGACTCCCAGACTTCCTCCACCCCGGACACTTCCTTCCAGGCCAGCTGGGAGACATCGTGGGTCTTCCCCGGCGCTTCCTCCAAATGGGACATGCCCGGAACCTCCCGAGGTAGGCGTCCAAGAGGCATCCGGAACAGATGCCCGAGCCACCTCAGCTGGCTCCTCTCAACGTAAAGAAGCAGCGGCTCTACTCCAAGCTCCTCCCGTGTGACTGAGCTCCTCACCCTATCTCTAAGGGTGCGCCCAGACAGTCTGAGGAGGAAACTCATTTCGGCCGCTTGTATCCGCCATCTTGTCCTTTCGGTCATTACCCAGAGCTCATGACCATAGGTGAGGGTAGGAATGTAGGTTGACCGGTAAATTGAGAGCTTCGCCTTTTGGCTCAGCTCCCTCTTCACAACAACAGTCTGGTACAGCGACCGCATCACTGCCGACAGGGCACTGATCAACGCTGCCTGTCAATCTCACGCTCCAGCCTCCCCATACTCGTGAACAAGATCCCGAGATACTTGAACTCCTCCACTTGAGGCAAGGACTCTCCACCCACCCGTAGAGGGCAAGTCACCTTTTTCCGGTCGAGAACCATGGCATCGGATTTGGAAGAGCTGATCCTCATCCCAGCCGCTTCACACTCAGCTGCAAACTGCCCCAGTGTACGCTGGAGGTCTCGGTTTGATGAAGCCATCAGGACAACATCATCTGCAAACAGCAGAGATGAGATCCTGTGGTTCCCAAACCAGATCCCCTCCGGCCCCTGACTGCGCCTAGAAATTCTGTCCATAAATATAATGAACAGAACCGGTGACAAAGGGCAGCCTTGGTGGAGTCCAGCATGCACCGGAAACGGGTCCGACTTACTACCAGCAATGCGAACACAGCTCCTGCTCCGGTCATACAGGGACCGAACAGCCCTTAGCAAAGGGCCCTGAACCCCATACTCCCAGAGCACTCTCCACAGGACCCCACGAGGGACACGGTCGAATGCCTTCTCCAAATCCACAAAGCACATGTGGACTGGTTGGGCAAACTCCCATGCACCCTTGAGCACCCGATGGAGAGTATAGAGCTGGTCCAGTGTTCCCCGGGCGGGACGAAAACCATACTGCTCCTCCTGGATCTGAGGGACCACCACCCCGGTCTGCCAGGTACTGTCCCCAACTGCCACGTGATGTGGCAGAGATGTGTCAGCCAAGACAGCCCTACAACATCCAGAAACTTAAGATACTCAGGGCGGATCTCTTCCACCCCCGGGGCTTTGCCACCGAGGAGCTTCAGCCAGGGTGATGAACAAGTCCACCTCCGAGTACCCAGCCTCTGCTTCCTCCTTGGAAGACGTGACGGCGTGATTGAGGAGATCCTCAAAGTATTCCTTCCACCGTCCGATAACATCCCCAGTCGAGGTCAACAGCTCTCCACCCGCACTGTAAATGGTGTTGGTGAAGCACTGCTTCCCCCTCCTGAGGCGCCGGACGGTTTGCCAGAATTTCTTTGGGGCCATCCGATAGTCCTCCTCCATGGCTTCTCCGAACTCCTTTCAACCCCGAGTTTTTGCCTCTGTGACCGCCCAGGTGGCAGCACGCTTGGCCCGCCGGTACCCGTCAGCTGCCTCAGGAGTCCCACGAGCCAACAAGGCCCGATCGGACTTGTTCTTCAGCCTGACAGCATCCCTTACTTCTGGTGTCCACCATCAAGTTTGGGGATTGCCGCCGCGACAGGCACTACAGACCTTATGACCACAGCTACGGGCGGCTGCATCGACAATAGAGGCCGAGAACAAAGCCCACTCAGACTCTAAGACCCAGCCTCCCCCGGAATCCGGGAGAAGCTCTCCCGGAGGTGTGAGTTGAAGGTGCCCCTGACAGAGGGCTCTGCCAGATGTTCCAAACAGACCTTCACTACACGCTTGGGCCTGCCAGGTCTTTCCGACTTCCTCCCCTGCCAGCGGACCCAACTCACAACCAGGTGGTGATCAGTTGACAACTCTGCCCCTCTCTTCACCTGAGTGTCCAAGACATGCAGCTGGAGGTCAGATGACACGACAACAAAGTCGATCATCGACCTCCGTCCTGGGGTGTCCTGGTGCCACGTGCACTGGTGGACACCCTTGTGCTCGAACAGGGTGTTTGTTATGGGCAAACCATAGCTAGCACAGAAGTCCAATAACAGAACACCGCTCGGGTTCAGGTCAGGGAAGCCGTTCCTCCCAATCACCCCTCTCCAGATGTCACTGTCATTGCCCATGTGGGCGTTGAAGTCCCCCAGTAGAACAACGGAGTCCCCGGTCGGTGCACTGTCCAGCACTCCAAGAAGGCCGGGTACTCTGCACTGATGTTCGGCCCGTAGGCCGACACAATTGTGAGAGACCTGTCCCTGACCCGAAGGTGCAGGGACTCTCCCCCTCTCATTCACCGGGGTGAACTCCCACACATGGCGGCTGAGCTGTGGGGCAATGAGCAGGCCCACACCAGCCCGCCGCCGCCGCTCCCTGCGGGCAACGCCAGAGAAATAGAGAGTCCAGCCCCCCTCAAGGAGTTGGGTTCTATATCTAGTTGGGACTATATCTAGTCGGTAGCACTCAACCTCCTGCACGAGCTCGGTCTCCTTTCCCCCCCAGCGAGGTGACATTCCATATCCCCAGAGCTAGTCTCCATGTCCAGAGATCTGGTTGCCGAGGCCCCTGCCTTCGATCTCCGCCCAGATCTCTTCGCACCGGCCCCTTATGGATCCTCCTGCAGGTAGTGGGTCCATGGGAGGACGGCCCCACGTCACTCTTTTGGGCTGAGCCTGGCTGGGCCCCATGGGGAAAGGCCCAGCCACCAGGCACTTGTTGGCATGCACCCACCCCAGGCCTGGCTCCAGGGTGGGGCCCTGGTAACGCCAATCCGGGCGACATATCTGGCCTTGTTCTAGTGTTCGTCATAAGGGCTTCTGAGCCACTTTTGGTAAGACCCATCCCCCAGGACCTGTTTGCCTTGGGTGACCCTACCAGGGGCATAAAGCCCCCGACAACATTAGCTCCCGGGATCATTCGGGCACTCAAACCCCTCCACCACGTTAAGGTGGTGGCTCAAGGAGGGGTGTACACACCATAAATATTAAATATTGACTGCAAAATATACATCCAGCTTCCATCTACTGAACAATGAGGAGGAGGGGGAGAGGAAGGGTAGAACAGGAGGAGAGGAGGAGAGGAGGAGGAAAGCAGGGCAAAGGAGAGGAGAGGGAGGGAAGGAGGAGAATATAGTATTGTAGTAATTAATCCTGATAGGCCTATAATTGATTTGAATTTTGTGCAATTATATTTAGTTACAATGCTTGAGAAATTGTGTTTAGTAATTTTCTTTCGTGATGCCATCCTCACATTCTGGCGTTCAAATCCAAGACAGAAATAAAACAGGACCTCCCTTTTATAGATTCACCATAAAAGCGTGTGCCTCTCACACTCTGCCTTTCAGTCTGACATTACTACAGTATTATTATTTAAAGGCCTCTATGTAACCTTTCCAGGGAGGTTCCTTTACATTCTTGTATCCATGGAGATGTTATTGCTTTGCCTGGAATGTTCCACAGTACAGCATTTACTTTTCCATCTTCCATTTGTTCTATACTATTCATATTTCTTTTCTTTCGTATCTCTTGGAAAAACATAGATCCTTTTTACTGTGAGTGGGCTCGCCTCTCCACAGATCTGAATTGTAACTTGACCAGATGGTGTAATAAGATCAGGTCAGACTGAAACATGCAATACAGTTTTTTTTAAATAATTACTAGCTTAAAAAGTTTGCAAATACCCTGTGAGTACTGGCTTGTGTAAAAATAATACCTTATGTTCTAATGCGACATAAAGGCCCAAAATAATATTGTATTGATTTATTAATAATACAAATAAACATTATCAAATAAATGGTAATTAAAGGGCCCATTTTATGCTATTTTCTGATCTAATGTAGTTTCCTCATCACAAATACACCAGGAGTTGTGTTTTGTTTTATTCACACATGTTTAACACACAAACCCTGCATATTTAGGCTGGGTTCTTCTCTCAAACTGAAAACAAATTCCAGACACCTTCACTAGAGTCATTTGGATGATTTCACCCTCTCTTCTGAACTATCATATCATCTTCCTATGACCTCTTGTATTTATTACTTACTTTTCTATTTTATTTTGACTTGTGCATAATATACATTTATATAACTCTGCCTTATTTGACACCTGTCTCTTGCTCTTTTTTGCTACTTATTTAGAATTTATTATTACCATTTATGTTTTTTACTCTTTGTTATTATATTGTATTGTGATGAGTGAGCTACTTTGCTTTGTGGCTCAATAAAGTTTGTCTAAGTCTAAATTTAAAGGTAAAAGTAGCTGTTAACTTCAAAACTACCACTTCATGACATCATGGAAGAGAGCATTTTGAGTTGTAGAAACTCTAATAATAAAGGATTACTCAAACATGTGAATGAAGCAAACACAACTCCAGTTCTTTTTTTGAGGAGGTAACAATATTCGAACACGGCTTAAAGCTCCCAAGAGTCAGTTTTATGTAATACGGGTGCTGTAAGTGCTGTATTGTAATGTGTGGCCTATGGACACTGTGGCTGTGGTTTTATTCCATGTTTTATAGTTATTGTCTTCACGGGTCATTGTTGCGTGTTGTTTCTGGTACTGACCCAGAGGTAGATTTGAGAGGAGGGGGCGTGTATTAAACTTTGACCCTTGACCCTTGACCTTTACGTTAAACAGACAGGAGCAATGAACTTAGTGACACCTGCCAATGTCAAAACAGTGAACACAGACATCTCCATTCATGTAGATAACTCATATGAATGTATGTACTGTATGTATGTATATATGTATGAGCAGCTCTTGAGGTCAAAAGCATTTTATAGTCAGATAATCAGGAAGTGCATATTAGCATGCTAATCAGGTTAAAAAAAAGAGATGAAAACGGATAACCTTGTAATAAGATTAATGAATACTCCACACAGATTTGTCTTTACACATGGTATAGTGTCAGAATGTGTTCATCACAAGTTTCAAACATAAGTGTATCTTACAGTATGAATATGTAACTGCCCTGTGTGTTCTCTTCTGATGTCTAGAATATTGCTGTATAATAAGATAAGATAATCCTTTATTTGTCCCACAATGTTGGAAAAAGAGCATGCATCAAAAATTAAAATAAATAATAATAAGTATGTACAATCAACTAAAAAACACAACACTGTAAGGTTAAAAGGCACAAGAACGCAGTTAAAGTGACCCCAGTATAGTAATATATAATATCCCTACAATAAAGTGACTCAGATGATTGTGAACAGTGCAGTGATGGACAGTGGTTGTTAAATAAATAATAATAATATTGCACATGTAATTATTACTATGGAGATGATACATGGTTGCTATGGAGATGAACATGGCTAGCATTGATCATTGTACAGTCTGACAGCAGCAGGAAGAAAAGATCTGCGAAATCTCTCTTTAACACAGCGAGGGTGAATCAGTCTGTCACTGATGCTGCTCTCTAGAGCCGACAGAGCGTCCTGCAGGGGGCGACACTCATGGTCCAGCATAGACATGAGTTTAGCCAGGACCCTCTTGTCCCCCACCTGCTGCACCGAGTCCAGAGGACAGCCCAGGACTGAGCTGGACTTCCTGATGACCTTGTCCAGTTTCTTCTTCTCCTTCTCTGTGACGCTGCTGCTCCAGCAGACCACACCGTACAGGATGGCTGATGCCACCACAGAGTCATAGAAGGTCCTCAGGAGTGGCCCTCTCACTCCAAAAGACCTGAGTCTCCTCAGGAGATAGAGCCTTCCTGTACAGTGCATCAGTGTTGTGAGTCCAGTCCAGTTTGTTGTTCAGATGCACACCCAGGTACTTGTATGAGTCCACTCTCTCAATGTCCCTTCCCTGGATGTTCACTGGGGGGGGGGGGGGGGCAGTAGAATGGCGTCTGCGGAAGTCCACCACCATCTCCTTGGTCTTACCCGCGTTGATGAGATGATGGTTCCGCTGACACCAGTCCACAAAGTCCTGCGTTAGTCCTCTGTACTCCGCGTCATCATCGTCAGTGATGAGACCAATGATGACAGAGTCATCAGAGAACTTCTGCAGGACACAGCTGTCCGTGTTGTGTCTGAAGTCTGCAGTGTAGAGGGTGAAAAGAAAGGGCGCGAGGACAGTGCCCTGGGGCGCCCCCACACTGCAGGTCATGAGGTCAGACACACAGTCCCGGGCTCTCACAAACTGGGGCCGGTTTGTGAGGTAGTCCAGGATCCACTCAGCCAGGTCACAGTCCACTCCTGCCAACTCCAGCTTTCCCTCAGGAGCAGCGGCTGGATGGTGTTGAAAGCACTGGAGAAGTCGAAGAACAAGATTCTCACAATGCTGCCGGGCCTCTCCAAGTGGGACAGCGAGCGATGCATCAGAGAGATGATGGCGTCCTCTACTCCGATGCCAGGCCGATACGCGAACTGCAGCGGGTCCATCGCTGAGCTCACCGTGGAGCGGAGGTGACCCAGGACGAGCCTCTCCAGAGTCTTCATCAGATGAGACGTGAGAGCCACTGGCCTGAAGCTGTTGAGGTCTTTGGAGTGCGGTGTCTTGGGCACAGGTATCACACAGGTCTTCCAGAGCTGTGGCACCACCTTCTGCTTCAGGCTCAGGTTGAAGACATGCTCCATAATGTACTGTGGTCTTCTGTGCTGTTCACAGGGATCACGGTGCTGCTATATAAAGTATACTGTACTATCATGTACTCTGTTGTTGAAAGGGATCGCGATGCTGCTATATAAAGTATACTGTACTATCATGTATTTTGCTGTTAACAGGGATCACGGTGCTGCTGTCTCTCACGGTGTTCATGCTGCTTGTCGCTGAGATCATGCCCGCCACGTCTGACTCTGTGCCCCTCATAGGTACTACTGGATACTACTAATACTACTGCTACAACAACAACAACTATTACTACTAATAATACTACTACAGCTGCTACTACAAGTGCTGCTGCTACTAATACTACTACTACTATTATTACTACTACTACTACTACTACTGCTGCTTCTACTAATTTTACTATTGCTACAACAACAACTACTACTACTACTACTGTTATTACTTCTACTACTACTACTACCACTAGTACTACTACTGCTACTAGTACTGCTGCTGCTACCACTGCTACTACTAATAATAATTATAATGCATTAGTCTTACATAGCGCTTTTCCAGACGATCAAAGTAACTTTACAGTTTGGTGCATTATTCACTCCACACTGTGGTAGTGAGATACTGTAGCCACAGCTGCCCTGGGACAGAAGCTGTCAATCTGCACTATCTGCCCCTAGGCATGTACTTATGTAACTCTGTTGGATGATTGCTGTTTTAAAGGAAATACCCAAACTGAAAACACACAAATTGAATTGTATCATTATTTTGTAGTGGCTGTTTGAATAGTTCTTTGATGTTTTGGACCAGCTTAGACCAAAATATTTGGGGATGTATAAAAATGAATCAAATCCAACATTTCAAAAACAGTGAATCTAGGCTATTTTCCTCTGTCTGAGATTTTGATTCCAAATGATCAAATGTGAGCATATTGTACCATTCTCAGTGAGTGTGTATTCTTCTCTCCTCTGCTGTGTTCTGCTTCAGCTCAGTACTTTGCCACCACCATGGTGATCGTGGGTCTGTCCGTCATCGCCACAGTGCTGGTTCTGCAGTACCACCACCACGACCCAGACGGAGGGCACATGCCACAGTGGGTACGTCTGCTCTGTTCTATTCCATTCTCTCAGTGGTGGTACCTGCTTGTGTTTTTGAGTACCACCTTAAAGGAGCTGTACCAGATTTTTACAGTCTGAAAAAGGTGAAAAACAGAACTACTTCATCTGAAACAGTTTGCAGTGGTCCTGGGTTAGGGTTATCCATTCAGAGCATACTATTTTGATCAAAAACAATAATAATAATAATAAGACGTGGAATTAGATATCAAACATAATTCTGTATATTTCGTCATAATCATACATTAAATACAAGAATGTAAAGTTTGGTGTGAGGAGGTGATACTTTATGTCCCTATGAGAGAAAATGGCCTTTGAAGTTTCAATGTCCCATAGAACGCAATGGAGAGTTGATTTGATTAAATATTAAAGCATCTTTCAGCGCATAGTGGGTTTGTTGTTTACACATGAAAGCGTAGATGCTGAGGGACCAAACTGACCAAAATAGAAAAAAAGAATCTTTGCCTGCCCCTTAAGGCCTTTACGACCTTAATTTCCAAATGAAATGTAAGCTTTAAAGATTTTTTGAGATCCTTTGGGACCTCTGACCTCTGACCTCTACTTCTACCAAGCCAAGCTGATGCTACTTTAGAAAATTGCTAATTCCCAGACCCATTCATCCAAGTCAAAATATAGTATATGTGTTTTGCCCAGCTCCATTTTGCCGAGAAACAGAACAGTGAAAAAGCCCTGGCCTCCAGCGTAAATGAGGCCAAAGTCCAGCGTAAATGAATTTCTGTGCTGTGTTCCCAAAGGGCCCTCTGTGACCTTGCCGCCTGCTTTCAGATTGTTGTGCGGACATTTATGTATGAGGCTGTTCTAGTGCAGCTGATTCAATTTGATGAAAATGAAAGAAGACTGCTTAGGGCGTCATTATAATGGACTATAGGAGGTTTGGTCATTTAAATTTGACTCAGGGTTATTTCAAAAGGTAGCAGCGTATTAGAGGTCACAAAGCAGATTTTCATTACATGTTTTGATTGTTGAAAAATTACTATGTGAAACTGTAAAGCAGAGGTCTTCACTTTAAAATAATATAATTTTATATTTTATAGTGTAAAATACAGTATTAACCTGTGTATTATTTCCTTGTATTGGATGTACCATAACAGAGTAGCAATGTTTATACATGACACTAAGCTCAATTTAATATAAAACACAATTCTATGCCGTATATATAGTAGGGGGTCCCTGGCCCAGTTCGCCATCTGTTTGGGGGTCCCTGGCCTGAAAAACGTTGAAGACCCCTGCTGTAAAGCCTACATATATGATTAGGAGTCTTTTGACTGATCTTAAAGGTCTGTGAAGTTGTCCGGGTCGAATCTGTGGCAAAAAAGGAGAAATTCAGTTTGTCAACTGGACAAAGTTTATTTGGTCGAATACGTTTCGCAGCTCATCCAAGCTTCTTCTTCAGTTCTGGCTAGAGTGCTGGTGGACACTGCTTATAACTAGCTGCAGGGAGGAGCTAACTACAATGAAATTACTATGAAACTATCACACCTCTTTGTTTTCAGTTTCTGTCTAGGGGCCTTGTTGGCATAGTCATTCAGGACCATAATGTTTTCACACCTCTGGACCTGACCTGGCTAGTCCTATTATTTTCTTTGTTTGTTTTGATTTAGGTTTGAGAATAGAGTTATAGATGGGAGACAAATTGTGTCTGACCACTCCTTTTCTGTTCAAGGAAGGATTTTCTCTTTTCACGTGTATCTCTACATCGGTAGCGGTGGAGGCAGCAAGAAAGAGACTACTGCAGGATACCAAGCTAGAAGAGAGAACCAAACTTTCACTTGACCAAATATGCCAACTGCTGGAAATTTGTTTAAATACCACCTATTTCCAGGAAACTACTACAGGCAAAGCCACGGCTGTGCAATGGGCTCACCGGTCTCTCCGGTCATGGCTAACTTATACATGGAACAATTTGAACAGAGTGCCTTGGTCTCATATCCAGGCACTCCACCCACACATTGGTATCATTATGTTCATGATATTTTTTTCAAAACTTCAAAGTTCAAGATTTGGAACCTTTTACTGCACATATCAATTCTGTAGCTCCGATCAAATGCACCCGTGAAGATGCCAAGGACAACACATTGGCCTTCTTGGTTTGTGCAGTAATGGTAGGAGAAGACTGGAGACTCCAAGCAGAGGTCTTCAGGAAGTCCACACACACCGACCAATACCTGCTTTTTGATTTACGCCACCCACTGCAGCACAAACTGGGAGTTATTCGGACATTAGAACACAGGGCCCAAGTGGTTCCTACAAGCACAGAGGGAAAGGAGAAAGAAGAACAACATGTGCACAAAGCCCTCTCTGTTTGTGGATATCCTAAATGGGCTTTCAACAAAACCAAGAGAGACAAGGGCAAGAAACAAAACAGAGAATCAGAACTCAGGAGGAAGGGTGTAGCTATTCCTTACCTGGCCGGCGTTTCTGAAAAACTACAGAGGATTTTCAGACAATATGAAATCCCAGTCTATTTCAAACCCACAAACACTTTACGACAAAAACTGGTCCACCCAAAGGACAAAACACCGAGCCACAAACAAAGCAATGTGGTCTACTCCATTCAGTGTAGTGAAGACTGCAGTGAGCGCTACATTGGAGAAACAAAACACTTCACAAGAGAATGTACCAACATCGACGGGCATGCCAAATTGAACCTTCATCTGCCGTACATCTCCACCTAGAAGCCACGGGCCACTCCTTTAAGGACAGTGAGATTACAGATCTTGGCCAGAGAAAAGAACTGGTTTGAGAGGGGAGTTAAAGAGGCTATTTTTGTCAAAAAAGAGAACCCTTCCTTGAACAGAAATGGAGGGGTCAGATACAATTTGTCTCACATCTATAACTCTATTCTCAAACCTAAATCAAAAATAAACAAAGAAAACACTAGGGCTAGCCAGGTCAGGTCCAGAGGTGTGAAAACATTATGGTCCTGAATGACTATGCCAACAAGGCCCCTAGACAGAAACTGAAAACAAATAGGTGTGATAGTTTCATAGTAATTTCATTGTAGTTAGCTCCTCCCTGCAGCTAGTTATAAGCAGTGTCCACCAGCACTTTAGCCAGAACTGAAGAAGTAGCTTGGATGAGCTGCGAAACATCTTCGACCAAATAAACCTTGTCCAGTTGACAAACTGAATTTCTCCCTTTTTTGCCATCGATCGTAACGGTCCTATATTACGCAAAATTGACACTTGTGAGCTATGTTTTAATGATGTTACCTCATGCCCTGTCTCTCTGTGTGTCTTCAGAGCTAAATCTTTAATGAGGCTCTGTCTCGTGTGTGATGGGAGATTTCCTTTGAGCCCTGCACTGTCACTACTTTTATTATTATTTGTTTTCATATATTTCATCTGCAGCCTTCTCCAGCACCAGTGTGTGTAGTGTGTAGTGTGCAGTGTGTAGTGTGCAGTGTGTAGTGTGTAGTGTGCAGTGTGCAGTGTGCAGTGTGCAGTGTGCAGTGTGTAGTGTGCAGTGTGCAGTGTGTAGTGTGCAGTGTGTAGTGTGCAGTGTGCAGTGTGCAGTGTGTAGTGTGCAGTGTGTAGTGTGCAGTGTACAGTGTGCAGTGTGTAGTGTGCAGTGTACAGTGTGCAGTGTGCAGTGTACAGTGTGCAGTGTCTAGTGTGTAGCATGTAGTGTGCAGTGTGCAATTATGGTGGTACACCACTATTTTGAACTATGTCTTTATATTAGTGAAAGGTGATGAAATTGATCATTTGAATATCACTACATTGCATTATATGATTACTACGTCAAAATTTGACATATCTTCAACTATTTGTGCTTATTTTTGTTGCCTTTGTTTCCTACAGTACACTGCAGTACAGTACAGTACAGTACACTGCAGTACAGTACACTGCAGTACACTGCAGTACAGTACAGTACAGTACAGTACAGTGCAGTGCAGTACAGTACACTACACAAGTGTTTCCCAACCAGGGGTACTCGTACCCCTAGGGGTACGCAAGCACACTCCATGGGGTACGCGGCAGTTTTTTTATGTGTGAGACCAAGTTTAGCCTATGTGTGCTTCCATTTCGTGAAGAAGTCCAAATATTGAGAAACATGTGACAGTCACAGTAATCAGTAGGTTGATCTCTGCAAGAATATAACTTTTATATTCACCTGTAGCTGCCCCGTCATTCCCCGACCAGCGCCTCCCTCTCTCTGGCCCGAGAGCGCGCCTTAGCCGACAGAGCGCGCGGAGTGCTCGCCCCCTGGTTTGCGGAGCCACGCTCTGATACAAACTGTTACCCCACTACCTGGACTCTGTTCCTCCCCCAGTGCGTTCAAGGGTGCACACTCGGCGCCTACGGGTTCACACGCTCTCTTTACCGTCTGCTGTCTCCGCGCTGCTCTCTGGGTCAGGGGCCAAACCGGGACACTTCCTGGTCATGCGATAAATAGCGCATAGTGGCGCTAGTCAATGAAAACATACCATATGGGGGGTTATTTAAGTAATTTCGTTATTATGTTGACTTACAGATGATTTATTATAATGGGTACTGTGAGTGCGGCGATCTGCCTCACTAGCCTCGGTCTCTGTGTTTCTTGGAAGTTTTCTTTCCGACGCGTCACGTAATGTAAAATAAAGAGTCTTGAATCAAAAGGATTGTCTTTTCTATCTTTACTAAAGTGAAGGTCATACAGAGTGGATAAAAATAAGGTGAATAAAGAAGGAAACGGAAAGAGGAATTTCTGAGGCTTGTGGTTTTCCTATGCGTGTTGTGTAAGGCTCTGTATGTGTTGTGATGTCCTTCTGGGCGTCGTTGCGTGTCGTATAGTGGTGAGTTCCTGCCTGTCACTGGGAGACCGGACTTTCTTGTACTTCTTGGCTCCCGACAGGACTCACCCTATGTTTCGATGTTGACGGTGCTACTTGACGTTCTTCTTTGTTGTCCGTACGTGCCTTGTAGCAGTGCGTATTCCCGCCTGTCACTGGGAGACCGGACTTCTTCGCTTCTTGGCTCCCGACAGGAATCCACCCTACTTGTTACGTGACGTTTCACGTGACCTCCTTGTTACGTGACGTCCCACGTGACGTCCCACGTGACGTTTACATGACGGTCAAAAGACTGTAGCTTCTGTGGTCCAGGACGTCCTAATACCCTGTCATCTATCGGCTCGGCCGATACTCTGTGGTCTCGGGGTATCCTCCTAATACCCCTGGCTCTCTCGGCTCGTCCGATACTCTGTGATCTCGGGGTATCCTCCTAACACCCCTGGCTCTCTCGGCTCGTCCGATACTCTGTGATCTCGGGGTATCCTCCTAACACCCCTGGCTCTCTCGGCTCGTCCGATACTCTGTGATCTCGAGGTATCCTCCTGGCTATCTTTACGTAGCATAGTCGTTTCTTCTTGTGTGTGTATATGTGTGTCTTGGTGTGGTGTCTTCTGTGTCTTGAGTCTTCTGTGTCTTCTGTGTTGTGTCGAGATGTGTGCTGTGAGTGGATATATACCAGGCAAGATCAAAGATAAAAGATCAATGAATAAAGGATCAATGCGGGCCAATCAGAACGCGTCTTTTCCACATCAAAGCGGACAGACGCCATCTTGAGAACAGAATACAGAAACGAAAACAAAATGGCTCCCACACCCACAGAATGCACGAAACGGCTCCTACAGGTACAGTTTGGCATTGGTTTCAACCTTAAAAGCCTACTGTCTTAATTGGTTAGCCCAAGTTAACCCATATATTTATATACTTTTGGAGAATTATCGACACGTATGAGTGAGGGGGTACTGAGGTATGACAAAAAGGCTCAGGGGATACACAAGACAAAAAAGGTTGGGAAACACTGCGCTACACTACAGTACAGTGCAGTATAGCACAGTAGAGTAGAGTAGAGTAGAGTACAGTACAGTACAGTACAGTACAGTACAGTACAGTATTCATCTGTACAGTATTCATGTATCTGTGACAGTCCAAGTGGTAATAGATGGTACAATGTCATATATCATGTAAAATAATTAAGTGATCTTTTGTGAGGACAAAGATAGTTTTTGTCTAGAAAAGGAGATAAAGTGATATTTTTCTGACATTAGAGTGTCCATTCTCATTTGTCTGTGCCTCTGTCCCCTCTGTCTCCTCTGTCTCCTTTGTCCCCTCTGTCCTTTCAGACTCGTGTGGTACTGTTGAACTGGTGTGCCTGGTTCTTGAGGATGCGGTGTCCAGGGAAGAGCAGGGTCAGACTGGGCTGTCCCCACTCCAAACCCCCCCGAGGAAGTCTGTCCAGCCTGGAGCTGAGTGTGAGCCAGGCCTCTTTGAGGCACCCTGCCGTGAGTCACAGAAAGAGGGACTGTGTGGATGTCTGATGTTTTTCCTGGGATCTGCTGTAGCCACTCCAGATTGGGGGTTACAGCCCTGAGTGCTCCGGCACCACTGATGCCTTCACCTTCCAGGCCTTCTCCAGCTTTTCCTTGAGCCCTTGGTATTTCTCTAGTTTCTCGTGTTCCTTTTTCCTGATATTACTTGGTATTGCAATGTCCACCACGGCTTTGTTCTGTTGCTTATCCACCACCACTATGTCACGTTGGTTCGCCATCACCATTCTGTCAGTATCTGGAAGTCCCACAGGATCTTGGCTCGGTCATTCTCCGCAACCTTCGGAGGTGTTTCCCACCTTGACCTTGGGGTCTCCAGCCTGTACTCTGCACAGATGTTTCTGTACACTATGCCTGCCACTTGGTTGTGTCGCTCCATGTATGCTTTCCCTGCCAGCATCTTACACCCTGCAGTTATGTGCTGGACTGTCTCAGGTGCCTCTTTGCACAGCCTACACGTTGCATCTTGCCTGGTGTGGTAGATCTTGGCCTCTATTGCCCATGTGCTCAAGGCCTGCTCCTGTGCAGCCAGGATGAGGGCCTCTGTGCTGTTCTTCAGACCAGCCCTCTCCAGCCATTGGTAGGATTTCTTTCACTTCAGTTATGTTTTGGTGGTACGCTCCATGTAGGTGCTTGTCCTGCCATGATGTATATTCTGGAAGTAGCAAGTAGTGTGAAAAATTTTCATGTTTTTCTTTCTATTCAGGAAAATGATTTTGTGATGACCTTTCCCCATTCATAAGATGTGATATTTGGTTTTGAATTGCGTCATTTCTTTCACAACAGAAGAGTGAGGAAGGAATCTCACTTGAAACCCATGAATAAATAAAAACACAACAGTGCTGCCACAAGGAAGCATCATGATATTTCAGTTTTATATTGTCCCATTGGTCCTTGGTATTGGTCCTTTTATAATCTCCTGCTCTCTCTCCTCAGATGCCCAATGGAAACCTATTGTACGTTGGTTTCCGTGGCGTCGAGGGTGTTCACTACAGCTCTGGCCCTGACCCTGAGCTCCTGTGCTCTCGCATGGTGTCCCCCGAAGAGGATGTCCTGAGGGGTAGTGGGCGGAACTTCGCTATGGGTGGGAACCTGTTGGAGGCAGAGCTTATGCAGATTTTGGAGGAGGTGAGGTACATTGCCCAACGCTTCAGGTCCCAGGATGAAGAGGAAACTGTGGGGAATGAGTGGAAGTTTGCAGCAGCGGTGATCGATCGACTCTGCTTAGTGGCATTTTCACTTTTCACCATTCTCTGCACCATCGGGATCCTCATGTCTGCTCCCAACTTTGTAGAGGCTATCTCAAAAGACTTTTTCAGCTGAAAGTGAAACATTTTAATCTGGGTTTTTTTCTTCTTCTTCTTAATTGACTGAAACATTTATCTAGTTTCAGACCCAAATAAAAATTGCAATTGGGTGATTATCATCTTCTGCACTATCAGGATTATAACATCTGCACCAAACTTTCTAGAGGCCATCTTCACAGACTTCTTCAGCTGAAATAATCATATACATATATTATGCATTCTGGTAACTTTACAGTAATTCCCTTATAAACATGCTTTTTGTCACCTTGGGATAAGAATTTCACATTTTCTAACTTTGGAAACACACTTTATAAACTTCATCTGTTCCAATGAGGCTTTTGGGTGCTGGAGCTCCCTCTGCTGTCTGCAACAGGAATAAAAATAAACCGTAGGCCTTGTGAAAGGTATGCTAATAGAGCCATGTATTTGGTTTGAATATAGTTTGACTGCAGAATGAGTCTGGTGATGGTTTATGGGCAAAATTCTGTGTAGGAGAAGTTCAGATAGGTACCTATGATACAACAATCCAGACAAAATGCAAAATGAGCATTTTTGAGAGCTCAGAGAAGATGACTTTGGATTAATGAACCAATGATACAGGTTTGAATGAAGCAAAATACAACTCCAGATATGTTTTGATGAGGGGACAACAATAATTTGAATCTGGTTTAAGTATCACAACAGCAGAACAAGCAGAGAAATACAACTTTGGTTTAATCCAGTTTTGGTCACTTTTGGCTCCACCCAAACCACCGCTGGTTGACCAGTGGTTCACACCACCTGTGACTGGTGTGAACAGCCATTTGCAACAGTAGGAGCCTAGCCATATGAATCCTCAGTGGTTTATGATCAAATATCAGAAGACTTCATCTCGCTGGACAGGTCTAATATCTAATCTTACACCAACTGGTGTTTGTTTCAGTTCAACCCATAGTAACATTTTACCTGAATCCGTGAAAAGTCCCTCAGTCGTCCAGGTAGAATCCATGATCAAAGGAGAAGTTCAATTTGTCAACTGGACAAAGTTTGTTTGGTTGAAAACGTTTCGTCGCTCATCCGAGAGGCTTCGTCAGCTCTGGTCCTCAGACAAGACGCCAGAGGAATTCGTAAAACAAAAGAGAGTAGCGGGGATAGGTTCAGAGGTTTGTTCAGGGTAGTTAGCCCCTCCCTTGCAGCTAGATATAAACAGGGTCTAACCAGCATGAGGACCAGAGCTGACGAAGCCTCTCGGATGAGCGGCGAAACGTTTTCAACCAAACAAACTTTGTCCAGTTGACAAATTGAACTTCTCCTTTGATCATTTTACCTGAATGGTTGAAAAGTCCTAACTGTAACTGACATTCTATATATTGCTTTAAACGTAACTTAATAATAACTTAACTTAATAATAATTGTAAATAATGCAGTATTCTTATGTTTATGTGTATGGCCAGTCTAATGCTTTCTTCTACTGTACAGTTCTTCTTCTTTATGTAGATGTGCAGTATGAAATCACGGAAGCATTTGTGTATTTATTAAGGTGCAGACTCAAATTCTAAATGGATTTGGGTCATACTTAAAAAGGCACAAAAATTATTTCACAAATGTCAAGTAATCAGAATTTTTGTACACAGACGAAATGTTAAGCAAGTAATATCCAGGATGTCAGGCACTGACCTGAAAACTAGAATGTCCAAAAATTTGGAAAAGGAAGTCTGATATTTGACGATGTATCATTTGTAAATTATAATTCTGTAAATAAACATATTTTCTTAGGTGTTGTGTTTGTTGTGTTTTAACATTGGGGAACTAGCCCCATTTTTGGCCTACTCATAGATTTCAGAATGATACAAAATGAGTTGCCCAGGCCTTTTTGTGTGGAGTTTGCATGTTCTTCCTGTTCTTCGTGTCTGGGTGGGTTTGCTCCGGGCACTCTGGTTTCCCCCATCAACCCAAAAACATGCTCCATAGGTAAAATCCTCCAGGTGAGGTCCTGATCAAGCCTAGCAATAAGATCATGGAGATGTCGCTTTCATGTGCCGCCCACTGCTCTGGAAGGATGGGTGAAATGCAGAGGATAAATTTACCTACAGGGATAAATAAAGGATAATTAAAAATATATATATAATAAAAATAAAGAAATATGATTTACTTTTGAATGGTAAAAAAGTCTTTATATTTATGCTTATTTGATGTAATTACACAATCCTGAAAGTGGATGAATATTAAGCATTAGCTCACATTTACTTCCAAATTGTATCCCTCTGTATTTTTTTATTCAGAGGAACATCAGTCTGGTCTCAATGCCCTCCTTTGTGTCTCGAGCCAGAACTAAACATTCGATCAGTTTATTTCAGTGATGCAGGTGAAATGATGGAGCTCATTGGGCACCATCATTTATAAACAAAATGACATTTCTTTGTTTAGTGCAGAGGTCTCCAAACGTTTTCCTCCAATGAGGTACCTTTACAAAACTAAAATGCCAGAGAGCTACTCATTTTAGCAGCTGCAAGAAATTGAGACAATTAGGCCTAAAAAAAAATAAATGTTGGTTTCCGATTTGTTGACAGTTCTAGACATGGGTAGGTAGGGAATTTATGTTATTTTTATTTATTTATTTTTTCCTGTGGGAAAATGGAAATTTTGAAAATTTATTTTATTTTATTTCCTTCCGCAGCAGTACTATTTCAATAAAGACTATAATTGACGTTGGTGTAGTAGTCTTAAGAATAAAAATGTTCCTGCAGTAATGAACTTCCCAAAATGTCCGTGTTACAAATAGTTCAAGCGTTTCTGATGGGGCGATAATTAGTGTGACACATCCGGGAACTTCCTCACACTCTGGAAGCCCGGGAAGGGGTAAGTTGTGTGTAATTTCCTCAGGGTATCAAATTGAGAAATATGATTGATTTCCTACAGTTTTCTTTAAGTTATCATACTAATTTTGATTGTAAGACATTATGTTACATTTTCGTTTGCAATACCGATGTAAAAATATTCAAGTAGCGTCATAAATACCGACGATTGATTGTTAGCTAAGTGGGCGCTAACGAGTCCATTGTTTTGTAGGAATGTCAACACTTGTCCTCATCCCCTCATGTGTAAATTGTCTGCCCCGATCTGTTTCAGGTATGTTGTGTTAAACTGTTAAATGTGAAATTGTTAAATGTACTGTTAAGAAAATAGAAAAACGATCTGTCATGTAATTCTGTCATGCAATTCTGTCACGTATTTGGTGCTGAACTTTTTCTTTACTTGTGATACTGTAACTATACGATCTAAAATTGCATAGTTTTTTGTAATAAGCCTATTGTTAATAGTTGTTAGGCTATTGTATCTCTCTCACACTCTGGAAGCCCGGGAAGGGGAATGTCAACACTTGTCCTCATCCCCTCATGTGTAAATTGTCTGCCCCGATCTGTTTCAGAATAAACAAACTACTGATCGATCGAGACCCTGTCTGGCTGCTACTTTCCTGCCTCGCCGTGGTTTTGGTATTTTCTTATGTAGCTGACTAGTTCAAGTCTGTTACATAACTGGTGCCGTGACCCATTCTTCTGATCAGCCACAGCCGATCTCCGGGGTCCAGCTGCCTGCTGACTGAGTGGAGGTTCGCGAGGACAGTCCAGTCTTCAACACAACGCATCTTTCAGTTAATTGAGGGTTTTTTTGTCAGAAGCCACACAGTTTTATTTGGCTTTAAATTTAATTTTATGTGTGTAATATCATCGTTGCCTGTTTTAAAATCTCTATTTTCTGTTTGTGTACGACAACTATTTAGTTAAGTAAGGTTTTAGTAATGGATGGTGATATGTCTCAAAGGGATAGCCTTTATTCTCACACCCCTGTAGCTGGGGCAGGTAGAGGTAGGGGTCTTTTTTTGCTGAGGGGCGAGGGTGTTAAAAAGTTAAATTTCACTGACATGGTGGGAGAGGGTGGTACTATGCACACTCACCCAGGGGGAGTACTTATGTTATACAAACACCACAGCCACATATCAGTGATGGGGAGGGAGATTTACAAGCACAGGCATGTGAGGTAGGACCCTCATCTTCCACGCCCAACTTTCCTCCTAGTGGCAATGACCCCTCAGCTGAGCTTCGTGATCTCATTACTGAGTTAGGGAACCGGATTGGAGATTCGATAGCCAATCGACTGCTCACCTCTACTCAGCCTGTTACACCGTCATGTGACCCAGTCTCTCCGGTGGCGCCAGGCAGGCATGAACAATCTAGTAATATCAGTGGCACTCTTGATCTCACCAAAGTCAATGTGGTGGTCAAGTCGGATGTTCGTGAGCCTGCTGTGTTCAGAGGGGAGGGGTCTGATAAATGCTCAGTACAAGAATGGATCGAGATAATGGAAGTGTATTTACGCAAAAAGAATTTCCCCACTTCAGATCAAGTTGATGAGATCATGGGCCATCTTATGGGAAAGGCCAAGAAAATAGTTAAAGTGGGAATAAGGAGTAGCTCAGCCCCAGATCACGCAGTCCAGCCGGACATGATCTATGATATCCTGCGGAAATATTTCAGTGAGTCCCCTGCTTCATGCTTGCCGTTGGCTGATTTTTATGCCACCCAGCCTAGTGTGGGTGAGAATCCAGTGGATTATTGGGTGCGCTTGAATACTGCAGCAGAGCAGGCAGATTGTCTTCTGAAAAAGCAGGGCAGGAAATTGGAGAACATGAGTGCTGAAATATCCATGATGTTTGTTAGGAACTGCAATGATCCTGAGCTGTCCAGTGTGTTTAAGAGTAAACCTATGAGCAAGTGGTCTTTGACAGAGGTGCAGGAAGCGATCGATGAGTATCAGAGGGAGTTCCTGTCCAAGAGGAAACCAGTGGAAGTTAAACCATCGAAGGTGACCGCGGCTGTTGCTTACTCCGTGCCGGACGTTAAGGAGGAGGTGCGTGCTTGTGAGCCTTGTGCGTCTAACCCATCCAGATTCAGCGAGTCCTCCAGTGCGGAGGGGGGTGCGTTTGAACGTGTCCTGTGTATGCTGGAGAGGGTGCTGGAGAAGACAAACCAGGCACCGGGTGTTGCACAACCAGCCCAGTGGGTTCGAGTCACTCCCTGCCGTGTCTGTGGTGACAGTGCTCACTCCACAAGATTGCACTGCATGAGAGAGAAGCGATGCCTTGCTTGCTTCGACACTGGACATCAAAAGGACTGCACAAAGCGCAAGTCAGCAACGCTCAACACCACTGCGCCTGCTCAGGGAAACTAGGCTACCCACATGTGGGAGGGGACAATGTGGGTGCATTTAGTCAGTCCCTCAATTTTGAAGATGATGTGCAATCTACTTATGAAGAAAAATGCAAGTGTGCTCCTGCTGGAAATAAGGTTGTTTATCAAAATGTGCACAAATTAGCAAAATCTGATAGTCTCTTTTATACAGACGTCTCAGTGAAAAATCAAGTTTTGTTACATGCGTTAATTGACAGTGGATCCATGGCCTGCACAATGAATGAAGAGGCCGAACAGAAACTACGTAGTGTGGGGTTATGTGTTGAGAGTATTACTGCAGACACAGACATGGTACTGGTGGGGTGTGGTGGGGTTCAAGTGAAGCCGAAGTGCATTTATCAGCTGGAGATGACTGTGTACGGACAGGATGTGAGTGTTCCCACACTGGTCGTGCCAGGGCAGTGTGACGAAATTATCCTGGGCTCCAACGTGATAAAGCACTTGATTCATCACCTCAAACAAAACTCCAGTTACTGGCGAGTGATTGAGAAGCCTGAATCATCGAATGACCGAGGGATTGAACATTTTCTTAACATGCTATCTGGAATTAACAGATGGAGGGGGAATGTGATTCCTGACATGATAGGTACAGCCAAGCTGACACAAGCTGTAACACTGCTGCCACATCATGAACACCTTGTGTGGGGCAGGCTCCCAGCCAACTCACCTGTTTCAGCAGGGAGCGCTATTCTCGTTGATGCTCCGAGTTCCAACACACATAAGAAAGATATCATGGTGGGGAGGGCCGTTGCTACAATGTCAGGGGACAGATGGGTACCAGTTAAAGTGATCAATCCGAGTGACAAACAAATTACACTGAGACGAAACACTAAATTGGCTGATGTGTTCCCGTGTGTTGCGTTGGAAGACTTGGATGTGCCTACTCCCCATTCCCCCTCAAATGGTCTTCTGGTGAACAGCCAGGGCCTACATGACGCTGATTCACACCCCTCTAGCCGTAATTTCAGTGATGCCCTGAATCAACTCGGATTGAGTGACCTTGACATTGATTCGTGTGATGTTACAGGCTATTGGAAAGGCCAGCTGTTCGACTTGATACAGAAATATGAGAGTCTGTTTTCCAGGAACAAGTTGGACTGCGGTGAGGCCACCGGTTTTGTCCATCGGATCCACCTGACTGATCCTCGGCCATTCAGACTCCCGTATCGCCGTGTCCCACCTGGCCATTACCAAAAGCTGAGACAGGTGCTGTCTGAGATGGAGGAGAAAGACATCATCCGTAAGTCTTCCAGTGAGTGGGCGTCACCGCTGGTACTCGTATGGAAGAAGAACGGTGATCTGAGGGTTTGTGTGGATTACAGATGGCTAAATTCCAGAACCGTCAAAGATGCCCATCCATTACCTCATCAGGCGGATTGCCTGGCCGCTCTTGGGGGGAGCGCATTCTTCAGCACCATGGACTTGACATCAGGATACTATAATATCCCCATGTGTGAAGAGGATAAGAAACTGACTGCTTTTACCACGCCCATGGGGCTGCATGAGTTCAATCGCATGCCTCAGGGGCTATGTAATGCACCAGCCAGCTTTATGCGCCTCATGACTAACATCTTCGGCGACCAGAATTTTTTGACTTTACTGTGTTATTTGGATGACCTCCTGGTTTTCGCGCCCAATGAAGATGAGGCACTGAAGCGGCTTGATGTAGTGTTCAGCAGGCTGAGTGCACACGGTTTAAAGCTTGCGCCCAAAAAGTGCCATTTTCTTCAGCGCAGTGTGAAGTTTCTGGGCCATGTCGTTGACGAGAGTGGCGTAGCGACTGATCCAGAAAAGGTGCAAGCGATCGCTGCCATGACTGAACAAGCACTAATGCATGATGATGGTGTGACCCCATCCCCAAGAAAAATAAAGTCCTTTTTGGGCATGGTCATGTACTATCAGCGCTTCATTCAGAACTGCTCTAGCATTGCCAAGCCTCTCTTTGCCCTCACTGCAACGCCAAAAAAGAGCAAGGGCCAGGCAAGGCATGTGACGACTTTTAAGAAACTCAAGCCGAGTGACTGGACAAGTGACCAACAGAAGTCTTTTGAGCAACTGAAGTTGGCCCTTCTCGAGTCAGTGGTCTTGGCTCATCCGGATTTCAGCCGTCCCTTTATCCTGTCCACCGATGCGTCATTAGATGGGTTAGGGGCAGTCATCTCTCAGGTCCCTGAAGGGGAGAACAAGGCCCGTCCGATTGCTTTCGCGAGCAAGTCTCTGACGCATTCACAGACCAAGTACCCAGCGCACCGTCTGGAGTTCTTGGCCCTTAAGTGGGCGGTCTGCGATAAATTTAGCCACTGGTTAAAGGGGCATGAGTTCACTGTCTGGACGGACAATAATCCGTTAACATATATACTGACTAAGCCAAAGCTGGACGCGTGCGAACAGAGATGGGTCGCGAAGTTAGCCCCGTACAACTTCAGCATCAAGTATATTCCTGGCAAGAAAAACATTGTCGCGGACGCTCTCAGCAGGCAGCCGTTCGTCCAGGGCTGTGTCAGCAAGAGGCTTGTGTCGGAGCCGTATGGAGCGCTGCTGGAAGAAGCACAGCTGATTAAGGATAATATGATACAGGAAGCCTTTAGACTGAGTGCCAATCACCAGGAGTTCAGTTGTCTCTCACAAATCTCCAGGCTGGAGCATTCCTCACTCGACAGCGAAAAAGTGAAGGCCGTGTTCGAGGGTCATGCCGAGTGGGAGATGGGATCAGCTGAGAGAGCCACCTGTTGGCTTGTCCAGGATGTGCAGCAGCTGGCTACCTGTGGTCAGAACCCCTTACCTGTGTTTTCCATCCAGGAGTTGCGAGGCCAGCAGCAACAAGACGCCTGTCTCCCCAGAGTCATCTCATTTGTGACACATGGGAGACGACCATCACGACGAGAAAGGCCCCATGAGACAGATGACGTCTTGCGAATGTTGAAGCAGTGGGACAAACTCAAGATGCTAGATGGGCTATTTTACAGGGTGAGCAAAGACCCACTGACTGGCAAGAAAAGACACCAGTATGTCGTTCCTGCTGCCTTAGTTCAGAGGGTGCTGCAAGGTATCCACGATGACGCTGGACACCAGGGCCAGCAGAGAACGTTGTATCTGGCAAGGCAGAGGTTCTTCTGGACTGACATGGAACGGGATATCCGTGAATATGTGAGAACTTGCAAGCGTTGTGTGGTCAGCAAGACTCCTGAACCGGAAGCTAGAGCGCCCCTCGAAAGCATTAAGACCACGAGCCCATTGGAACTTGTTTGCATTGATTTTTGGTCCGCGGAGGACAGCAATGGGAAAAGTGTGGATGTGCTAGTGGTCACTGACCATTTTACTAAAATGGCCCATGCCTACCCCTGCCGTGACCAATCTGCAAAGCAAGTTGCCCGCCAGCTCTGGGACAAATACTTTTGTGTGTATGGGTTCCCTGACAGAATTCACTCAGACCAGGGTGCCAATTTTGAAAGTGAGCTGATCAGGGAATTGTTGCAAGTTGCTGGGGTCAAGAAGTCCCGAACTACTGCCTATCACCCCATGGGGAATGGGAACGTTGAACGGTTCAATAGAACTTTGGGCAGCATGATAAGAACCCTCCCTCCGAGAGCAAAGCAGAAATGGCCACAGATGTTACAGACCCTAGCGTTTGCTTACAACTGCACTGCTCATGAATCGACCGGTTACGCGCCATTTTATTTAATGTATGGCAGAGTGCCCCGTCTGCCGGTGGATGTCATGTTTCAGAATGCTGTAAGGGACTGCGACACTGTGGACTATGACCAGTATGTTGCTAGGATGAGACAAGATCTGAAGGAGGCTCTGTCAGCGGCTCAGGCCAACGCTCTCTCAAGCCAAGAACGTCAAGCTGACTTGTATAATAGGAGAACAAAAGGACGCGACATTGTGGAAGGTGATCGAGTCTTGTTAGCAAACAAGGGCGAAAGGGGGCGCAGGAAGTTAGCAGACAAGTGGGGGTCCACTCCTTATGTTGTTGTATCTGCCGACCCTAGGTGCCATACTTACCGTGTCAGGAACACAACCAATGGACAAGAAAGGGTTGTTCACCGCAATCTGCTTCTCTTGGTCAACTTTCTGCCGATTGAAATGGACAGTGCTGCTCATGAAATGAGCCTGAGTGAGTCGTATGGGTCAGGAGCTGACCATGATTCGCATGTCGCTGAATCAGAGATCAGGAGAGCTTGGACAGCAAGTTGGGTGGCAGGGGCCCCTGCCTCCAATCAGTCACGAGAGGCGTCATGCTCACAGGGTTCTGACCTGCCCATGCATTTGAACACAGGGGGGACTGTTGAGTTGACCGGGGCACTCTCAGAAGTGTCCTGTGCACCTGACGGCTTTTGTAGTGACCAAAGATCTGAAGTGTCCTTGCCGCTTTCCAGCGTTGGGAGTTCCCCTAGTAGTGCAGTGGGCGCAGTGAGAACCAGGTTAGGAAGGGTAGTTAAACCAGTGAATCGGCTGATTCAGAACATGGCCCAACAGTATACTCGACGCTCAAACAGTTCAGTTCTTAGTTGGCTAGAGCACTGATACCATAGGGGAAGACAATACACACACAACACACACACACATCACAAACATAGGCCTTCTGTCCAGTTAGAGAGTGACAGATTTGTCTCCTTTTTTTTTTTCTTTCTCTTTATTTTCTTTTCTCTATGCATGTGAGTCAACTGGTGGTATTTAGTCTGGTATGATATGGGTAGTGTATACGGCACTCCTGTAGCAAGTGCACTATGGGGGGTATGCGCAGCCTTCTATAGTCGCTTTCCCTTTGAATTGGGTGACATACATGTTGCGGTATACTGTGGGATATACTTATCCAGTGGTTTTTTGGTGGTTGACTTGCAGTTGTATTTTGGTGAAGTTCAGAGGGGAGTATGTAGTAGTCTTAAGAATAAAAATGTTCCTGCAGTAATGAACTTCCCAAAATGTCCGTGTTACAAATAGTTCAAGCGTTTCTGATGGGGCGATAATTAGTGTGACACATCCGGGAACTTCCTCACACTCTGGAAGCCCGGGAAGGGGTAAGTTGTGTGTAATTTCCTCAGGGTATCAAATTGAGAAATATGATTGATTTCCTACAGTTTTCTTTAAGTTATCATACTAATTTTGATTGTAAGACATTATGTTACATTTTCGTTTGCAATACCGATGTAAAAATATTCAAGTAGCGTCATAAATACCGACGATTGATTGTTAGCTAAGTGGGCGCTAACGAGTCCATTGTTTTGTAGGAATGTCAACACTTGTCCTCATCCCCTCATGTGTAAATTGTCTGCCCCGATCTGTTTCAGGTATGTTGTGTTAAACTGTTAAATGTGAAATTGTTAAATGTACTGTTAAGAAAATAGAAAAACGATCTGTCATGTAATTCTGTCATGCAATTCTGTCACGTATTTGGTGCTGAACTTTTTCTTTACTTGTGATACTGTAACTATACGATCTAAAATTGCATAGTTTTTTGTAATAAGCCTATTGTTAATAGTTGTTAGGCTATTGTATCTCTCTCACACTCTGGAAGCCCGGGAAGGGGAATGTCAACACTTGTCCTCATCCCCTCATGTGTAAATTGTCTGCCCCGATCTGTTTCAGAATAAACAAACTACTGATCGATCGAGACCCTGTCTGGCTGCTACTTTCCTGCCTCGCCGTGGTTTTGGTATTTTCTTATGTAGCTGACTAGTTCAAGTCTGTTACATTGGCACAATTTCCCAAAGCTATCTCAATGCTAAGGGCATATTCTATACTTAATTATAGTCGAATGAAGCTCCAACATGCCATGCGAAACCAGGTCGTTGACTGTACCAGAGTACATGTAGAATATATCTTACAATGTTACAAAAATACATGCTGATTTTGTATTGTTTTTTCTGTTCTTCTTTCAGATGGCAGTCATTAAGTTTAGAAGCAGTAAACAATTTTGAATACCACATTTATTTAACACGATGTTGACATTGGTCAACTTAAAGGGATATGCCACCCCCAGGTCAAATTTGGGCATCTCCCCACAGTCCAGAGACTAAAATAAGTGGTGGAAAGCGTTTTCCTGCTCACCCAGCCATTGTCCGAGTCTGTCGCCACTGACCGCCGCGGTATCTGGTGCTCCTCCGCCTTAGACTGGAGTCTAACGTCGCCAGAGAAAGATTTCGGCCAAAAGGAATTAATTTGCTCAATGCGTTTCCCAATTACTTTATGTGTAGTGCGCATTCATATCGAGTGCAAATAAATGTGCAAATCAACACGGAGAGCTTGCTTTGGTCATTTTGGGTGGGAACTATTTTCCAGTGCGGACGAATACAGTCGAATCACGCAGCACGCTGCCAGGGGAATCCCAGTTACGCACCGGGAAGGGAGTTCCCCTGTTGCACAACGGCGGTCAGTGGCGACAGACTCGGACAATGGCTGGGTGACCAGGAAAATGCTTTCCACCACTTATTTTAGTCTCTGGACTGTGGGGAGATGCCCAAATTTGACCTGGGGGTGGCATATCCCTTTAAAACTGGCACTGCATAATCTTAACAATGATAATAATAAACAATGATAAACAAAAGGGTGTTAGTAAGCTGTTTCCGAGATGCCATTTAAAATAGTTACACTTAGGCTATTATTCAGGGCTCTCAAGTCTCACGCATTGAGTGTGACACACGCAATGTTCACACGCTCACACATGGCATTTCTCACACTGAAATTTAGTTACGCAATTCAAGCACAGCGCTTCTGTGCCCAGAAAATCGGTTAGATAATGCAGGCACTGCGGGTTTTCAGTAAAAAAAAGTCACTCGCACCCCCCCGCTCCTCGGAAATTACGCAGTCTCACGCACGCCCCCACTCAAAACTTGAGAGCCTTGTATTATCCTTTTCCCCAGATTGCAATTACTGAAAATAATGACCTGCGATATTTAAGCATAATATTTCCGTGTCATACTGGATTTAGGCCATTTCATGTTCATTTTCAGAATCACATTGCCACTTTAATGCTCCTGGCTGAGTTGTACAGTAAGCTACCGTAGTCTCTTGCTAACGTTAGCTAACATAACTGAAGTCACACAGAAACACTTTATTAGCGAAGAAAAATTTCAGGTTTCACATCAAAAATGTAGTCAGTTTAGCTAGCTAGTAGGCCATCACTCACCGTGAGTAAATGCGTCCCTTGGTTGGTGCATTAATCTCAGGAAAAACCAACTCCTCGGTCCTTCAGGCTTGTAATAAAATCATTCCTCAACTCCTCTTTTCTCGTTTGCGCAGCTTTACGTTGTGGCAAATGGTTTCGTTGCTGGGCATGGAACAACAAGTCAAATGCCAACGGATGGCTAGTGTTGGAGGTAGAGGGCGCAGCTTCGTCAGGAAGGCAGGTGATATTAAACTGAAAAAGGGAGACGACCCCACAGACGAGTTGCTCCCCTGAAACTGAAGAGATGTCTGTCCATTTGTCACCCCTATCCACCCTCCCACTAGAGACAAAATTACACCTGCACGTTTTAACTTCTTCAAGTACCTCAATAAACGTTTTCGATTCAAATGTAATAACTTTTGGAGCCTCCTTACAAGGGCAATTCACCGTGACCACGCATATGTCCAGCGACGCCGTCGCCATTGTTTTTATGGGCACATTTTGCGCACATTGCAGCGCAGGCGTGGTGAATGACGTCGATTGTAGTCTCGCAGAAATTGAAAAATACAGTAGGCTATTAGTTTTCTTTCTTTCTTTTTTAACTGAAGCTTGAGAGCTGACGAAGCCTCTCGGATGAGCGGCGAAACGTTTTCAACCAAACAAACTTTGTCCAGTTGACAAATTGAACTTCTCCTTTGATCATGAAGCTTGTAAAATTAATTTGAGTATCAAATTTATTTTATTTTATTAAGTCCAATAAAATAATTTGGGTCGCATGCAAATTAACAGGGTCGGTGTGTAAATTACTCATGGCTCACATGACCTACGGAAACCACGAAACTGGATTACCGGCGCGGATGTGTCCGGACCATCGCACCACGGGAGGAAGGAGGAGACGGCGGCACCGGCATCGGGTTTAGCGTGATTCGGATGGGCAAAACTAATGCTTCTTAAGTGTGCACCCTTAGTCACGGCAGAACACGCTGAATAGGTTATGGGGAGCTGAAAAGGGTTCAGCGTGCGGAGCGCAGCAGATAAGGAAACAGGCGCGTAAGTCTTCACATGCTCTCCCCGGCGTCTTCATGTGCTCTCCCCGGGGACAACGGGCTTAGGAACGGACCTGCTCCATCACATTTTTATAAATAAACTTGCCGTTTAAAGGCCCCGCACGCCAAATTTAAAATGCGCGCGCATTGAATTGACGCTCATAATTAATTGCGTTAATTTTTATAACGCGTTAATTAGCAGTGTAATTAATTAATCAAATTAACGCGTTAAACTGACAGCCCTAAAAAATACACAACCTGTTCATATAAGTTTGCAAGTTCTTCAGTTTCAGTGGTTCTCTGATGTCATGGGAATTTTAAAGGAGAATTAATGTTTTTTTATAATCTGTGCCTTATTTTGGTAATAAAACAAGTTGTTTTACTCACCCATAGCACTTTGGTGTCATATGGAGCACTTCCAGAGATGTTTATATCCGTAACGCGAGTTCTCGGGGCATATAATAATTTACAGCTTTGCGTTTCATGTTTGGGTCCCGGGAGCTGAGAGCGAAATAAGCTGTGACGCTGCACATGTGCACTGGCCTCCTCATCTACTCGAAACTATGGCTAAATCTCGGATTACAGGCCACTTTTGACTCAAACGAAAGCGTAGACTAAGACATTGAGCTTCTATGATTTGAAAAGTGCTAAAGTTTGTGTTATTTGGAGACCGCAAACATGTGCCCCGAGAACTCAAATTACAGAGATCGCAGATCTAAAACATCTCTGGAAGCGCTCCATATGACACCAAAGTGCTATGGGTGAGTAAAATAACTTGTTTTATTACCGAAATAAGGCTCAGATTGTAAAAAACGTTAATTCTCCTTTAAAAGCTGGGGCGGCCACTCAGGTGGTAGAGTGTTGGTAGAGAATACAGCCGAATCACGCAGCACGCTGCCAGGGGAATCCCTGTTACGCACCAGGAAGGGAGTTCCCCTGTTGCACAACGTGGTCCGTGATTCGACTGTATTCTTCCGCACTGGAAAATAGTTCCCACCCAAAATGACCAAGTCAAGCTCTCCGTGTTGATTTGCACATTTATTTGCACTCGATATGAATGCGCACTACACATAAAGTAATTGGGAAACGCATCGAGCAAATTAATTCCTTTTGGCCGAAATCTTTCTCTGGCGACGTTAGACTCCAGTCTAAGGCGGAGTAGCTGCAGATACCGCGGCGGTCAGTGGCGACAGACTCGGACAATGGCTGGGTGAGCAGGAAAACGCTTTCCACCACTTATTTTAGTCTCTGGACTGTGGGGAGATGCCCAAATTTGACCTGGGGGTGGCATATCCCTTTAAAGGGTCCATTGTTGGCTCTGCTTTGGGATGTTCTGATACACGCGTTCAGTGGGAAAAATCTATACGATTCAACTAAAATATAACTAAATAAAACAGCCAACACTCAGCAAATTCTAGGTTTAACAAAATATTAGGTTCAGGTTTAGACTGTTTAGACAGATAATTGCCCTGATTGTCAGGTGTTGCTGTGAAGGTGTTACGCGCTAATAAGGAAACTTTATAGGTGTGAGATCACGTGGTGCAGGTGTGCGTCAGGTTACGCGCGGGTCTCCGGTGTCCGTGGGTCTATTCACCGGGGTTACGTGTGTTTTTCAGCCCGTGAACAGTGGTCGAGTGATGGGCAGCGGTGCGTCTGTAACCGAGCAGGGAGAGGAGAGAGGGGCAACCCGGAGAACGAGGGGTGAAGCCCGGGAAGAGAGGGCCGAGACCCGGGATGAGAAGCAACCGGACCCCCGAGAAGACAGCAGCAGAGGGGAGAAGGAGGAGACCCGGAATGAGAGTGGAAACACGGCGGAGGAGAGGACTGAGGAAAGCGGGGACATCCGGGAGAGGAACCAAGCCGGGCAGCTAGGAAGAGAGGGAGAGCCAGTCTGTGATGAGGGGGGTAAAAGCGCGGAGGAGAGCACCGAGGCCCGGGAGGAAAAAGAACATGCACCGGAGAAGAGTCAACCCGAGCAGAGCAAAGAGAGTGAGGGAGCCCGGGGTGAGAGGGGGGAGGCCGAGGAGGAGATGTCCAAGACCCGGGAAAGAAAGAGTGAGACCAAGCTGAAGTCAAGTCGCAGTTCCACTCCTGCTACCCGGAGCAACAGCACTGCTGCCCCACAGGTAGATCTTATTATTAGGCATAATTTGTAACATTGTTTAAAGGAGAATTAACGTTTTTTACAATCTGAGCCTTATTTCGGTAATAAAACGACACTTTGGTGTCATATGGAGCATTTCTGGAGATGTTTTAGATTTGCGATCTCCGTAATGTGAGTTCTCGGGGCACATGTTTGCGGTCTCCAAATAACACAAACTTTAGCACTTTTCAAATCATAGAAGCTCGATGTCTTAGTCTACACTTTCGTTTGAGTCAAAAGTGGCCTGTAATCCGAGATTTATCCATAGTTTCAAGTAGATGAGGAGGACAGTGCGCATGTGCGGAGTCACAGTTTATTTCGCTCTCAGCTCCCGGGACCCAAACATGAAACGCAAAGCTGTAAATTATGGATAAATCTCAGATTACAGGCCACTTTTGACTCAAACAAAAGTGTCGACTAAGACATTGAGCTTCTATGATTTGAAAAGTGCTAAAGTTTGTGTTATTTGGAGACCGCTCGGGGCATATATTAGCGCTACGGCTATCGCTAATCTAAAACATCTCTGGAAGTGCTCCATATGACACCAAAGTGCTATGGGTGAGTAAAACAACTTGTTTTATTACCGAAATAAGGCTCAGATTGTAAAAACGTTAATTCTCTTTAAAGCTATTCATGAATCTCTAGCGTTCTTATTTTACAGAGCATATTGAAAGTCTTAAAGGGCCCATATTACACTATTTTCTGATCTATGTTCTAATGTAGCTTCCTCATCACAAACAGACCTGGAGTTGTTTTGTGTTTTGTTTCATTCACACATGTTTAACACACAACATACATGGGTTATTTAGGCTGAGGTCTTCTCTGAGGTCTTCTCTCAAACAGAAAACACCTTCCACCTTGTGATGTCATGTGGTAATAGTCTACAGGAAATGCTCCAATGTGTGTTTAAACTCGTACAATTCAGCCCTGGACTTTCCAATCCCTAGGCTACTGAACTAAAGGTAAAACGTTAACTTGAACTACCATTACATGACATTTGAGCTTTGGGTGTAGACAGACTAATAATAGGCTAATGGGTTACTCAAACGTGTGAAAGAGACAAAACACAACTCCAGGTATAATGAGGAATAACATTACAACATGACTTTGTCTAACGAGACCTTTAAAGGTACACTAGCCTATGTAATTTTTCTGGTGTAGAGTTAGCCACCTGCTTGTCTCCATGGAAATGGTATGAAATGCTCCACAGACATTTAAAGGTCCCATGGCATGAAATTTTCACTTTCTGAGGTTTTTGAACGTTAATGTGAGCTCCCCTACCCTGTTAGCCCCCCCCCCTCCCCCATGGTTAAAAGTTGCAAAATGTCTAAACTGAGCATTTGCGATCCTTTTCTGCGTTACAAAAAATCGGAGCTCAAACGGGCGATTTTGAACAAGGCACCTTATTGACGTCAGATCGAAAAAAGAAATGCAAATGCAGTTCCACCCCCGTCTGTCTGTACTCAGCGTCTCTGTAAATCACGCCCAGAGAGTTTGGACTGCGAATGCGCTAGGCAATGCGAAATGCGTTTTTTTATTTGCCTGGAGGCACGTCCGAGTGTTTCTAGGCTCGGAAGTCCTTTATCTGAGCCTCTGGACCTTTGAACAGCAGTGGTTTAATTTTATTTTCTGTGGAAATGTGTTTATTTTTCAATGGAACGCTTCCCATCTTTCCCCCCGTGCAAAAACACGGAAATGGATCAGAGCTGTGAGCGGAGAGTTTGGCCACGCCCCCACCCTCTACTATAGGCCATCTCTTTTCTCCTCATTTGCATTCAAGCAACAACGCCCATTATGGACTGTTCAGAGAGAGAAAAATTACTCTTTCTCATCTTAACTCTGTTTCTCATGCACTGAGTGTTGATTCATTTTCAGTAGGATTCATTTACAGTATTAGGGAACCATTAAGGAGCCATATAAAAGCATCAAGAAGTACCATGTCATGGGATCTTTAACTTGCATTTAATTCATTAGTCTAGAGGTGTTTTCCTGCTAAAATAAATGCATTGAAAAACATATATTTTTATGTACAGTACTCCTCGTCCACATACAGTATGACCTGTAATGGCTTCACATGCTTTTGTTCAAAGATACATTTAAAGCCAACCTGCGGGTCATTCCAGGGAAAGCTGTCACAGTTTTGCTTGTTGTTTACATGTTATTCTCAGTCCAGCTCAAATTTTTTTTTTTTTGCTTGATTTTTTTGCCATCTTTTGCTTCCTCCTTGTTTTTCTTGCAGAGTATTTCCCAGTTATGCAGGATTTTAGTTTACATTATAATTAGTGCTGTCAGGCGATTAAAAAAATTAATCTAATTAATTACAGGATTTGTAATTAATTAATCTAACTAATTGTATTTTTTAAAATAATTTTTTAGGTGGTTTATTGTGCTCTCCCGCAGTGCAAAAAAGGTGTCAAATGTGTGATTTGTAGTGGTACAGTGAAAAGACTGCAGACTTCCCCTTTAAGTCTTTCACTCACTCTTTCTCTCCATGCACGTTACCTCCACTGTAACCAAGACAAGACTGTTATCCACCCCCATTCACCTCCCACATTACGTAACATTCATTCGAAGGCTCATTTACACCATTCCACTAGCCTATTAAATGGCGAATATTTCTGGTGCACGTGAGTACGTACAGAAGCTTTCATGCAATGTCAATAAATAATTCAAATATACAGAGAATACAAATAATTGCCCGTGTAAATTACTCATGGCTCACATGACCCCCGGAACCCGCGAAACTGGATTACCGGCGCGGACGTGTCCGGGTAGATCGCACCACGGGAGGAGGGAGGAGGCGGTGGCACCACGGGGGTGAGTAATAATCGGGTTTAGTGTGATTTGGATGGGCAAAACTAACGCTTCTTAAAGGTCCCATGGCATGAAATTTTCACTTTCTGAGGTTTTTGAACGTTAATGTGAGCTCCCCTACCCTGTTTAGGCCCCCCCCCCCCCCACATGGTTAAAAGTTGCGAAATGTCTAAACTGAGCATTTGCGATCCTTTTCTGCGTTACAAAAAATCGGAGCTCAAACGGGCGATTTTGAACAAGGCACCTTATTGACGTCAGATCGAAAAAAGAAATACAAATGCAGTTCCACCCCCGTCTGTCTGTACTCAGCGTCTCTGTAAATCACGCCCAGAGAGTTTGGACTGCGAATGCGCTAGGCAATGCGAAATGCGTTTTTTTATTTGCCTGGAGGCACGTCCGAGTCTTTCTAGGCTCGGAAGTCCTTTATCTGAGCCTCTGGACCTTTGAACAGCAGTGGTTTAATTTTATTTTATGTGGAAATGTGTTTATTTTTCAATGGAACGCTTCAAATCTCTCCCCCCGTGCAAAAACACGGAAATGGATCAGCTGAGGGCTGACAGCGGAGAGCGGAGAGCTTGGCCACGCCCCCACCCTCTACTATAGGCCAGCTCTTTTCTCCTCATTTGCATTCAAGCAACAACGCCCAGAATAAAGTGTTTGAGTGTGAGTGAGTGAGTGTTGATTTTGAAGGATTCATTTACAGTATTAGGGAACACACTGGCGAGGTTATGGGCAACTGAAAAGGGTTCGGCGCGCAGAGCACAGCAGATGAGGAAACGGGCGCGCGAGTCTTCACGTGCTCTGTGTGAGCGTTAATTTTTATAACGCGTTAATTAACGGTGTAATTAATTAATCTAATTAACGCGTTAAACTGACAGCCCTAATTATAATATATCTTATCCTCCTTTGTTGATTTGTCATATTAAGCTTTACCAATTGAAGGACACTTTCTGTTGAACTGAACCAAGGCGTCTGCATTCTTTTGTGTTGCATTTGAATCCAAGTTGCCTGCGTGATGGAAAGCAGTAACCATGGAGCTATTAAGCAAGGGCCGAAACCTTAACCAGAAAATGTTACATAGTGCACCTTTGCAATCAATAAAAAGATTGTGTTTTGCACAGTAAAAAGTTTCAACATTAGACATATATTGATTGTTACAGATTTATTGAGCAAGTTGTCCACATTTTGAGTCAATATTTCTCAAACTCTTCAGCAGACTCAGTCAGATACCAAAATCCAAGTCTGAATACCATGCCTATGTCACAGTTGTGTTCTGCGTTGTGTTGAAAGAAAGGAATGTCCGCACAGATGCTGTCGTCGTCACGTTTACTGGTCAAAACAATCATACAATTTCATCAGCGGTGGGTTCTGGAGTAGAGGTAAGATCTTAAGCCCGAGCCCGACATGACCCGACCCGAATTTCGGGTCGGGTTCGGGCCTAAAATGTCAATCATTGCTTCGGGTCGGGCTCGGGCCGGGCTTCTCTCTCGCTGACTTTTTAAAAAAATAAATATATGATTATAAAAATGTATAATAAAACGATGTGTGGATACTAAACTAAGGAATACTTGTTTTAAAATAAATAATTTGGATAAAAAACAGAAGGCGCTGTAAGGTAATTGCTATTTAACTATTAAACAGGAGCCGCTCTTAATAATCTTCCCCTCCGCAAGTCCGCATCTATTTTGACCTGGTATCCCCAATATGGAGGAGCAAGAAGTTAAGGATAAACTAAAGACAGGAGAACTGAAAAGACAAACACGCACCGGTAAGAGTGAGGTGTGGAAAAGCTTCAAATTGATTGTTGAAAATGCTACAGAAACTTGCGTTGGCTTCGCTGAATGTAGTCACTGTGGCGCTTTGCTTTCATACGAGAGCAAAAAGACTGGCACCTCGACGTTCCCTCTAAGCTGCGCGCCTGTGCAGTTGCGCACTGCTCACACATTCTCAGCGCACAAGAAAACCTATGCAGCGCAGGGATGAAAGAGTTCCGCTTTTTTTTTTTCAGCCGCGGGGTCATCTGAATACGGGGGAATCGTCCAGTATTCAGAAACAAAAGTATGTGTCTCATATTAAACTTCTACCGGTGTAAGCCACGAGCACGCGCAAGCCGCGAGCACGCGCAGCTCTTTCCGCGTGTAGCGGGGGTGCATGTCGGATGTCGCGCACAGGAGTCCAAGGAGCGCTCAGGGAGTTAGTGTGTTTGCTCAGACACATAAAACATTAGGGGGAACATTCGACGCTGAGCAGGCATTTAAACAGCTGTACTAGCAAAATTGATGATCGTCAAACACCTATATTATCATTTGTTTCAAAAAAACGCCCCTCACAAATAAAATATGACATTTCGGGTTTGCTTCGGGCTCGGGCCTGCAAATCAAGTTAATTGGTCGGGCTCGGGCCGGGTCGGGCTTTAATACCCGCGGGCCGAGTCGGGTCGGGCTGGATTTTTTAGGCCCGATCTTACCTCTATTCTGGAGTACCTCTCGCCCACTCCTCTTCTCAGCGTGTTAAACGAACAGGGGAGTTTTTTATATTTTTTACAGAACTGATTAAGATTGTTAACAAAGAGATCATATCAATATAATGTGCTACCATTAACGTTTTAAAGGTCCCATGGCATGAAATTTTCACTTTCTGAGGTTTTTGAACGTTAATGTGAGCTCCCCTACCCTGTTTAGGGCCCCCCCAGCCCCCCATGGCTAAAAGTTGCGAAATGTCTAAACTGAGCATTTGCGATCCTTTTCTGCGTTTGAAAAAAACACAGCTCAAACGGAGCGATTCTGAACAAGGAAACTTTCTGACGTCACATCGAAAATGCATTAAACCTATACCTATACCAGTATACCATGCTGCCAGGAAGAAGAAAAAAAGAAAAAAGCAAACAGAAAAACAAGCAGACGAACAAACAATAAACAGATATACAAGCAAACAAACAAAAGAACAAACAAAAGACAAGCAAACAGACGACGGAAGTCAATCAAAGGTAAACAGGTGAGTCTTGAGCCCACTCTTAAAAACATGAACGTTCTCTGCAGCCTTGAGGTCCTCCGGCAGGCAGTTCCATAGACGAGGGCCGTAGTACTGAAAAGACGCCTCTCCGTGAGTGTGTGTCCTGACTTTGGGAATGACCAGGAGCTGCCGGAGGAGCGCAGGGCTCGTGAAGGTTCTTAAGGGGAAAGCAGTTCTGAAAGATAAGAAGGCCCAAGACCATTAAGACATTTAAAAACCAGTAAAAGAACTTTAGTCAGGACACGTGCTGCTGAATTTTGTAATAACTGCAAACCTGAAATACTCTTTTTGGGAAGACCAGAGAGCAGGGCATTACAGTAGTCTATACGACTGGTGACAAAAGCATCAGTGTCTCCGTATTGGCCTGAGAGAGAATAGGGCGAACTCTGGCTATGTTTTTTAGGTGATAGAAACCTATTTTTGTGATGTTCTTGATGTGTGGGATAAAAGTCAGCTCAGAGTCAAAAATGACGCCCAGGTTTTTCACTTGAGGAGATGGGTTAAAAGTGCTTGTAGTTTTGATAAAAGCTTCTCTCTCTGGGCCTCAGGACCGATGACTAAAACTTCAGTTTTGTCCTGGTTAAGCTGGAGAAAGTTTCTTGCCATACAGGATTTGATATCTAGAATGCAGTTAAAAATCATCAACGCCCATAATGAGGTGTTCAGAGAGATATTTTTTTACCATGTCTGTGGTATGTGTCTTTCTCATGCACTGAGTGTTGATTTTGAAGAAGGATTCATTTACAGTATTAGGGAACCATTAAGGCACCATATAAAAGCATCAAGAAGTACCATGTCATGGGACCTTTAAACTAAACTATTGTATTTTCTTAACATTGAAAACCCCAAATAAACACAAATAATTACACACCTGGTCAAAACAATCATACAATTTCATCAGCGGGGGGTTCTGGAGTACCTCTCACCCACTCCTGGCAAAGCAAAGATATAAAAGAAAATGCTAAATATACGAGACGCTAACAACAGCTAAGCCACGAACTTATCCTATACACGTGGCTACATAAACTACATGACAATACAACATATACACACAAGGACACGACAATACATCAAGAGATGGCTAAAGGGTTGATTACACTACAAGATTATGTCTTCATATAACATCGAGAGCCTATTAACATTATGATATATTATAAATTAAATATAAGGAGTTTTGGGGACAACATACCTCTTCCCAGCGTGTTAAACGAACAGGGAAGAGTTGAGGGGAGTAGGGACCTATAAACGTGTGGAACACAGAGGATGGGGAGCCAGGAGGGACAAAAAGTTACAGAACGGAACCACCCCGAATTAAAACAAACGTAATATCAAAAACATGTGTAATTATTATAAAGAAAACAGGGCCAACACCTAAAAAATTAATCCCATTTACGCAGGATTTAACTGCACTATTAACCCCGTTACACCTATATGCACAAATAATACCTGCACACTCAGATTCCTATTTTCCACAACTTTTATTTAGGTCTGTTTACTTATGTATTTGCTTGTATTATAGGCAGTGAAGTCTCCTGAGCCAGACAGCCATGTGGTGGAGGTCCAGTCTTTAAAGAGTGAAGATGGAAACCTGAAAATTAACAATGAAAATAAACAACACATGAAGGTCAAAACCTCCCTGCCACCCTCTGCTCAGAGCCAGCCTGCCACTGTAAGAGACATGAACTCAACTGAAGGGCTACACCAACTACACTGACTAACTGAGATGAAGCTATTGTACTAGACAGAACAATAATGGAAATAAAATAACCCAGGTGAAGTAGCAAAAGAACAATACATTTGGTCAGCAACCAGTTTCAAGAGTTTGTGAAGTAGATTTTTTTATTTATTTATGTATTTATTTATTTTTTGGTTTGGTTTCCTTTGGTTTATTTGAGTGGAGGTTAAAGGTGCATTGTGTAACTTTTTGGTTAGGGGTCCATCACCTGCTTGTTTCTACGGATACATCATTGGTCTGCCTGGAATGTTCCTCAGTATGACATTAAACATCTCTAACTTACATTTATTCAATTACAGGTGGTTTTAAAGCTCAAAGATACCTAGAAAAACAGACATTCCTACTGAGCGGCGGCGTCTGTCCGCAGATCTGACCTGTGACTTGGTCTGATTTGAGCTTCAAGAAGATATAAAGGTTTAATGCCATATTGTGAAACATTCCAGACAAAGCAATAACAAATCCATGGACAAAAGCATTTGACGGACCCTCCACCATAAAAGTTGCACAATGCACTTCTAGGAGTGTGGAGGGACATTCAACAAAAGTGGGAAAAGCGGTAGGAAAGCAAGTTGACATATTAATATTGCTTGACTTTTAATCATTGCCTAACTAAATGGACTGACTAATGAGTGAATATAGACTTAATATACACCTGTAATGTGAGAATGCATAGTATTTTATCAGCAGGGGCGTTCTTTGACGGGGGCCACCTGGGCAATTGCCCAGGGCGGCATCGCGGGAGGGGCGCCGCGGTGGCGCGAAGGGAAAAAAAAAACAAAAAAACGGTGCGGCGCGCGGCCGCGCGGAGGTGGGGGCGCGCGGAGGCGGGGGCGCGCGGAGGCGCGGAGCAAAGATCCGCGCGGATCCTTGTGCAGGGGCCGGGGTGGGGGGCTGGTGCTGTGCTGGCTCGTGGTTACATGAAGACAGAGTAGCGCACGGTGTACAGTATATGACAAAACAGTCGCAGTGATGGACTGAAAAAGATTGAAGCCATCAGGTGCTCAATTTCGAAAGAAATGGAAAGAAGAGGAGGAGAAGTGAGCAAAAGAAAAAGGTATGCTATCGACTAGTCTTCAAGTTTGACTTAATGATGATGATGTTGTATTAGTTAAACTCCCCCGATGTGATTGTTGATGCATGTTTGTCCTTCCCCCAAGCTCATATGAAGACATTGTGGACGAATTTGCATCCAGGAAGGCCAGGAAATCCAACTTTTAGACTGTTTTCATATTACTTCTTTTGCCCTTGTTATTTATGACAAATTATAGTGGTTTGCCTTTTTTTTTGTCACTTCCTCACTTATTACTTCCTGTTACTTATGATACACAATAGTGTTCATTATTTGTTTTTATGTGTACAGTAATGTGTATAGAATGTACCTCGGTCGTTCATTTATTTATGATACAGGATTGCACTGTTTGCACCATTTAATGTGTAGTAATTAAAAAAAAAATTCATGTTATTCTGTAATGTACAGATCGTTTAATTTTTTGTTATTTATATGGTGCGACTTCAATGGAGGTTTAAGTCTTTTTGTTAATTATGTTACACTAATGTTGCACTTTTGCTCTCTTAAATGGCTGTAGGCCTACATGGCTATAATGTGAAATAATTGCACCTTTGGGCCTTCAAAACCTTTTTTTGTAATTATTGTTTATTGTTCATTAAAACTAACTTGAAAGTAGTTGTAAAGTAGTGAATTGTTGTTGTGAAAGAAGGATTTGAAACGCCCCCCCCATCAGTATGTACTATATGTCGCTTTCTGGCTTCAGGTGGGACAGCAGTTGTAAATGTTTTTATGTGTACTGTCCCTTAGAAATAAACTAAACTCAACTAAAATCTCATTGAAAAGAAGATAATTGTAGCCTATTTGTCACAGAAATATTCATGAAATGTACTTTTGTTTCCAGGAGGCGGTGGTAGAAAGTGAAGAATTGTCGTTGGTTTTTGAGACTTTTCTCCACAACAACGGGATGCTCTACAGCTGCTTCAATCACCACGGCAACAGGGTCTATGTGGATGAGACACAGGTACAGGACACAGATCAGAGAGATCATTGGTCTCTGGTCATTTCAAACACCATCAAATGTCTCTCACCTCACATGAACAGATTTACAGGCCGAACTGCGCTCCAGCTTCCAATCATGTTGCAGCATAATTACCCACCGATCGCGCTCCCGCCAATCATGACGATTAGCGCTGTTGTGTTTGCGCCTGTTCCCCGATCAGCTGTTAGCGAGCCTCGTGCGGTATTTCAATTAGATTAGATTAAGCCTTTATTTGATCTCACACACAATGACACACAGTGACACAGGGAGAAATTTGACTTCTGCATTTGACCCATCCTTTTCAGGAGCAGTGAGCAGCCATCTTTTTTGGCGCCCGTGAAGAGTCTTGCCCAAGGACCCACACTGGCTTGCTCATTGTCGGGAGGGGGTTGAACTCAGCCCCCCCCCCCGGGGAAAGTCAGTGACTTACCAGTTGAGCTAACCAGCCGGCATTTTAGTGAAACTGGAGAAAATCCTTAACTTGCTACGTAAATGCTACGTAAGAAGGAACTAATCTAAATGTATGTTACAGTGTTGGCACAGAGCAGTTCTACAGCACAGAGCAGGCCTACCACAACATGTGGTTGAATTTTGCCTAATAAAATGCAAAAATGCATCTGCATGCAAAAAAAAATCAAAGAAGGGGTCCTCAAACGGTGGGTGAGGGTTCAAAAACGGGGCACAGAGTGTTAAATGCAGTAGAGTTTGCTTGTCTTATTTTAAGATTAAAATGAACATTTATCAGATAAAATGGAGATAAATTTATGAAAACTTACTTATGTGAGTCAGCCTTTTCCCACATGAAGATCATTAAGCCCTAAATTTTGTGAGAAGGTAGTGCAAAGTGGGATGATCATTAAGAGGAAAAAAGTGAATTTTCTCCCCCAAAATGGGTGGTTGACATCTTAGATTTTATTGGCTGGAATGACCCCAGATTGCATCTCAGAGCATCTAGAGTTCAACCCTAGAGTTTCATTAGTGGTCACTTTCATCCCTGGTATTATTGAAATGTTTCAGATTTCCATGTGTAAGGCATTGTTGGCCAGATGAGGCTAATAAGGTGCCATGCCTTATTGTGGCTAGTACTAAACAAGGTAACGTTCTGACCAGTGGGGCGGGGGCACTTTAAATCTGGCTCCCATTCTGTTGCCTTTAGTTGGCATATTTCAACCTTTTATTTAGTTGATGATGTATTTTAAAAGTTTTAATATACAATAAAAATGGCTAGCCGACTAATATTTAAATATAATCTAACTTTCAAAAGTTTTCTCATATTACAGTGCTTTATTATGCATATGTGTCCTTGTGCGAGACTTTTGTGCATAGTCTTATTTGTGTGGTAGAAGAAAGAAAGTGCAGTGATTCCTGAATGTTTGTTTCAGAAGCTGCAGCCGTTTCCTCAGGAATGGCACAGTCAAGGACATTTCATCTCTCCAAACTCTGAGGTGTGTCCTGTGTTTAAAAAGGCACTAAACCTTATCTTCTATAATGGAGCTGGTCATATTCACATGTATCTGTCCTCCTCTGTTGGCAGAGCTATGGTCAGCAGCAGAGCAGTTCTGGACCTTCAGCGTTCAATGAAGATGACCGCACCAGTAGCACCCACATCCAGGGCAAAGGCACTGTCATGACATACTGGTTTGAGGTCAGACAATCACATTTAAATATATTGGAGCCAACGGCAGTACATGAATAGAAGCTTTACTTTGAGAGATATTATAAGATCTGATAGCTGATAATGCATATATTGGAAATGTTATATGCATTATCAGTGCCAGCGCTCCCCTAAAGCACATACACTGGCTGACAAAAGTATTAGGACAATTGTATATTTCTGAACTTTCATAAATAAGGATAACAAGACGTATTGGTAATGACAACAAATCAATTTATTGATATATTAAAGCAAATTTCATCATGTGTAAAGGCATATTATTGCAAAAATGGGGACTCATCACAGTGCAGGTCTAACTCAGCTCTAAACTAGGACTAGACTAGGACTACCGCCCTAATACTTTTGCAGTGTAAGGCTCAGTGCATATAGGGCCCCATGTGCTCCGAGGCCAGCAGCCTGACTCTGCACTTCTGTACAGTTTATATTTGCACCACAGCTGTGGTCTTCTTCCTTTTGTAATTTAACCTGGAGCATACAGCTGGCCTCCTCTGTCATGAGCTCTTTATCATTTCTACACAAACTAGGACTTGAGTCTGGCACTGCTCCCTCTCCACAGCTGAGGTGCACAAGCCACACTTTAAACACAGACACATCAGGGTAGAAAATCTTACTCCATACACATATTTATTTATTTTATTTATTTTGCTTTCTATAGGACAGTGTACATTAATACGCATTAAAATTATGTAAATGTATGCTAATTGGCCAATTTTTTGTGATTCAGATAGACACTTTTTGGTATTTACATGAGCCTGAGATAATGGGGCCTGAGCTCCAGTGAGGTGAGGCTGTGAAGGAAAACACAGTTTGGCTAAATGCGGTTTTCCTCATAGGGATGGTGCAGCGTCCTCTGGAGGTGCCTCTGTGTGTCAGATTGGACAGTTATAAAGGAGGAAATAGGAGGTGGAGCTAAACCATGCAGAATTTTATCCACAAAACTCTTTTTTTTTTGACTCGGCGCTTATTTAGCCATGCGGTTTGGAATGGAAGTTCTCATGGGATATACCCTCAACAAAAATATAAACACTTTTGTTTTTGCTCCCATTTTTCCTGAGATGGACCCAAAAATCCCAAATTCACTCCAGATACACAACACTACCATTTCTCTCAAACATTGTTCACAAATCTGTCCAAATGTGTGACAGTGAGCACCTCTGCCCCGCCGAGACAATCCACCCCACCTCACAAGTGCGCCACATCAAGATGCCGATCCGACATCATGACCAGTGCACAGGTGCAGACCCAGACTGCCCACAATAAAAGGCCACCCCGAAATGTGCATTTTTTTTGCTTTATTGGGGGTCTGGGGACTCAGAACCAGTCAGTATCTGGTGTGACCACCATTTGCCTCATGCAGTGCAACACATCTTCGCATAGAGTTGATCAGATTGTCAATTGTGGCCTGTGGAATGTTGGTCCACTCCTCTTCAAAGGCTGTTATGGACGAAGAACACAGGTGCATTTTATTGATGGCATTTTGAATGCACAGAGATACCGTGATGAGATCCTGAGGCCCATTGTTGTGCCATACATCCATGAACATCACCTCATGTTTCAGCAAGATAATGCATGGCCCCATGTTGCAAGGATCTGTACACAATTCTTGGAAGCTGAAAATGTCCCAGTTCTTGCATGGCCAGCATACTCACCGGACATGTCACCCATTAAGCATGTTTGGGATGTGCTTGACCGGCGTATACGACAGCGTGTACCAGCTCCCACTAATATCCAGCAACTTCGCACAGCCATTGAAGAGGAGTGGACCAACATTCCACAGGCCACAATTGACAATCTGATAAACTCTATGCGAAGAAGATGTGTTGCACTGCATGAGGCAAATGGTGGTCACACCAGATACTGACTGGTTCTGAGTCCCCAGACCCCCAATAAAGCAAAAAAATGCACATTTCGGAGTGGCCTTTTATTGTGGGCAGTCTGGGGTGCACCTGTGCACTGGTCATGATGTCGGATCGGCATCTTGATGTGGCGCACCTGTGAGGTGGGGTGGATTGCCTCGGCGGGGCAGAGGTGCTCGCTGTCACACATTTGGACAGATTTGTGAACAATGTTTGAGAGAAATGGTAGTGTTGTGTATCTGGAGTGAATTTTGGATCTTTGGGTCCATCTCAGGAAAAATGGGAGCAAAATTCAAAAGTGTTGCATTTATATTTTTGTTGAGTATATATATATATATACACTGCCTGACAAAAGTATTAGGACGATAGTCCTAGTCTAGTCCTGGTTTAGAGCTGAGTTAGACCTGCACTGTGATGAGTCCCCATTTTTGCAATAATATGCTTTTACACATGATGAAATTTGCTTTAATATATCAATGAATTGATTTGTTGTCATTACCAATACGTCTTGTTATCCTTATTTATGAAAGTTCAGAAATACACAATTGTCCTAATACTTTTGTCAGCCAGTGTGTGTGTGTGTGTGTGTGTGTGTATATATATATATATATATATATATATATATATATATATATATATATATATATATATATATGGCATGTATTTATTTATTTATTTAAAGCATAGTTGCATGCTATATTATGTGCAATACAAAATTCATTTGAGCAGTAATACCTCCTGTGAAATACTCATTAAATACCTGTACCAAAGTTCAAAGTTCAAAGTTCAAAGTCAGCTTTATTGTCAATTCTGCCATATGTGTTCAACATACAGTGAATCGAAATTTTGTTTCTCTCTGGCCAGGTAGTGCAAAGGACAGTGTACAAAATACAATATGAAGACAAAACACAACAAAAACTATCTAAGACAGAGATCTAAAGTTAAAACTAAAGTCTACGATCTAAAATCTTAAAACAGTGCAACATAATAATACCTTGGTATTTTATTACATATTTTTTTATTACATATTTTATTACTTTTTTAAAAATTATATTGGTTACTTTGCTATGCTATTAGTACTTCCTGACTATAAGTAAATTTTGAAGTAAACTTTGACTTAACATATTATCCTGTGTATTATTAAATTATTGAATGATTCTGACCTGCCTGGACATTATCACCACACCACAGTGATAGTTAAGATGGGGAAGGGCTTAGCTTAATGTCATGCAAATTAGGCAAGGAGGGCTAAAGAGAGGGAAGTTTACAAGTTTTATTCAGAGCTTTCGAAAATCTGCTGTGCATGCTTTCAAATAGTGACAACTTCTTTGAATATGGTCAGATTTTCATGTGTAAGACATCTTTGGAAAACTTAGAATCTGTACTTTCAGAATCTGTGAATAACTCAAAACGCCTCCGGGATCATATGTGTCCTATTTGGCTGCGGTGGGTCACATATGATAGTATTCCAAAGGTTTTCTAGTTGACTGGCTAGTGTGATGAGACAATAATGTGATATGAGTAAGGATCCCTGAGTGAAGGGGCATTTTAGATTCATTCTAATAAATCTGAAATTTGATAGACTTGGATGGATGGATAAATGTGAATAGGGTGAATATGTGTTTGTATGTTTGTGTTACAGGAGAGGGTGAATGTATGTCGGTTCTGGGACCCTCACTCTGGTCTTTGGCTCATCCTGCCACTTCAGTGGGAACTCAACCTGGACTTTGTCAAAGTCCGAGTCCAGCAGGTCATGGTGAGTCCTGCAGGCCATGGTGAGTCCTGCAGATGGTAGTGAGTCCTGCAGGTGGTAGTGAGTCCTGCAGGTGGTAGTGAGTCCTGCAGGTGGTGGTGAATCTAGCCAGGTCATGGTGAGTCCAGCAGGTTGTGGTGAGGTGAGTCCTGCAGGCCGTGGTGAGTCCTGCAGATGGTAGTGAGTCCTGCAGATGGTAGTGAGTCCTGCAGGTGGTAGTGAGTCCTGCAGGTGGTGGTGAATCTAGCCAGGTCATGGTGAGTCCAGCAGGTTGTGGTGAGGTGAGTCCTGCAGGTTGTGGTGAGTCCAGCAGGTTGTGGTGAGGTGAGTCCTGCAGGTTGTGGTGAGTCCAGCAGGTTGTGGTGAGGTGAGTCCTGCAGGTTGTGGTGAGGTGAGTCCTGCAGGTTGTGGTGAGGTGAGTCCTACAGGTCATGGTGAGTCCTGCAGGTTGTGGTGAGTGAGTCCTGCAGGTTGTGGTGAGGTGAGTCCTGCAGGTCATGGTGAGTCCTGCAGGTTGTGGTGAGGTGAGTCCTGCAGGTCATGGTGAGTCCTGCAGGTTGTGGTGAGGTGAGTCCTGCAGGTTGTGGTGAGGTGAGTCCTGCAGGTCATGGTGAGTCCTGCAGGTTGTGGTGAGGTGAGTCCTGCAGGTCATGGTGAGTCCTGCAGGTTGTGGTGAGGTGAGTCCTGCAGGTTGTGGTGAGGTGAGTCCTGCAGGTCATGGTGAGTCCTGCAGGTTGCGGCGAGTCCAGCAGGGTCTGGTGAGTCTAGCAGAGAAAGAATCATCATGGCTGAATGCATATACACAAATGTACGATATTTGGAAACTATTTCAATTTGCAGATCTCACTGTTTTTCACTCTTCAGATAGATGATATCTACTTTTAATCGGCATGACATTGTGGTGTGATAATATAGACTAGAAGAATGGATCTGTTGCTAATATAAATAGAGCTGCATTGTGTTTCTGGTGGAGGGTCCATCAAATGCTTTTCTCCATGGAGATGTTATTGCTTTGTCTGGAATGTTCCACAGTATGCTATTGTATCTTCATGGAGACCAAAACAGGCCAAGTTACAGGTCAGATCTGTGGAGAGGCGACCCCACTCACAGTCAGAATGCCTGTTATTCCCAGTATGTTTGAGCTATAAAACCACCTGTAATTGAATAAATGTAAGGTGGACCTGTTTGAATGTCATACTGTAGAACACAAGCAGGTGACTGACCCCCAACCAAAAAGAATGTCTAAAATCAGGCCAGGAGATGGTTTTAATATATTTTATAGTTGTATTTTCAAAATCTCACATTTTGAACCTAATCATTTTTGTCAGTCCCAACTTGAGTCCTTTATTAATCCCACCACTCCACATATGAGCACTAATGAGCACTGCTATCAAGATCTGTACAATGAAAAGAGAATGTAATGGATTGAAATAAGATGTGTTTCTAAGTCAGTTTATGATTAGTTTAAGTAAATCGTGAAATGTTAATGAAGGACACTTGTAAATCTTCTAAAGTGTGTGCCCGTCTTATAGGCATGTTTGCTTTGCATTCTCAGACAGCCCTGCCCGGCCTGGTGGATCAAAAGGAGATCACTGCAGCTCTCAGACATTGTAACTACGACTCAGAAGAAGTCATCTCCATTTATCTGACCATGTTTGGAGAAATACTGCTGCAGCCTGCTCCCAAAGACTACACTGACCTCAACTCCTTCAGGTCAGTATGCAGCTCACTGTAATGACATAAACAACTCTAACCCTAAGGACAAATAGAAATGTGTTCTCTTTGCTACTGTATCTTTGGCCCCGACACTTTTCACACGCCCACTGGTTAGGTCAGAGTAAAAGAATTTATGATCCTACATTATGGACCAAACTAGGACCAAACCAGGACAAGAATGAACACACCCTGAATGTATTTGAGGAGTGAATTAACAATTAACTCACATAAACTAGAATTATGGATGTAGTAAAAAACTGGGCACAGAGTGGTGAGATGGTGAGAGAGGAGGATGAGAGGGAGGAGAAGAGCTGAAGTCCTTTACTCATTACTGAAGGTTGTGGGATTATTTTATGGGATTCTAAGGATTTATGCTCAACAGTAGAAAGGAGAATGCACTGAGTGAGTTAGCTGGATATTTGGAAATTACTGGACAGTTTCCATCTGCTAATGATGAAGTTGCTGTTTCCTGTATTTCCCTGTGTACATAGGACAGATTTCTAGCCAACCAAGAATTTCTTTGGTTGCAGTCCTATGCAGTCCTATAAGGGAGAGAAATATAAAAATCAGACACAAAAAGTATAGATTTATTAACATTCTCTCCCATGTCAGAGCTTTGTTGGAGAGGGACCGTGTGATCGAGGAGCTGAGGTGTAAACTGCAGACTAAAGACAAGGAGACAGAGACTCTGTTCCAGAGGAACAGTTATCTGAAGAGGGAGGTGCGTTACCTCACTGATGTGGTCCAACATCTCAACCACAAATTGGCAGAGCTGGAGGCTGACCAGCAGGATGCACGAGAGAGGATACGCTCTATGCTCAGGTGTGGGATTTATACTTTATTTACTTTCAGAAGTGGGTAGTAGTACTTGGTTACATACTCTGACACTGCATTTTCCTCTTACTCCAGCTTGAGTAATAAATTTCACATTGCAATAGTATTCTGTTAAAAATAAGTTCTGTTAAGTGTTCTATAAATCTACATGTAACAAAAGCTTTATGTTGACAATATTAAATGATCTGAATGTTTGTGTTTCTAGCACTGCTCTTTCAGACCACTCTATAGCTCTATAGTTCTATAGCAGTGGTTCCCAAACTTTTTGTAGTTGCGTACCACATGTTTTTTTCTTTGGCACTTGAAGAAAATGTCTGTTGACACTGAACATGATATGCATGATATGCAATATTTAACCGAGCAATATGCAATATTTAAGAGTGAATAATGACTTGATAATTACTGTTGGAAAACAGGACACTAACTTGTTTACAGCGCAGTGTTTACAGTCCATTTCAGTGCATTGTTTACAGTGCATTTCCAATGGATTGTAAAAAATATTAACTAATCAGAATTTGTAGAATGTAAAAATATCAGTCAGTATCACTCGCCTCTACTATCATTATACTATTACTGTACTAGAACAATGAACAATCAAATACACCCTGTACATTTATATTAATTATGACTTTCTCCTCCAGCCGTAGAGCTCCAGCCGTCCCTCTGCACAAACCCAGCTCCAAACCTGCAGTGAACCCAGGACAAATGCAACAGGTCCGAACTTTGACCCGAGACCTAAAGGTGTCCAACAAACAGCTGCGCTCCACAGTGCACCAGACCCTCACGGACATGAAGAACCAGCTGGAGGAGCTCAGGGAGGCCTCCACACACATGGCCCAGGAGGAGCAGCACACCGTGGGGCAGGTGGAGGAGCTGAGGTCCCTGTATCGGAAGGAGGCGGTGGAGAGGAAGAGACTATACAACAAACTTCTGGAGCTCCAGGGGAACATCAGAGTGTTCTGTCGGTGCAGAAAGAGCTCCAAGACTGAATCATGTTTGGACAACACAGACGAACAGGAAGTAGCTATGGTGCAAAAAGGAAGCAGGAAGAAGTTTCAGTTTGATAAAGTTTATGGGTCCAACAGCACACAGGTACACAACAGCACACAGGTACACAACAGCACACAGGTATACAGTAGAAGTAGAGTAATGAACACTCAAACTAGTTCAAGTAGAACATTCCTGACCTTTTTCACGAGTTGTGTGCCTATAATCGCTGCATGGACTGTTACATTATACTTAAAGGGCCCATATTACTTTTCTGATTTACTGTATGTTCTAATGCTTCCTCATCACAAACAGATCTGGAGTTGTGTTTATTTAATTTACACAAATGCTGTTCTGTTCTTCTCTCAAATTGAAAACATGTCATGTGGTAATATAAAAAGTGCTCCACTGTGTATTTATACTCCATACACCATTAGTACAATCTACCACTTCATGACATCACAAGGTGGAACAGAGCATTTTGAGATTTGGAGACAGAGACTCTGTCCTCTACTCTGTAGTCATTATTCATTCAGTAGCGTTTAGTCGATCTCTAGCCACAGTTTTCCTGAGGTCCCAAGGACACATCGAGAGAATGCCCTGGTCCAAAATGGAGTCAATCCACAGAGCTCTGGTTCGGTGGGCATTGGGCAAACACTGTGATTCTAAAATTGTTGTCTTACTTTTTCCTTAAAGATCCCATGACATGGTACTTCTTGATGCTTTTATATGGCTCCTTAATGGTTCCCTAATACTGTAAATGAATCCTTCTTCAAAATCAACACTCAGTGCATGAGAAACAGAGATAAGATGAGAAAGAGTACTTTTTTTCTCCCTCAGAACAGGTCATAATGGGAGTTGTTGCTTGAATGCAAATGAGGAGAAAAAAGCTGGCCAATAGTAGAGGGTGGGGGCGTGGCCAAACGCTCTGGTCTCCGCTGTAGCTCTCAGCTGATCCATTTCCTTGTTTTTGCAGGGGGGGAGAGATTTCAAGCGTTCCATTGAAAAATAAACACATTTCCACATAAAATAAAATTAAACCACTGCTGTTCAAAGGTCCAGAGGCTCAGATAAAGGACTTCAGAGCCTAGAAACACTCGGACGTGCCTCCAGGCAAATAAAAAAACGCATTTCGCATTGCCTAGCGCATTCACAGTCCAAACTCTCTGGGCGTGATTTACAGAGACGCTGAGTACAGACAGACGGGGGTGGAACTGCATTTGCATTTCTTTTTTCAATCTGAAGTCAATAAGGTGCCTTGTTCAAACTCGCTCGTTTGAGCTCCGATTTTTTGTAACGCAGAAAAGGATCGCAAATGCTCAGTTTAGACATTTCACAACTTTTAACCATGGGGGGGGGGGGGCTAAACAGGGTAGGGGAGCTCACATTAACGTTCAAAAACCTCAGAAAGTGAAAATTTCATGCCATGGGACCTTTAATATCAAAATCTAGTTTGAAATCGAACATTTAAAACACAAAATTGCACAGGTCATGGTAGATTTTACTGTCCTGTCCCTGGAGGCAAATGTGTGTTCTACATTTAACCCATCGTCTATTTAGCATTGACTGAAATTCTGAGAAGCCAAAAGATCATACTTTGAGTATAATGACAATAAAGTATTCCTTTGTAATATTTGTATCTGTTTGTCAAACACATGTGTTCATATTGGTTCGGTCTTGTTCTAATACGTGTTACAGGAGGAGGTGTTCGCTGGGACATTGCCTGTGATCAGCTCCTGTGTGGACGGGTATAACATCTGCATTCTGGCCTATGGACAAACAGGCTCAGGAAAGACCTACACCATGATGGGCACCAAGGAGCACCCTGGGGTCAACATCAGGTCAAGAAATACTACAATATTATTTCTAGCTTTCTATTAAGCTTCTATTACTATTCAATTAACAGACATTTTTATTGGCTTATTGTAACTTGTATCGTCACATAACTTTAGAGTCTGAAAGGTATAGATATGTTGTGTTATATATTTCTTTTTTGTTCAAATATTATTGCTTTGTCTGGAATGTTCCACGATATGGCAGTATGCTAATTTCAATAACTTTTTATTTTTTTCATTCCTCAAAAAAGTCTAAACAATTAAGGTGAATGCCATACTGTGGAACATTCCAGGGCCATGCTGTTCTCATTCTAAACCCTATAGTCTCCTCTCTGTTCTCCAGTAGCACAGTCTTTAGACCTTACAAAACAGCCTAAGCCCAAAATAATTGAACTGGCCAACCTATTCAAACACGATTTTCTATTCTGTTTCCTATCAAAGGCCAGTAGACTTAAGTGAATGCTGGTAAATATTGGATGAGCTTTTGTAACTTCATCAGTGGTCCGAGTCAGTTTACACTGGGCTGGTAGAGTTCCCAGACATGGTGGGATTTGTGTCATCAGAGAATGAAGTTATTAAAGGCTCAGGGGTGAAGTCATGGCTCTGCTCTGAGTGTGTTCCCCTACAGGTCCATACGGGAACTGCTCCGGATATGTGCCGAAAAGGAGAAGGTGACGTACACTTTAAAGGTGAGTTTAGACAGACAAAGAAATGTATTGGATTAGGGTTTTTGAAGTACCATATATTGATGAAGAAAATATTGGTGTACACATTTTTTAAATGATCATTCTCAATTTTACATTGCATTTATTTTTTACAATTACAGAATCAATATAAAAACAGCTTTCATTTCTGATTACACGTTTAACCAATGTCATTTAGCACAAGTGTGAACTCGACTCCACGTGTATTTACTGTAGAGATTTTGATTTAAAAAACAAATGTTGAACATTTTACATTTCTGAATCTGGATCTTGATTACAGTGTGATTAACTGAACAGCCCTATATTTTATTCATTTCAATTTTTCAATTAGAGACATGGAGACCCTGGAGATCGCAGCAAAAAAAATGTAATTAAACAATTTAACCTTATGTTGCTTCTCCAGATTTCAATGTTGGAGATCTACAATGAGACTTTGAACGACCTTCTGTCCAAGAGTCCAGGATCTGCTCTGGACCTGAGAGTCCAGGGCAAGTCTGTGTCAGTCCCAGGTCTGACCCAAGTCCAAGTCCAGACCGAGGCTGACATCCTCGGTGCCATGGAAATCGGCGAGAAGAACCGCAAGATCGCTGCCACCAAAATGAACATACAGAGGTAACAAGACACAACGAATACTGATCACTGGTCAGTTATTGATACTTCTGTGGCTAATCTGTGCTGTATTTGAAAGAAGTGTTTTTTTGGATGTTTTTTTTTTGTTTTGTTTGCTAAATATATGTGTAGAAGAAGTACATTAATTTAATTAATAGTTCATTTGTGTTATTATTTCAAATAAAATTACCAAGCCATTATTTTGTAACCCAAGAGTGCTGAATCTAAATATATTTGAGCTGAAGTTTGGAGTCTTATTTATAGCAAATGTGTCACTAAAATGCTGTACAACTGAATATGAGACCCTTTTTAGAAGCATTTCCATTACCCATAATCCATCGCTGCTGTTGTCATTGAGTTTCATGACACACATTTTTAACACCAAAGTGAAAACAAAAAATCCATTTGTGCTTAGGTTGTTGAACTTTGTGTCAATTTTGCCCTGTGGCTAGACCATACATACACTGTATAAATAATATAAGATCTATACAGTGTATGGGGAAAGATTAAGCTCTTACAGAGATATTAACAATAAATAGATCCAAATGGTCACATTTATGAAGACTAATTCTGCTGTAACACTGGTCTCTATTAAACTATCAACAGTTACATCAAATGACCTATACACAAATACAACCTGACAGTGGTTTGTTGTTGTGGTGCTGTAGTTCCCGCTCTCACCTGGTTGTGGCGCTTGAGGTGGAGGGCTCAGATGAAGTGTCAGGACTCACCTCTAGGGGCACTTTAACACTGTGTGATCTGGCTGGATCTGAGCGACTCTCCAAAACTGAGGCCACAGGACAGAGGCTGGTGGAGGCTGCTGCCATCAACAAGTCCCTGACTGCTCTGGGACAGGTATACACGCTCAGAAGGTGCACCACAAACCTTTTCTGATGTCAGGGATCTAATATCTATTTGTCTCTATGAAATGTTATTGATTTGCCTGGAATGTTTCACAGTATGGCATTAAACTATCTAGCTTGCATCTTGGATGGGGGCAAAACAATGGCATCTTAATGGAAACAAGCAGGTGGCGAAACATGCTGTGCCTGGGCACAGTTCAAAACATACTGCACTTTAGGGGCTATTCGTGCTTGGGCATGGTTCTCAAGTGTGAGTGACCCTTACAAGTTGTCAGGGGCTCCATGCACCCCATCAGCAGCAGTCAGGGCTACATGCAGTCGATTCAATCTCTATGAACAGTTTTTAATGTTTATCAGAATATAATTAATCAGTATTCTGTTTGACTTTAAATTTCGGGACATTTAATGCCGGATTCAGGACAACAGCTTAGATTTCTGGACCATCACAATTTTTTAGGGACATCTGGTCACCCTACCTTCCCCTGAAGAGTTTCATAGTGTGTAGTGTAAAGTATGTAGAACCCTTCCAATGGTTTATCATTTATTAAGAATACTGCATTAGTCTTATACAGTACAGCACTTTTCCAGACGTTCAAAGTCGCTTTAGAATTTGGTGCATTCAAAAATCATTCATTTCATACCTGGTGGCGCCAAGATACTATTGTAGCCACAGCTGCCCTGTGGGGCAGGCTGTAAATTTGCACCACCAACACTCATGCTCACACTGCTTTCATACTAGGCAATGTAGGTGAATTGTCTTGCCTAAGGACATAACAGCTTTTTGCCACTGGCACCTGATTTTGCCAGCAGTCTCCCATCCAAGAACCCAGGCCCAGACCTGCTTAGCTTCTGAGATCAGGCTTTGATATCCTTATCAATTGGCCACAATTTGACCTGTTCATTGGATGTCACATACTTATATGTGATTCTATAACCAGAGTTGACCCATTTTATAATAAGACTTATGTTGTTGTTTGCAGTGGAACTTATGGTCAATAATTGCAACCAATCAAATTGTAATTTCTATTTGATTGTTTGCAATTATTTACTGTAATTTCCACTGCAAATAAGAACATAAGTGTTATTATAAAACCTGTCAACTCTGCAGCTTATGTCTACAATCTAAATGCATGTAATTACTGTATATATGTTGCAGTTTGCATTTTTCCCCATGGCAACAATGAAGTATTTAAAGTACTTTGATTAGATCAGATTCAACTTGTCATTACATTGTAATGACCAGCTGCATCACTGTGTGGTACAGGAGCTGCACTGAACAGAACAGATCATTGGTGCCTCTCTCCCCTCCCTCCTGGACATTTTTAACACCCGCCTCACCCGCAGAGCATCCAGCATTGTGGTCCAAGCCACCCCTCACACAGACATCACATCAAAAGACATATCACTCTAGACACTTTAAAACTGCTGCTAAGAACTGCTATTGCACAAATTTTATGTTTACCTTATTTTCAATGCACATCCTATTGCATTTTACAAAACTTGTAAATAGGTATTTATTCTTTGAGCGGGGTCGTGCGTGAGACTGTAATTTCCGAGGACGGGGGGGAGTGAACAATTTTTCCCGAGGAGAGCGGGGGGGGCTTGAATTGCGTGAGAAATGCCGTGTGAGCGTGGGAACACGTCGAATTGCGAGAGCGGGACATTTTTAACGGATTCATGTAAGAGTCTGGTTAATGTGCACCGGGCCCGCGTCTCACCGCGTCTCACCATGGGCAGTTCGGCTCTGGGCCGCGCGGGACTGACGTGGCACCGGGACTGAGGCTTAGGACGTGCCCGGGGGACGGCACATCTGCTCCGGCCTCCGCTCGGACCGTGCGCCCGGAGCAGGGGGAGTTTTTTTCGCTGAAAACGCGCAGAGCCTGCATAAACTAAGCCACACAGACCGATTTTCTGGGCACAAAAAAAAAAGAAAGAAAAGAAATCAGCGTGAGAAATGCCATGTGTGAGCGTGTGAACACGTCGAATTGCGTGTGTCACACTCTCAATGCGTGAGACTTGAGAGCCCTGTCCTTATATTGTATTTTGTACACTGCTTGGCCAGGGAGGTACGGAATTTCGATTCACTGTATATCGAACATATATGGCAGAATAAAGTTGACTTTGAACTTTTTGATCTTTGAAATGCAACTTCCAACATCTACCAGTTAACTATAAGAATAAAATGATCTGGTCTTTCCTTAGGTGTTCAGTGCTCTGAAGTGTAACGCTCTCCACGTCCCATTCAGAAACTCCAAACTCACTCACCTTCTGCAACCCTCACTCAGTGGAGACGCCAAGGTCAGACTAAACCAGTTTTATTTTCATTATTATAAAATCCCATTTTCATCACGAGCTTTCCCTTCCACATGAGGGCAACTAAACTGCAATAAAAGTATTGACCCATCCCACGTGACGTCACAAAATTGTGGCCGCCATTTTGGACATGAAGTGGGATACCACAGCCAACAACACAGCAGAGATCAACGGAACGTTAAAGGACAGATATCGAATATAGCCATTGCGTTAAGTTACTTCTTATTTCGCAATCATGCCGTTGTATTGTTGCGGCGCACCTGGGTGTAGTAATCACCAGCACAGCAGGCAGGATATGTCGTTTTATCGTATCCCAAAGGATCTGGACAGAAGGAGAAGATGCGGCTAATCGCCTACATACACAACACAGACACTGAGCCTAATAACACAGTTCTTGTTCATTGCCTGGTAGCAGCAAATTTATAACGGCCATGAACAGACTAAAAAGTTATGTCAGTGACATTTAGTTTGTCCAGAGGACCGATATTAAATTAAAAATGTGAACAAACCTTGGCGGTAATGAGATGACGACCACCAGGGACGACCCACTGATAGAGACATGTAAGCCAGCCAGATACGAAATATTTGTAGGCATCCAAACTCTTGTATGCCTTCAGGTCACATCCTGTGTATGGCGATGGGTTACTTGTGACATACGTGTACAGATCATGAGGACCGAAGTCTGGTAACGACGAGGTCTTGGTGTACTTTCTCACGTCCGTAAACAATCCGGGCGGAAGCAGGTAGACATCACTATCTAAACCAGCTATTTTCAGCTTTTCAAAATATCTCTCCCTCTGCTCACCCTGTAAATGTGCTGTCTCGCTGGATAGTGGAGGTGTCATCTCGTTCACTTCGTTTAATCCAAATCTCGATTGTCCGATTCGTCTTCGTCGCATTCAAACACGTTCATACCACAGTGATGTTCATGTCCAAAATGGCGCTTGCTTTTACGAAGGTCACGTGTGTGGGAAGCGTCAATAGAATACTATCTTTTGTCTAACAGTGTCCTTGCGTATTTCAGTGTTGTGTGTTTGTGAATGTGAGCCCTGATGTGGAGGACATGTCAGAGACCCTGAGCACTCTGCAGTTTGGGTCCAGTATTCGACAGGTTTCACTGGGAAAAGCAACGCAAAATATCGTCCCAACCAAGAACAAGCCCACCAAACAGATTAACTGACATTTGACATGACTTTTACTAGAATTTGAGAACTGAAAACAATATGTACACTTTAGTCATTATTTGTTATGATAAACACATCAGCAATTGTTATCAATAAAATTTTTAATTAGAACATGTTCAGTTCATATCCTAGAGCACAGAGAGGTTTCAGGTTTCTTTTCTTATTGATAAGTTTAAAAAAAAACAAAAAAGAGAGGAGCTTCATTTGCACTTTTTTAAAATGGTTTGTCAAGGCAAAAATGTGCAAAGATGGGTTCCAACTTAAGTAATTATTTGAAATGAAAAGAATGAATATACCATGTTGGTACTGCAGAAAATATCAAGTACCGGTATGATACAACAATGACCAACAGCCTAATATGTAGCCTGTAGACTGGAAAAAAACAGTCTAAAGGACCCTGATAGACAACACAGGAGCATTTCAGTATGTTTATCATTTGTATATCGGGGTTTGTTTTAACAATGGCCCATGAGTCTGGAATAAAGATGTATTGAACATTGTAAAATACAATTTTACTGTGAAGATTTTGATTCATAATTCTAATACTATAGTTTGGTCATTTGTTTTGAGTTAAACAGAAAATTATAAGATTTTTATATTGCACCTTTCCATTTTTATATTCTGTGTATAGTGTGGGTCAGTGGATCAGACGGCTCTACTGGAAGTGGGATATGAACTACTGAAGGTAGAAAAATTATTCATGTGACCATTCACCATTTCACCAGTGAAGTGTATTTGTAATTAGTATTTTGATTTGTGACTGCATATTTGTATTCTCCTGTTCTTGTAATTGAATGAATAAAGTTTATTTTTTGCATTGACTTTGTAAAGCCTTCATAATTTGTACTGATGAAATGTGTCCACTGTCACAAATAAAGGTCATCTTCTCTTCTTATGTTACAAACAGGAGGCTGACTCTTTGCAGCAGAGATCACCATCACCCCCTTTAGTCAGGACATATCATGCTATAGCTCTGTATTTAAAGTGAGTCTGCTTCAGCTGCATGTGGCTCTGTTCTTGAGTAGCTGGTTGAGGACACTGTTCTGTTTTATGACTCGGAGGTTTGAGATGTCTTCAGCGATCACTGGGACTCCATCTCCAACTTCACCGTCATCATTGTCTGAGAGTGTACACAGCAGTGCGTCGTTCTCATAGGTGGGGAAGTAATACCTGCAAACAGAAAGTAGTAGTATAATGAGCAATATAAGGATTAAGGAAGAAAGATTAACTACAAGTCAATGGTCGCAGTTCTTAAGGGCATTAATGCCCTCTGTAAATAACAACTCTTACACCTCCACAAGGTCTTGTTTTATAAAGAACCTGCCAACCCAGCAGTATAAACTAGAGGTGTAACAACAAGTGTCTTTGGTCCAAGAACTTCACACACTCTTGGCAGAACTATAGTGCGTGAGTCTGCTCTATAGTTCTAATCTATGATCCCCGTGGATCATTATGTTATAACATGCACATTTTAAATCACAATATTCATTTAAAATGACTCAATAAAAGATCTCTTTTGACTTCTGTACAGACCCATGTACAGATTAAGAAAATAAAATTGGAGTACTAAGTACTTTAACTAGCTTTAAACAAATTAACTCAAGTGTGTCTCATTCTTAGTATATGGACAGGCCATGCCTCACATGAAAGCTTAGAGCTGGCCGCAGGTGCTGGGGTTTAGGTAGAGACCGTTAAGATTAGAGAGAGACATTTTTAATCTCAGTAGTTGTTAGTTGTATTGATCTAGTATATCTGTGTACAGTTTCACTCACTGAGGCTGGTTCCAGGTGGATATCGGTGGTAGTTTCATGACGTGGTTCTCTGAGGTCATGTGCTGAAGTACTTCCTGTCTGCTCTCAAACCTGTGCTCACAGCCGTAACAGCGGCTCTGATGGATCTCACGGCGGATGAAGTTCACCAGCTTCACCTGCTGGTAGAAGTGGAGACCTGCAGGTAAAAAGAGTCAAAGCTGTCAACTAATTCATTTTTTATTGTACTTTGTGATCATTAAAGGGCCTGTACCTGATTTAAATTTATTCTGATAAGTGAGTGACTAAGTGAGTGCGACATCACCCGTAGCATTCAACTCCAGTCAAATGAAAATCACTGAGGCTATCAGTTATGGGGCGAATTTGGAGGCAAATTCCATATTTAGGACATTATTAATGGGCAAATAGTGAAATAAAAACACCACGATGGTCTAGAGCAGAACATTTTAAGACCAAAATGATGAGGTACACTGCTGCAGTTACAGAGAGAGGGGTGACAGTTGTTCAAATGTAAAGTCAATTGGAACCAGAGTCGATGGACCCATAAGTGCATGCATGCTCACTTTGTGTTTGGAACACGGCAGCTAAAGTAAAGTAAAGCTAAACTAAAGTATGTACATTTATATCATAGGCAGTACAATGGTACCTCACCTTACGAATTTACTTCATTCCAGAAGTGGTTTTGTAACATGAATTTTTCGTAAGTTGAGTAGCTATTTCAATGGAAAAGGCCTGATCCGTTCCAAGGTTTTTTTTTTATAGTGTAACTTTTTTTTTAAATAGTGTAACATTTGTGTTCTGCGTCCTGATTGGAATAAACCAGGTCTAGACCAGAACTAAACCAGGTCTAAACCTGGACTGGACCTGGACTAAACCATGATTATCCCGGGACATGGCAGTGCCGTTGGAGGAGCGTGTTGCTCGTGTCTCCGCGCTCCTTGCGCATTCCGCGCTAGAGCCAAGAGGCCAAGAAAGGCGCTCTTTCAGCTCTTCCTATCATTGTGAAGCAGAATTCACCAAGCGTTGGATTGTTCACTCACTAATAGGGAACGTGAGCTGGGTTTAGACCGTCGTGAGACAGGTGAGTTTTACCCTACTGATGATGTGTTGTGATAGTAATCCTGTGTCTCCGCTCCCCTCGCGCATTCGGCGCTATATTGAGCCGTGCCCCCCCACGATTCACTATCAACACATTTCATTGAAAATCTATGAAAGTTCGAGTGTTCAAACGAGAAATGCGAGAAAAGCCCAACTCCAGTCAGAAAAGCGTAGAATGTGTGTGGTGAGGCATTTACAGCCCTAAAACATGTAGAACAATTGCAAGATTTTATTATTATTATTACCTTTATTTAACCAGGAAGTCCCATTGAGATTCAAAATCTCATTTTCAAGAGAGACCTGGCCAAGTGAGCAGCCAATCCACATAAATACCCACATACATACAATAGTTACACATACCCATATCAACGCATACATATCAAAATACAAAGTTGTCCTACCTTGTGGACCTCTCCCACTGCGGGCCACCTCTGTAACCTAACCCCGTGTGTGTTGATAAAGTGCATTTACGTTTCGGGGCGTGCATCTGAGCGCGCATTAATTGAATTTTTGAGATTTCGCGTTTCATAACTTGAATTTTCTTTTGTATCTAGAGACCAAAATTTGACGTGAAGGCGTTTCGTAACTTGGGATTTTTCGTATGTAGGGTCTTTCATAAGGTGAGGTACCACTGTATATATGAATGGTCAGGAGGAAACGAAATTTCAATTCACTATGTGTCGTGTACATATGGTTTTTTGACAATAAAGCTAACTATGAACTATGAACATAGCTAATGCGCTAGTTGCCCTGTCCAAAATAGCTTCCTATTTTCTCTCTTCTGGCTCCTACTGACCCTGCCTCCCATTGAGATTAGAATACTGTGGCCCCTCTGTAACTGCTGCTGTGAGCCTAATCATTTTGGTCTTAAAATGTTCATATTAACCCCCTCTACATGATCCTTTAACTTTACTCACTTAGGTCAAGCCTCAGTTTGTAGAGATCAAAACCATGGGAGTCCTGTGAATAAGAGAACAACATCAAATAAAAATGAAAAAGGCTACATTAAAAGCTTGCACAAATAGCCGCATTAGACTAAAATTACAGGCTCATCTACTGTGGCAATACACAGTCAAGACAACCCTACCTTCATGTGAGAATAGATGAGGTCCATAGTTTCAGACTGATGCTCACAGAACAGACACACAGCAGACACTGGGTGAGCCTGCCAGTCCGACCAGTCACTGCACACCACAAGGACAAGTTTGACATTAAGAGACACACTTTGAATATTTCTGTGCACTACTGAAAATTTGACTCCATATTCCAGATCAAACACGAATCCAGGAATGGTAAAAAGGAGAAATTCAGTTTATCAACTGGACAAAGTTTATTTGGTCGAATACATTTCGCAGCTCATCCAAGCTACACTCTTCACTCAAGGACAACACATCGGCTATTATTATTATTAGCCTGTTCACTTGTAAACATCGCCACTTACAAGTGAACAGGCTAATAATAATAATAGGTGCGAAGTGATAGGACTTGAGAGAAAATACCACCAAGAGATTATGACTTCTGAATTTTTCGTGGGCAACTGTTTTGTGACGCAAATATGACTTTATGGACAAATATTGTTTTGAAAAGAAAAACAAGCTTTATTAACTGTCCCGGCTAACTTGCCGGACCTACTTTCGTCAGCTCCTCGGCTCACAGGACACTGTCAGGGATAAGTCAGTGTTAATGCACGACACAGCTTTAGGGGACACCATACAGATTCACATCAAAAATCCAAACTATCCCTTTAAAAGCAGTGTCCACCAACACTCTAGCCTGAAGAAGTAGCTTGGATGAGCTGCGAAACCTATTCGACCAAATAAACTTTGTCCAGCTGACAAACTGAATTTCTCCTTTTGCCTTGGATTCTACCTGGACGATTGAGGGATTCTTCACACATCTTAATCCAGACTACTTAATTACTTACTATCGTCCTCAAATTCAGAGCTCAAATTGCTTATACGTTATCTTAACTTCACTACTAATTTTAGCAACTAAAATACAAAATAAAGTACCATAGGTTGATTTGTGTAAAATGTTCATGTGCTCCAATAAGTCACACTGCACGGCTCTATCTCCTGAGGAGACTGCGGTCCTTTGGAGTGAGAGGGCCACTCCTGAGGACCTTCTATGACTCTGTGGTGGCATCAGCCATCCTGTACGGTGTGGTCTGCTGGAGCAGCAGCGTCACAGAGAGGGAGAAGAAGAAACTGGACAAGGTCATCAGGAAGTCCAGCTCAGTCCTGGGCTGTCCTCTGGACTCGGTGCAGCAGGTGGGGGACAAGAGGGTCCTGGCTAAACTCATGTCTATGCTGGACCATGAGTGTCGCCCCCTGCAGGACGCTCTGTCGGCTCTGGAGAGCAGCATCAGTGACAGACTGATTCACCCTTGCTGTGTTAAAGAGAGATTTCGCAGATCTTTCCTTCCTGCTGCTGTCAGACTGTACAATGATCAATGCTAGTCATGTTCATCTCCATAGCAACAATGTGTCATCTCCATAGTAATAATTACATGTGCAATATTATTTAAAGTCACTTTACCTGCTACTTATTTGTGCAACAACCACTGTCCATCCCTGCACTGTACACAATCATCTGAGTCACTTTATTGTAGTGATATTATATATTACTGAACTGGAGTCACTTTAACTGCTTTTTGTTCACTGCTCAGAATCAAAGACATTTATTGTGCAGCGTTCCTGTGCCTTTAACCTTACAGTGCTGTGTTTTTTAGTTGATTGTACATACTAATTATTTATCTTAATTTTTGATGCATGCTCTTTTCCAACTGTTTCTGAAACTTGCGTTGTGACACTGCAATTTCCCCATTGTGGGACAAATAAAGGATTATCTTATCTTATCTTCTTTGGAGGATTTAAAACGGCTTCATAGTCTACTTATTTGTTGCAAGGATCAGCAGCCCGAGCAGCAGGTTTAATAGGTTTAGTAGAGCCTGTGTAGAGCTGATCAAATGGCAAAAACTATTACACACACAATTGTTTTCCTAGTATTGTTGATCACAATTTTGTATTTGATTACTGTATATTTTTTCATATTAAAAATGTAATTATAAAAATGGTCTTTAAATCAGTCTTTTCTGGATTAAATGTTTCCTCGTTTAAAACTGACCATTGAATGTTTACAATTCAAAATCAGAACTCAGTGAATTTACATTTTAAAGAAACTTACTCGTCTCCGTCATCTACAAGCTCACGATCATCTTCACTCTGCACTTCCTCCCAGGTTTTTCCCAATTCCTAAAGAAGACCAAAAAAAATCATGTATACAAGATAAAATTAAAGAAGTGTATGTAGCCTTTGCACTTATAGTTTTACACATTTTTTCTCTCTATGGAACACTCATGCCTTATAACCTCCTTGTAACCCACCAGAATTCAGTCAGAGGCTGCACTAGCGCTGGTTCATGATTGGTGCAGGTGCTGGGGTTTAGGGAGTGACCGTTCAGATCAGAGAGAACCATTTTAATTAAAGGTCCCATGACATGGTACTTCTTGATGCTTTTATATGGCTCCTTAATGGTTCCCTAATACTGTAAATGAATCCTTCTTCAAAATCAACACTCAGTGCATGAGAAACAGAGATAAGATGAGAAAGTATTTTTTCTCTCTCTGAACAGGCCATTATGGGCGTTGTTGCTTGAATGCAAATGAGGAGAAAAGAGCTGGCCTATAGTAGAGGGTGGGGGCGTGGCCAAACTCTCGGCTCTCAGCTCTCAGCTGATCCATTTCCGTGTTTTTGCATGGGGGGAGAGATTTGAAGCGTTCCATTGAAAAATAAACACATTTCCACAGAAAATAAAATTAAACCACTGCTGTTCAAAGGTCCAGAGGCTCAGATAAAGGACTTCCGAGCCTAGAAACACTCGGACGTGCCTCCAGGCAAATAAAAAAATTTCGCATTTGCCTAGACCATTCGCAGTCCAAACTCTCTGGGCGTGATTTACAGAGACGCTGAGTACAGACAGACGGGGGTGGAACTGCATTTGCATTTCTTTTTTTGATCTGACGTCAATAAGGTGCCTTGTTCAAAATCGCCCGTTTGAGCTCCTATTTTTTGTAACGCAGAAAAGGATCGCAAATGCTCAGTTTAGACATTTCTCAACTTTTAACCATGGGGGGGGGGCCCTAAACAGGGTAGGGGAGCTCACATTAACGTTCAAAAACCTCAGAAAGTGAAAATTTCATGCCATGGGACCTTTAAACCAACTGGATTTCAGCAGTGAAACAGGCATAACTGTCCAATGCTTTTTTGTGATGATTTAGAATTGTTATCAGTAAGAACTACAATATAGTATGAATATGATTTGAACATGCTTACCTCATACCTGGGGACACAAATAGGTCAACTTTATGACATTCTAATCAAAATCTTACATATAGTTCCTTTAAATAATGATGATAAAAAAACAATATAAAAAAACGCAAGTATTTACCAGATAGTTGATGACGTAGAACCTGTCGTATTCTCTGTTGTTGGAGTTGATTCGTCTGTGTGATTTCTTCCTCATGTGATCCTTCAGAGTGGTTTTATCTCGAAAGGTTTTCTCACAGTACAAACATAGTAAACTGCAAACAAAACTACATAAATAAAAATGGCCACTTTTTGTATTCCACTATTGGAAATTTCTGTATATACCAGACCTGTCCAGTTTGTTCTGAAGCATGTCTAGAAACTGGTTGCAGTAGACAATGTTATCTGGAAGTCCAATACTGAACGAGTGTTCTTTGACCATGTGGTTTAACAGACTTGACCTGGAAACAGCAAAAACAAAATACCTTTTGTTTTGCCTTTTATACTTGTCCTCATCTCCCCTTTTCCTCCTCTTTTATGTTTGAAGCATTTCAAAATAGACTTTATTATTGAACTGTTTATGTTGTGGTATGTGGTATTTAAGTTAAGTAATCACTGGTAAACAATTTTAGATTCCTTAAATTCACATAGAATTTAAAGTTGCATCAAGAGTGTTCTTTGGTGAAGGGTTCAGCAACTGTTTGTCTCCATGAACATGTTGTTTAGCTTAAACAAGTTTAAAGGAAAAGTAACGTTTTTTACAATCTGAGCCTTATTTCGGTAATAAAACAAGTTGTTTTACTCACCCATAGCACTTTGGTGTCATATGGAGCACTTCCAGAGATGTTTTAGATTTGCGATCTCCATCATGTGAGTTCTCGGGGCACATGTTTGCGGTCTCCAAATAACACAAACTTTAGCACTTTTCAAATCATAGAAGCTCGATGTCTTAGTCTACGATTTCGTTTGAGTCAAAAGTGGCCTGTAATCCGAGATTTAGCCATAGTTTCGAGTAGATGAGGACGCCAGTGCGCATGTGCGGAGTGTGCTCTCAGCTCCCGGGACCCAAACATGAAACGCAAAGCTGTAATCTATGGCAAAATCTCGGATTACAGGCCACTTTTGACTCAAATGAAATCGTAGACTAAGACATCGAGCTTCTATGATTTGAAAAGTGCTAAAGTTTGTGTTATTTGGAGACCGCACGGGGCACATTACATGCTCGGGGAATATATTATATGCCCAGAGCTATGGCTAGAACTCGCGCTAGGCTAACACAAATCTAAAGCATCTCTGGAAGTACTCCATATGACACCAAAGTGCTATGGGTGAGTAAAAAACAACTTGTTTTATTATCGAAATAAGGCTCAAATCGTAAAAAACTTTTTCCTTTAATGCCATACTGTGTAACATTCCTGGTTCCTGGTATGCATTAAGCATTCATAAGACTAAAATATATGTCAGATCTGTGGAGAGGTGAGCCAACACGAAGAAGTATTAGAACAGTAAAAACACCTACAGTGGAAGAAATGCAAGATATACAAACTGAATGCCACAGTATGGAACAAACAAACAAATACGCAAACAAACAAATAATATTTCCATGGAGACAAGTTGGTGGAGGATCCTCACCAAAGAAATTGCATATTTATAAAAGGTCTGTGGGAACAAATATCTATATGAGAATTGATTAGTTTGACAAATTGTGTCAATATTTTTTAAAATACTTTAATATATATTCTTTTAAAACCTGAGTTAAAACTTTCTGTTGATGTAGCTGACCTGTTTCCAGTGAACTCCTCGCTGCAGAACATACAGGGCCGATGGAACGAGGTGTCCTCTCTCTCCCTCTGCTGCTGCTCCAACACCTCCTCCTGCAAACACAGGCTCTCCATGTGAAAACAGGGACAATATAAAAGAAGACAGATTAAGCTTGCGTGTGCTCTTTAGTTATAATCTATGACACCCCTGGACCATTATGTTATAATTTGCACATTTTAAATCACAATATTCATCTAAAAACACTTAATAAAAAAGTCCACTGACTTCCAAGCAATGGGTAGCTGCACATCACACTAGAGTAGCAGATTTTTTTTCATTTATACCAAAATGGCTATGTGACACTGCTGAATCCTACACATTTCACAGATTACATTAAAAAAATGAAGAGGAAAAAAGTAGAGAGCAGTGGGCCTATGCCTTGAAAATAAGCGATTAAAGATTGCTCAAACATGCACAAATCCAACTCCAAATACAACTTCAAGAGGGTCAGTGAGAAGGAATCAATTATGATGTGGTTAAACTCTGAAATATTGATTTTGCATAAAGGGCCTGAATTAACGTGCGTTTTGTTTTTTCAGTATGTTTCTTCATATATTTAAAGAAAAAAAGTATATATCCAGTCAGAAATACAATCAAAGCAGAAAAATCTTATATAACCTATACTACAAGATTAAAATTACGAATCCAAGTCATTTTTACACATGTATCGAACTATTACTTGCAGTATGAAATAAAAGTTGTACCAGTCTTTTCTGTTGGAGCTTTTCCCTGAGAACTCTGTCCTCTGGAAGAACATCACACAGCAGATAATACTCCTCCTGTTTCTCTATACAAAACAAAACAATAAATATAACAAAATAAGAGTTAAGTTTCTCTTAATTCAAATGAAATAACACATATCATTGAGTTCTCTGACCCACTGGACCCTGGGAGTTGGTCTTGATCACACTACAGAAATCTTCCACTGGCTGCTCCAAGAATCTGCCTTTCCAGTACAGTAAATACCTGCAGGATAACAGAAGTATTATCTGGCAAACTAAAATATGCCTTTTCTTTGCCTGTTTTGAGAAGGAAAGCAGCAGCAGGAGATGGCACAGAAGTGTCATTAGGTTCAATCTAGAATGTCAGGTCTAATAAAAAAAAAACATACATAAAACATTAAAATATACATATCAAAGGATACAATATTTAGTTTTGAATTTCTGTTGCAAAAGTGATAGATTTTCCATTCCTCTGAAAATCATGGATGGGCAACATTTTGAGGACCACCACCATTTAAAAGATATAAATAATAAATCAAAAGATTTTTACTGTGGTAGATCCATGATCAGTTTCACGTCTGCAATCACCAGTTTGTGTTGCAGCAGCAGGTGTTTGAGCAGGACGTCTTTCTGATGAGACGAGAGGGACTCGGGACAGAAGAGACAGACAAGGAGCTCAGAGGAGGTGTGATCCAGGCCGCTCCAGTCCACTCCAGGACAGGGCCGATCCAGGGCCAATCCAGGGCAAGGGCCGGTGGTCTCAGGACGCTCCGGGAAACATAGTGGCTCCAGAATACTGTCCTGATCTGAGGACAAGAGGAATACAGTCAAAAGACGGGCTGAATATTTTCACTGAGAGACAGAGAGAGGAGAAGACAGAGGAAGGAGTGATGGATAGAGATGGGAGCGAGAGCGAGAGAAAGAAAGTGAAGAGACATTTACAGGAGAGGAAGATGGAGGGGGGGATGAAGAAGAGTGAGTGAATGAGTGAGTGAACGAGAGAGATACTGAAGGGAAGGATAGAGAAGGGAGTAAAAGAGTTGGGGAAATAGAGAACTGGAGAGGGAGGTGCAAGTGAGGGAGGAGAGAGGCAGAGAAAGAAAGAAACAAAGAAAGAAAGAGGGGATACAGACTCTCTTTCGCTCTGTCTCTTTCTCTCTTTTTTCTCTCTCTCAAGAAGAGAACAGAGAAATAAAAAGGGGTGATAAGGTATCATTTATGTGGACTGTAAAATTTCCAGAGGGCCCATCATCTATTTCCACCAGACACAAACTTGTATTATTTTATTTATTTATATTTCCTGCAGAATTTGAGCGCTGGAATCAAATTGAGGAAAATGATTTCAGAGCCAAGCAGAAGGGTGAGGAAACAGAGATGAATACTGACAAAGATGACAAAGATGAAAGTAAATAGCTGATTTTAAATTTGGCTTTAGATAGTCTTAGACGTGGACCAGAAATTGACCTAAGAAAAACACTATGTTGCTCATTGTATTGTTCTAAACATAAAAAGTAACGACTGTTTATGTATCAGGTGACATTTATTCCCAGCAAATAGTTTGAAACAAAAATATGAATATAAAAATGTCTTGTGCTAAAATGTATGAGGAAAACACTGGTCCATGTTTGTAGAGGTCTAAACTACAGGGTTAGCAAGTATTATTTTATACATACATACTTCAAGGGGACATAGTTACATTTAGATCTCATATGTTTAGATCCACCAACTTAAGTAGTAATGGAGTGTTGAAGAAAGTGAGTGAAATTTCCTGTAATTGTAGTATTAAGCTTTTTCTTTGGCATTAAACTTTTAAGTAGTATTAGAAACTTACATAATAGTAAGGAAATTTATTGTATTAGTAAGGAAATGACTGTAAGGAAATGAATGTATTTTGTTTTAAGTTTTGTTGAACAATGCAGCTGTAACCAAGTAAACTACAAGCAGAGGATATACATCCTGCTGAAGCGAGGGTTCAGTTGAAGCCAGCTGAAACCAGTTTTTGTTTTGTGCTGATGCAGTGAAGGAGCAAGGAAATGTATTTCATACACGGACATGTTTTGTATTCTGAGATTGTGATTGGTTGATCATAAAGTCAGACGATGTACTTCCTGGCTGGTGATCAATAAATATCGAAGCCAGGGATGAGTACTTTGGACATGTCCCATCTAGCACACTGGTGTTAAGTTCATGTTCCGAAGGAGGTAACGGTGCTGAGATCGCGAACGCCAATTCAACTACTATTCGACTTATGCTCCGCTCTCTCGCGCTATAACAAACCGGCACTAGATCAGCTATCATCAAAGCAGTCAATTTGGAGGAGCAAAAGGAAGTTGAATCTTGAGTTGAATTGTGGCGATTGAGGCCTTGCAGGTACAGTGAAATAGTGGAACGTATGTGAGATAGGGGTTCGGCACTCGATCGTCCCTGCTTGCCTCTTGCAAACTAGTTTCAAAATCTCTTTCACTGGATCGGCAAAACTCGGTAATATCCCTAATGGACAAGAAATGGTAAACTCTCTTTGAAGAAATATAAAATGAATAAAATATTTCTGAGTTATCATTTTGTGGATAAGTACTTCATTAAAGACCTTCAAACAGGAGCCTGTGACATCACACACATCAGGGTTGATAAGTGATCATCATGAAGTTGTGAGTAGATAGAGGCGGGTGGTGTGTAGACCTATGATAGTTTGGGGGACCATTAGTCTGATGTTAGATGTTTAGTTTAGACCTACCGAACAATATATCATAGTGTACTCTTAGTCTAAAATAGGACACCCATACCCGGTGACAGGGTTGGGAGGGTTACTTTAGAAATGTAATCCGGTACAGTTACTAGTTACTCCTTAAAATATGTATTCAGTAACGTAATCCCGGTACTATAATATTAAAGTAATGTAACTTGATTACTTTCAGTTACTTTTGGATTACTTTAACACCAAATATCCTATAACAACAAGAAAACAAGAAAATTACAATACAATTAAAAGTTTTTAGGAGGACAAGTACAGTTCTATGTGTAGTTTTAAAGGGATATGCCACCCCCAGGTCAAATTTGGGCATCTCCCCACAGTCCAGAGACTAAAATAAGTGGTGGAAAGCGTTTTCCTGCTCACCCAGCCATTGTCCGAGTCTGTCGCCACTGACCGCCGCGGTATCTGGTGCTCCTCCGCCTTAGACTGGAGTCTAACGTCGCCAGAGAAAGATTTCGGCCAAAAGGAATTAATTTGCTCGATGTGTTTCCCAATTACTTTGTGTGTAGTGCGCATTCATATCGAGTGCAAATAAATGTGCAAATCAACACGGAGAGCTTGCCTTGGTCATTTTGGGTGGGAACTATTTTCCAGTGCGTAAGAATACAGCCGTATCACGCACCACGTTGTGCAACAGGGGAACTCCCTTCCCGGTGCGTAACTGGGATTCCCCTGGCAGCGTGCTGCGTGATACGGCTGTATTCTTACGCACTGGAAAATAGTTCCCACCCAAAATGACCAAGGCAAGCTCTCCGTGTTGATCTGGCGACGTTAGACTCCAGTCTAAGGCGGAGGAGCACCAGATACCGCGGCGGTCAGTGGCGACAGACTCGGACAATGGCTGGGTGAGCAGGAAAACGCTTTCCACCACTTATTTTAGTCTCTGGACTGTGGGGAGATGCCCAAATTTGACCTGGGGGTGGCATATCCCTTTAACAACTGTTATCACTATAAGCCAAGTCACTAGTAAACAAGGTCACTCACTAAACCAAACACCTAAACACCTATGAGTTAAACGAAATTATATTTTCAGTTAAAGTTTTAGTTTTACCGGGACAGTCATCTTGCCCGATCTCCGCAGCTGGACAGCTTGCGTGCTGGCCGACATCTAACAACAGCTTTGCTCGGAATTGTCTAAAGGGTCTTCATGGATCAGTTAACATGACTATGTTGCCTAGATAATGTTTAAATATTATAATGTATTGTAATATTGTAATCGTTCTACAAATGCACAAAGTGTACTTGTGACCGCAAACGTTAGCTAGCTTGCTAATAGTTTGCTAGTCGATAGCTAACTCGAAACTGGCTCCTACCCAGTAGTCGAGTTGTAAAATGAAACCGGGGGGATGGTGACATTTTTCACCAATGGGGGGGAGGCATTAAGCTAAGCCCTCCCCCATCACTGACATCACTGTGGTGTTTCAGGGCAGGGCAGAATTAGAAGGTACTTGGTTAAAATGGAAATGCTTTTATAACAAAAAGTCCATATAATCATTCAATAATTCAATAATACACAGGATATATGTTATCACACACGTACACACACACACACACACACACACACACACCTTAGTCTTGGTTTAGTCCTGGTTTAGACCTGATTTAGACCTGGTTTAGACCTGTTTTAGTCCTGGCTTAGTCTTGGTTTGGACCTGGTTTAGTTTTGGTTTAGTCCTGGTTTAGACCCGGTTTAGATCTGGTTTAGTCTTGGCTTAGTCCTGGTTTGGATCTGGTTTAGTCCTGGTTTAGACCTGGTTTAGTCTTGGTTTAGTCATGGTTTAAACCTGGTTTAGTCTTGGTTTAGTCCATAAGAATGCGGTCAGATCCATTCTAACAGTTTGCCGTGTTGTCTTTAATAATCCGGAGCTCCGGAGAAAAGGACATAATCCCGAACGTATCCCGTGTCCCGAGGCGAGAGTTCCTTCTTACGTAGCATTAACGTAGCAAGTTAAGGAATCTTCTTCTCTTAGAAATGCCGCGTAAATATCAGGCTCACAGCTGATCGGCGAACAGGCGCAAACACAACAGCGGCAATCGTCATGATTAGCGGGAGCGCGTATCGGTGCGTAATTATGCTGCAACATGATTGGAAGCTGGAGCGCACTGGCCATTTTGACTTAAAAACGGCGAAATTCGCCAAAAGTTTAGGGATTTTCATGCCTGATTGATGCCATAAGGGATGGAAGAAGGGATGCCCGTTTTAGAAGAGGGATGATTTTGATCATCAAAGCGTTAATATTTGATCATCAAAGCGTTAATATTGGCGATCTTACCTGTAAATGTTTCTTGAGATTGGAAGTAGAATCCTTGGACATTGACAGGTGTTTAACCGCTGGAAGGCACAATTTGCACTGCACTGTGATGTTGTTCCCTTTGTCTTCTTCAAAAATAAAATTCTCCCTAAATTTCCACCCGCTAAATGCGTTTTTTGAAACCATGCCCGCTGCAAGTTTAGTCCGTAGTGCGCGACCTGCGTGAAGTTCAGTGCGAGCCGCTGCAAGTGTATTCCACAGAGCGCGCCGCGAGTCTGTACGTTCTGTTTTCCCTACATGTGACCTCCGGCTTTAAAGGGATATGCCACCCCCAGGTCAAATTTGGGCATCTCCCCACAGTCCAGAGACTAAAATAAGTGGTGGAAAGCGTTTTCCTGCTCACCCAGCCATTGTCCGAGTCTGTCGCCACTGACCGCCGCGGTACCTGGTGCTCCTCCGCCAAAAGGAATTAATTTGCTCGATGTGTTTCCCAATTACTTTGTGTGTAGTGCGCATTCATATCGAGTGCAAATAAATGTGCAAATCAACACGGAGAGCTTGCCTTGGTCATTTTGGGTGGGAACTATTTTCCAGTGCGTAAGAATACAGCCGTATCACGCACCACGTTGTGCAACAGGGGAACTCCCTTCCCGGTGCGTAACTGGGATTCCCCTGGCAGCGTGCTGCGTGATACGGCTGTATTCTTACGCACTGGAAAATAGTTCCCACCCAAAATGACCAAGGCAAGCTCTCCGTGTTGATTTGCACATTTATTTGCACTCGATATGAATGCGCACTACACACAAAGTAATTGGGAAACGCATCGAGCAAATTAATTCCTTTTGGCCGAAATCTTTCTCTGGCGACGTTAGACTCCAGTCTAAGGCGGAGGAGCACCAGATACCGCGGCGGTCAGTGGCGACAGACTCGGACAATGGCTGGGTGAGCAGGAAAACGCTTTCCACCACTTATTTTAGTCTCTGGACTGTGGGGAGATGCCCAAATTTGACCTGGGGGTGGCATATCCCTTTAAATGAAAAAAATGAAATAACATAAAATGCTTTCAAATTGTAATCCTGCTAAGTGTAAATGTACCTGTAATCTGATTACGTCTTTTTCTTTGTAACTGTAGGGGAATACAGTTACCTTTTTTTTGTATCCTTTTACTTAACGCCGTTCCATGTAATCCGTTACTCCCCAAGCCTGCCCGGTGACTTCGACATGGCGCACGAACAGGGACAGGATAAGTAGAAGTCCTGTCCTTAGGTAACAGAACTCTGACCCTTGGAACGGGAAAGATTCGCTTAGACCATTTAACGTCGTAACGGTCACGAATATAAGGAGTAATTAAAATCTGTTACTAGATAAATGGAACCCGCTAATAGGTTCTGGTTGATCTCCGTTAGTTAGGACCAGGTAACTAATAGGATTGTGAAGAAAGGGCCTGGCCACCCCTTTTCTGATCAATCTGAGAGGAGAGCTGAGTTGTATAGTGCCTGAGGATTCACCAGTCACTCCAACGAAGAAACTAGGTGAACCAGGGTTCCGCCGAGAAGTAAGACTCCGCTGAACACCCGATCACTTGCAACCAGTTTTTAGGCGTAGGGAACGTATAGTCGGACAGTCGTTCTGTGCACCCTGTTATAAGAAAGTGGACATTCTTAAGCAGGTTTGGAGTGTTATTGTGTCGTGTAGTGTTTATCGGCATAATAAACAAAAATCCTAGGTGTAGAGACTAGGTTGCAGATACAAGTCTGTCCTTGCATTCTCAAAATGTCTAAAAAGCTCAAGAATTTTTGGAAAAAGAGAAAGGATATTACCCAAGATGTCTTTGATATAGAGGAAGATAGGGTATCTATAGGAACTATAGGTACAGAAATAAATCACTCTGAAGATGGCAGATCTATATTAGAAGATATAGAAGAAGTAGGAGAAGAATATGGTACGGAAGTAGGGAAATTGGAAACAGATCCCTTGTACCCACAAGTCCCTCAATTAAATATTGATAATCCGCCGCCATACAATCCTGTATATGCAAACATGTTAGAGGAAGCGGATAGAGTATTTATTCAGGGAAACGTAGTCTTGGTCAACTATACGGCAGGAAATTATGCCTGGTGGAAGTTAGGAATTGACACTAAAAAAACGATATTAGTAAATTCGGCTAATATTCATCATGACCATAGAGGAGGTATAGCCAAATGGATAGATGAAAATTATCCTGAAGTACAACAAGTAAAAAAACAAGAGATCCCTAGTTTTCCAAGACCAGTACACTCGACGGATATACACTCGGTCGATCATGAGAATCACCCGATACCGGGAGTAAGGTTAATATTGCACCATGCTTGGATAGAAAGACAAGATGATATGGATCTAGACAAACAGGATGAGCAGTTACATAGGTCGTACGCAGGCTTAGGACTGTTTGCGAGATCTATGGCCAAACAGAAGGGTATTCAGAGGATCATAATGACCGTACATGGGTCAGGAGCCTTTGATTACGATCCAAAACAGTGTATGAGAGTAGCCATACAATGGGCCAGATATATGGGAGAAACGATAGGACTTCAGGTAGTAATCTTAATCCCAGGAGAAGCAATGTATAATCAAACTGTAAGGCAACTGGAACAAGAATTACGGACAGGAAATATTCCTTTGTCGGCTAGAATGACAGAACAGATGAAAAGGGCAGCCGACCTACAGTTAGTAAAGCTTTATAATAAAGAAACGGCCTTTGAAGAAGAAGAGGAAGAACCAGTATACGATGAAGTGCCAGATTCAGATATAGAAGACCCACTAGAGAAATGGCACGTGGATAGAAGACAAAGAAAAAAGAAAAAACAGAAAAAGCGCAGAGAATAGAGAGATAGGAGTAGAGAAGTGTGGAGAGAAAATAATCAAGAAATCGAAGATCAAGGGTTCGAAGAATGTGCCCCGAACAGAGAATGGAAAAGATTAAAAATTCATAAAAGAATATATGAATTAGGAGAAATTGAGTTGGTAAACGTATATGGAAAGGAAATGTTAGAGAGAGTAGATGATGTGTCACACGCAATACTCTTTTGTAATGGAAAATTCCCTGGAGACCTAGTAAACGATAAAACTTTCAAAGAACTAGATGACCAAGTGAGGAGGAAATTAGTGCACCTAATACAAGAAGGACATTCTCCTGGAGGAAAGATGCAAGTGTTTACGGTTAAACCAGACACTATGAAAATGCCAAAAGATATGAAAACTATATATGTAGCATGTACGCTAAACCCGATAACTCTGGAAGAAGCGGCACATACGTTAAAAGTTATAATCAGAGATGCAAAGAAGGGAGGATTAACTAAAATAGCCCTCTTAAATAGGCCAGAAGTAATTCAAGGTTTATCTAGAGAAGAAACCAGCCAGGTGCTGACTAAATATTGGCCCTGGGATGAAATGAGAGGAATCCCATGTGTTTGGGAAATAAATGAAGAAAATAGAAGTGATGGAATAATTATATATTATTAACTTTTGTGATTCTTAAATTTTTAGAAATGAAGCTTTAAAAGTGCGTGACTTGTGATCATATGTTTTGAGTTGCAGAAAGGCCAGATATCTGAGGGGAGACGTAAGCAGACAGCTCGGCTCCTCCAGTATCTAAGTCCCAGGGACATTGTCCCTGTGGAAGATGTCATATCTGGGAATTATCTTATAAGTGTGTTGGGTTTTATGATTATGTTTTGGTTTTAATGATTATGTTTTGTCGGGTGTCCTGCCACATGTTCCCCCACCCCTTATGGGCAGGACAGACCACGTGTAAACTAGGGATGTGAAAAACTGAATAAATAGCAAGCTGGGGGCACAGAGAACCGGGACGCTCAGAGCAGAGTGGGCCAAGAGCATTTTTGTAACCTGGGCATTCTCTCTGACTGTTCTCCACTTGCAAGTGAAAAAACCTAATCTCTCTTGTCTTCCTTTCCTGTGTACAGAATATGTTGGGTTTTTACCAGCATCCATCAAGAAGGGAAGAGATGACCAGCCTGGATCAAACTGATAATCAAGGATGTGATGAGGAATCAGATGAAGTAATTAAGTCAAAAAGAACAGTATTGAGTAAAATAGTGGTCCCAAAAGTGAAAACTAATAGATTAAGGGAAAAAGAGAATAAGTCAATATATCCTACCTTTTATGACAAGAAAGGAAGACCAGTGATTCATGGACAAATGAACAGTAGAAGGGTTTTATTAAGGCTTCAATATTGTAGCATAGGATCGTGCTTAGGACGCTTTGTAATTAGAGCAATCGATTTACACTCTAGCTTTTGGTCGGAGTTCGAGTCTGAAAGGACATTAGACTCAGCAGTAATAAGTTACCCAAAGCTGGAGAGGATGAGAGACATCCTGATCCTCAGAAATAGGAAAGGACAAGTTTGTGCTCAGTTTCTATGTAGCAAAGGACTGTTTATAACAGGAGGACGTATAGTAATGTTGTACATTGTACATAGGTTTAAGAAGAAGAATCAGTAAAAGGCATAATGGCTAAAAGAAATCCTAGAAAAGGACATAACAAGAAATATAAGGATATGGACAAGGATTTAGAATCAGGGAGAGAATGGGCAGATGTAATAGTAAGGGAAGAAGAACGAGAAAAGCAGAAACAAGAGGAAAGACTCTTACAGAAGACTTTAATGAGACAAATGCAAAGGATGAATATGTCTCAAACTGGACCTCAAAAGACGGTTAAAGAAAGGAGTGAGCAACCCAAGGAAAGGATCGAGAGACAGCGAGAGGAGAATTATCCTGATGGATTGTTTGTGCAACAAGACGGAACCTTCAGATGGAATGATTTCCTCAAAAGGGAAGGAGATGAGGAAAATGGAATTGAAGGATCATCAGTGAATTATGTTTCGTTTCCATGGTGCATGGAGCCGCACCTAGGATTACCAAGGAATGGTTGGGTAGCACAACTGATGCCGCTAAAGACCAAAGCAGAACCAGGATGCTTGACGGTACCAAAAGAGATCTGGATGGTATCCAATCCAGGGAACCTGAATCGACAGCAGTACATCAGGTTTAAAGTGTTTAAAGAACTTTGTTTACTTTATGTATTTTTACATGATGGAAAATATGTTGTGTTGGGATTTATGTGTCAAAGAGAAGGAAGGGGTGGAAAAGACGCTGTGTGGTACAGATGTCCACCTCCCCATTGGAAACAATTGGATGAAGATCTAAAAGGCAGGGTTGATAGAATACTTTCAGAAAAAGAAGGAGAAGGTGGTGTAGCAGCCACAGTCCACCTCTGGAAATTGGTGGACATGACACATAGATCAAAACGAGATGGAGGAATTGAAAAGACTAAAGTTTACTACGGGCACACGATTACTCCTTACGAGGAAGTTAAAAATGAGGACATAGTAAAAATTGTCTCAGAAGGAGGCCATCGTCCTTTTGACGATTGGCAACTGTTGGTCCCAGGAGAATGTAGTCAGCCCCCAAGAGTGGTACATGATTGGGAAGAGAGAATTTTTCAAGTAATGGGGCTGCAAAGAATGACAGGGGAAATCAGAAACATGTTAGGACAAAAACAATCAGCAGGATTGGCTTGTATTCTGAATCCACCCTTCGTCATAAGAGGGCCAATGGAATGTAATAAATATACTGATATGAAACTTATGTCAATAAATGACAATTCCCAGAGCCCTAGGTCTCAGTTCTAGGATCGTTGGGAAAAATAGCTAGTGGGAAATTTTAAAGATAGGAAACTGTTTTGTTTCATAAGCTGTAACGCAACTAGTATGAAGCTAAGGAAATTTCAGAGGAGGATGTTGAAGAAAGTGAGTGAAATTTCCTGTAATTGTAGTATTAAGCTTTTTCTTTGGCATTAAACTTTTAAGTAGTATTAGAAACTTACATAATAGTAAGGAAATTTATTGTATTAGTAAGGAAATGAATGTAAGGAAATTAATGTATTTTGTTTTAAGTTTTGTTGAACAATGCAGCTGTAACCAAGTAAACTACAAGCAGAGGATATACATCCTGCTGAAGCGAGGGTTCAGTTGAAGCCAGCTGAAACCAGTTTTTGTTTTGTGCTGATGCAGTGAAGGCGCAAGGAAATGTATTTCATATATGGACATGTTTTGTATTCTGAGATTGTGATTGGTTGATCATAAAGTCAGACGATGTACTTCCTGGCTGGTGATCAATAAATATCGAAGCCAGGGATGAGTACTTTGGACATGTCCCATCTAGCACACTGGTGTTAAGTTCATGTTCCGAAGGAGGTAACGGTGCTGAGATCGCGAACGCCAATTCAACTACTATTCGACTTATGCTCCGCTCTCTCGCGCTATAACAAACCGGCACTAGATCAGCTATCATCAAAGCAGTCAATTTGGAGGAGCAAAAGGAAGTTGAATCTTGAGTTGAATTGTGGCGATTGAGGCCTTGCAGGTACAGTGAAATAGTGGAACGTGTGTGAGATAGGGGTTCGGCACTCGATCGTCCCTGCTTGCCTCTTGCAAAATCAAAATCTCTTTCACTGGATCGGCAAAACTCGGTAATATCCCTAATGGACAAGAAATGGTAAACTCTCTTTGAAGAAATATAAAATGAATAAAATATTTCTGAGTTATCATTTTGTGGATAAGTACTTCATTAAAGACCTTCAAACAGGAGCCTGTGACATCACACACATCAGGGTTGATAAGTGATCATCATGAAGTTGTGAGTAGATAGAGGCGGGTGGTGTGTAGACCTATGATAGTTTGGGGGACCATTAGTCTGATGTTAGATGTTTAGTTTAGACCTACCGAACAATATATCATAGTGTACTCTTAGTCTACAATAGGACACCCATACCCGGTGACTTCGACATGGAGTAAATACTACGGCCTATGTAGACTTTCCAAATTGCAACCATTAAAGGGACAGTGTGTAGGATTCGTGGCGCATAGGTGGTTACTAGCTATTCCACTTCCTCTTTTGGCTATGGCAGACCTCGAGGGTCACCCGGACGCGACGTAGCGCCGAAAAACCGCGTGCCCGCGCACGAACCGCGCACCGCTGTATACATAAAGCGCGGTCCCCCGTTCACTTTTTTTTTTTCTTTTCGCATGAAAACACACAATCCCGATCATGATTCATGACAATCTACACATCAAATGAAACCTTACAGTCTCCTCTTTTTGACTATGCAATTCATTTCCCTGCAAAACAATCACTCCCCGAGCACATGGGGCTTTTATACGGAAAAGCACAAAACTTAGCTTACTTAGCTTACCTTTGAAGGCTTTGCACAGGTCAAACTCTGTATTTCATCATAAACTTGGTCTCAATCTGTCCATAAGGATCCAGCGAATAAAATCCAGTAAAACAATTTAGTCCAAAATACGTGTTGTATCCATTACGATGTGTGATCCGGCAGCATGCTTCTTTACACAGGCTCCCCCCTTCCCCCCTCCCCTTCCCCTTCTCTCCTTCTGTCCTTCACTCCCAAACGCAGCGCGGCTAAGCAGCTGTTAGCAGGAGCCGAGGCGAAGGATGAGCCCAAATGTCCTTCTGTGGCTCTCGTATTCAAAATGGCTGCCTCTATATGGGGAAGATCCCCCTTTTATGTGACTATATCTAAGTCCAAAAGAATACTTTGATTTCATGATGGAAGTGAAAAGGCTAGGAAAACAATGTATTTTTGAATGGGTATCTTCAATTTCAGTAATTAACAGGTAAAAATCTTACACACTGTCCCTTTAACTTTAATACAATGTTGGACTAGAGTAACCAGACGTCCCTTTTTACCCGGGACAGCCCCAGTTTTGAGCCCTGTGTCCCCTGTCCCAGCAGATTTATACAAAACCAGTGATTTGACCCAGTTTTATACAAGCCCCAGTTATATATTGTCAATTTTTTTTTTTTTTTTAAATATAGAAACCATGCTTGAAAATGACCATAAGACCAAAAAAATGCAACAAGAATCCCTCAGATTGACTGACCCACAAATGAGTCGAGAATGGACAATGTTACGTGCTCTTTTCACAGTTTTATTTATATCAAACATCCCAACACAGGTGTGTCCCAGTTTTGAATTGTGAAAATCTGGTCACCCTACGTACGTGTGACTGAACTGAGAGCGTTTATAGACCAGTTTCAAAGCTACGTCATCACTGAATGCGCGCGCAGTGCTGACTCAAAACAAAGCCACTGCTGCCATAAAACCCCCAGCGAAGATATAGAAGAGAAGAACTCGGCGTGAAATAAAGAGAAACAGATGGAATAAATGATAGTTCATATTATTCAACTAACATACACACAAGTGAACACCTGCTGCTTATTTAGGGTAATTTGCCCAGGTGTTCAATGGTGTTTAATCATGCTGATTAACTAGCAAGCACAGGACACCGCAAAGCTCACAGACATATTAACCGGGTAACCTCTACGTCAGACACATGTAAACAAACACGAATAACTCTGTTAAAATGCATGATAAGTTTTCGCATGACCATCATAAATGGCATTTGACATGACTGAGATCACATCTGTGACTCGTGAATTAAGTCGTAGTATGTTACTTACCCCGCAACGCAAGTGCAGTTGGCGGTCAGAACGTAGTTCTCGCGCGTGTTGATGATGGCCCAAGCATTGTACATGGTCGTCTTGTGGCCTTGTCTTTGACTGGGGAGAACATCAGATGCCAAGACGCAAAACTCCCCATCGATATCGTGGTATTTTACCTCCTGTACATGGCCACACACGGCAAACTGGTAGGCATCCATGGATTTGTATGCGCGCACTTTCTCTCTTGTATACACGCTGGGCTTCTCCACTAAATAACAGTGGATATCTGGCCACTGTAAATCTGGCCACTTTCTGCGGTCATACTGCCACTCCGTGATCGCATAAGGATCTGGTAGTCGAACCCCGTTGCTCAACGTGAGCTTTTGAATGTAGCTCTCCCTATCGTTCAGATACTCCGCTATGGTCCACCATGGTTGATTCTGGGTCAACAGTGCGCGCACATGCCGGTGACGTCATGTCTGCTTACTAACTGTAAAGGGGAACCATGATCAGAATTCTAGCATTTCTCTTCACGCTGCACTAGGGTGACCAGACATATTTATGGTCAATCGTCACATTTTTATACAGCGCTTTTCCACCTTGAAGTCACTCAAAGCGCTTTACAACAAGGAACCACTCACCCATTCACACCCATTCACACACACACATTCATACACATGTATGCAAACACTAGGGGGTAGGTTAAGTGTCAGAGGTACAGGGGACAGAGGTAGAATCAAACCGCCACCCTTCGGATCAGTGGACGTTTTACCAACTGAGCAACTGCCGCCTGGGACAGTCCCAGTTTTGAGCGCTGTGCCTCCTGCCCCAGCAGATTTATCCAAAATCATTGATTTGTCCGTTTTATAAAAGAAATTTCCAAGGTGTCCCTATGTTTGACCAGTCTGACCCCTGCAAACAGTAAGGAGAGGCATACATAGTCTGTTTAGGTAAAATACAGAAAACCTGCTTTAAAACGACTAAAACACAAATAAAATGTGACTATACTGGCTCACATGTTAGTCATGAATGGTCTCTAACAATTTTCCTTAATTCGTTTCACAATTTTATTATTATCATCCACCAAACACAAAACGGGGATGTCCCAGGTTTATTTTGAAACGTTGTTCACCCTACGCTATCCAGACGCATTAGCTCCCCTGGACAATTTATTTCCATTTATTTTAATAAAGCTTATCAGCTGTCTTAAAGTCCAAGGCGCAGAGCAGCGGACTAAAGAAATTAAGTTGGCCCTAATGAACTAGTTAGAGCACAAATGTTGAGTTTGTGTGTAAAATACGTGTTTAAATACAGTGGCACGTTTCTAAAGTGAACAAATTTCCTCACCACTCCGGTCCTTTAGCAGCTCCTCACACGCAGCCATGTTGGATATCACGTGACACAAACAGCCTCAAGCCGACCAATCAGAGAAGACCTAAAGAAACGTTTCGTTGAATGAACAAATATTTTTCATGTAATGTTATTATTATTATTATTATTATTATTATTATTATTATTATTATTATTATTATTATTATTATTATTATTATAAACTGTATTTTTACAGTCTAAATAGATGATTACATAATGCGTAAAATAACTGCGCGTTTTAGTCTATGTGGTTGCAGTACGCTAACCTACCACTAGAGTGCACAAACGCCTCAGAAATTATGCTGCTCATTTTGCTCTGAACGTTCTGTACCTGTCTTTATCGGTTGTCCTGCAGAGTATAAAGGCCCCTGTGATTGTGAAAGAGCACTGAGGAACTATTGCATTAACAAAAATATTCTACAGTATGGTATTAAAACTATTTGAAATACAGGTGTTTTGATGATTTAAAAATACGTAGAAAAACATGCATTCTGATTGTGAGCAGTGTCGCCTTTCCACAGATCTGATTTAAGATTAAGATTAAGATTAAGCCTTTATTGGTCTCACACACAATGACACACAGTGACACACGGGAGAAATTTGACTTCTGCATTTGACCCATCCTTTTCAGGAGCAGTGAGCAGCCATCTTTTCGGTGCCCGGGGGACAGTACCGTGAAGGGGCTTGCCCAAAGACCCACACTGGTTAGCTCATTGCCGGGGGGGATATGAACCCACAACCCCCGGGGGGAAAGTCAGTAACTTACCAGTTGAGCTAACCAGCCGGTAAACTTGTAACTTGGCCTGGTTGCGCAACCTGTTTGTCTCCATGTACTACTTTGAAGATATGTTGGATACATTGGATACGTTGGATACATTCCATTCCAGCAAAAGCAATAAAATCTCCATGGAGACAAACATGTCGCAGATTCTCCACCAGAAAACATACACCATGTACCTTTAAAGTTCAAATGTTTTTGTATGTCCTGCAGAGAGGCACTGCAGAAAGTGCAGAGATGGGTGACTCTTTTGGGTGTTGTGAACCGTTTGCAGTCTTTGGGTTTAGCCCACCGGTCTCTCTGGTTTCTCTCTGGTTTCTCTCTGATTTCCCTCTGATTTCCCTCTGATTTCCCTCTGGTTCGCCTCTGATTTCTCTTTGATTTCCCTCTGATTTCTCTCTGGTTTCCCTCTGTTTTCCCTCTGATTTCCCTCTGATTTCCCTCCGGTTCCCCTCTGATTTCCCTCTGATTTCCCTCTGATTTCTCTCTGGTTTCCCTCTGATTTCCTTCTGATTTCCCTCTGGTTCCATCTGATTTCCCTCAGATTTCTCTCTGGTTTTCCTCTGTTTTCCCTCTAGTGCTGCTGTTGCTGTGTTTAGGTGAAATGATTTCTAAAGTGAGATAAAGTCATGTAATTAAACCTTAGAGAGAAGAACACTGGAGGCAGACAGACAAACTGAGAGAGAGGGAGAAAGACAGACAGAGGGGAAGGAGTGATGATAGATAGGGAGAGAGAGAAAGAAGATTGACAGAAACAGTAGGGGCAGAAAGATATATGAGAGAGGAAGAGAAAGAACATGGAGGGGGGATGAAGAAGAGTGAGTGAGTGAGTGAGTGAATGAATGAATGAATGAATGAATGAGTGAATGAGAGAGATACTGAAGGGAAAGATAGGCAAGGGAGAGGGAGACTAAAAGAGTTGGGGAATTAGAGAATTAGAAGGAGGTGCAAGGGACAAAGAAGAGAGACATGGAGAGAAAGAAAGAAAGAAAGAAAGAAAGAAAGGGAGAAAATTAAGAATAAAGCTCTCTCTTTCTCTCTGTTTCTGTCTCTTTCAAGAAGAGAACAGAGAAATAAAAAGGGGTGATAAGGTATTATTTATGTGCAGTATAAAATTTCCAGAGAACCCATCATCTATTTCCACCTGAACAGACACAAACTTGTATTATTGTATTTATTTATATTTCCTGCAGGATTTGAGTGCTGGAATCAAATAGAGAGGAAAATTATTTCAAAGCCAAGCGGCAGGGTTTGAACAGAACTGCTACTTCGAAGAGAATTACAAATAATTATTTGATTTAAGTAAAATTCACTAATGTTAACCTCATAATTCTAATTGTAGTACACTTTTTCCAACCACAACTAGAGCAGCACGATATGAGAAAAAGATGCAATATGCAAGAACGAATAATATTATTGCAATATTTGAATATACCTTTTGTCACAATGTCTTCAGTATTTTAATGAAAAAAAAATCACATCATTTACTACTTAAAATAAAAACAAAGATTAAACCCTTTAGTGCTTTTGACTTTCCAAAAATAGTACAATTCAAATTTGGGGTATATTTATTTTCTTGTGATACTGATTATTGCGTCAGCCAATATTAACATGTGTTTTTGTTTGCTTGTTTGCTTGTTTGTTTGTTTATTTGTTTCAGTATATTGGTTAAAGGAAAAGTAACGTTTTTACAATCTGAACCTTATTTCGTTAATAAAACAAATAAACATGTACTCACCCATTGTAGTTTGGTGTCATTTGGAGCATGTCCTGAGATTTTGTAGTTTTGCGATATCCGTAACGTGAGTGCTCGGGGCATATGGTTGCGGTCACCAAATAACACAAAGTTTAGCACTTTTCAAATCACAGAAGCTTAATGTGTCACTGTACATTTTCACTTGGTCAAAAGCGGCCTGAAACCCGATACCCAGCTATAGTTTCATTAGATTATGTCATCATGGCTATATAGGATAACAAACCAATTCAATGCAAACAAACAATAATTGTGTGTACTTACTCAACTGAAAGTTGCCCGTGTGGTCCGGCAGGCTTTGGCTGGCTCCTCCAATTCAACTTCGGAACACAAAAAAATGTTTCTATTACACCACGGTTCATCATGGCACGAATATCCTCCAGAGTTGACAGACACAGATTTCTGTTATCATCATTCAGACGTTCATCTCCTGGCCGCAAATCCCACTCGAGACAGCAAACGCATTCTTCCTCTGTTGCCATCGACATACAATGTCCACATAAACACCACCAGGTACTCTCTTCGTAGACGGGCGGTCGCTTGCTCTTCTCTGGTGCGCTCCTCCTCAAACTGTCTCCGCTTCCTTCTTTCCTTTTTTCTCCTCAGGTTCAAAACGATAGGGACGGCCATCATACTCAAATAACTCCTTCAGTCTCAAAGTCCGAATCTTCAGCCATGTCTCACTTGCAACAGAAAAGTTCAGAGCGTTGTTTATCTGCGAATCAGCTGTGAATGCGCGCATGCGCTCTGTCCTCGATGATGACGTAATCTAATGAAACTATAGCTGGGTATCGGGTTTCAGGCCGCTTTTGACCAAGCGAAAATGTACAGTGACACATTGAGCTTCTGTGCTTTGAAAAGTGCTAAAGTTTGTGTTATTTGGTGACCGCAACCATATGCCCCGAGCACTCACGTTACGGATATCGCTAAGCTACAAAATCTCCAAATGACACCAAAGTACAATGGGTGAGTACATGACGTTGTTTTATTAACGAAATAAGGTTCAGATTGTAAAAACTTTACTATTCCTTTAACCCTATCCACAAGCATAAATGCCCAAATTAAAAGTCCTACAACACAAAATGGTTTCTTGTGAGCTTTAAGCCATGTTACAATGCTTTTCTAACCTCAAAAACAGACCTGGAGAGGGTTTTGTTTCATTCCCACATTTAAGTAATCCTTTATTATTAGTCTGTCTACATCATCAAAGCTCAAAATGTTCTGTTCCATCTTGTGATGTCATGTGGTATTTTTCAAAGTAATAATTATTTTTTACCCAGTTAGTAGAAATTCAGTTCAAGGGCTGTATACACCAAATGATTCTAGTGAAGGTGTGTGGAGTTTAAAAACACAGTGTAGTACTTATTGTATTACCACATGACATCACAAGGTGGAACTGAGTGTTTTTTGTTTGAAGAAAAACTCAGCCTAAACATACAGAGTATGTGTTCATGAATGGATGAAAATGAAACAAAACACAACTCCAGGTCTGTTTGAGATGAGGAAACTACATTAGAACATAGATCAAAAAATAGGTCATAAGGGCTCTTTAATAACATGGTGTTCTGCCCCAAACGTCTCAAAAAACAAACAATCCGTGTTTCTTTCTTGTTGTTTGCTGTGTCCAGTGCATGTTCACTGTCTTGTTTGTGTAACCATTATATTCTTGTTTTCCAGGTGTTGCCATGACCTACTTTCTCGCATAACCCTTCTAATAATTACAGCATCAAGAGCTTTTCCTGGAATCTGCACAAATATGAGCCACTTAGCTTCACATAACATCAGCACTTCTTCACAGCACCTTCTTAAAGCACCTCTTTAAAGGGGCCTTATTACGATATTTCCCTGTTATAATGCAATTTCCTCATCACAAACATATCTGAAGTTGTTCTCTCAATCAGAAAACACTATAATCCACCTTGTGATGTCACGTGGTGATACAGGAAGTGCTCCACTGCATACACCTTCACTAGAATAATTTGGATAATTTTAGCTCTGTGTGTAGAATCCCTCAGTCGTCCAGGTAGAATCCATGGCAAAAAGAGAAATTCAATTTGTCAACTGGACAAAAGTTTATTTGGTCGAATATGTTTCGCAGCTCATCCAAGCTGCTTCTTCATTTCTGATCGGACGCTGTTGGACACTGCCTTATATCTGCTTGAAGGGAGGAGCTAACTACAATGAAATTACTCTGAAATTACTCTGAGACTACCACACCTATTTGTTTACAGTTTCTGTTAGTTTGGTGGGCCTATTACGGTAAATATGCAGCGGGGGTGGAGTGTGGGGTCTGGTTAGCATAGCCATTCAGGGCCATAATAGGTGTTTTCACACCTCTGGATCTGACCTGGCTAACCCTATTGTTTTCTTTGTTTGTTTTGAATTAGGTTTGAGGATGTTCAGGAGCAGATGGTTTGTCTGGGACTACTCCACATAATTTGCAATCACCGTCCTGTACTCCAACTCCTGTCCATCCCTGATACACCCTACCACCGCAGAGTCATCAGAGAACTTCTGCAGATGGCAGGACCCGGACCAGAAGATAGATTAAAGCATCATCTACACTAATGTGGGCCTGATAGGCAAATTGTAGAGGGCCAGAGATGGTGCCTCCAGCGCAGAGCTGCGCCAAAACAAGTCTCTCAAACACTGTCATGACATGAGATGTCAGTGCAACTGGTCTGAAGTCATTGAGCCCAGATGGGATAGGCTTCTTGGGCACTGGCACAATGCACAAGGTCTTCCAAAGCTCCGGTACTCTTTCAAGCTTCAGACTCAGTGCGAAGAGAAAGTGCAGGACCCCATTGAGCTGTGCTGCACAAGTTCTTAGCACACGGGGGTTGATTTTGTCTGATCCTGAAGACTTGTTTTGGTGAACTTTCTCCAGCTGCCTTCTCACCTGCCCAGGTGATACAGAGCTGGGTTCCTCCTTCCTCTGTGGGGGTGGGGGAAGGTGTGGGAGCGGAGGTGATGGGCTGATGAGTAGATTGGGCATCTGGGAGGTGTAGAGATGGAGGTGCCAAGAGAAGAGAAACGATTAAAGTGCAAATTGAGTAGGTTTGACCTGTATGATAAAATGAGAAGTTCAATTTGTCAACTGGACAAAGTTTGTTTGGTCGAAAACGTTTCGCCGCTCATCCGAGAGGCTTCGTCAGAGCTTCACGCATCGTTTGACCTGTATGGGCTATTGTCCTGCCGCTTTGTCATGGATATCCCAGTAATGGCTCTCATCCCTTTCCAAACCTCTCTGGTGTCTCATGTTTTAAACTACTAATTACATACTACTTAATTTCAAACTAGAAATCAAATCTATTAAAAGTCTCTGAATTGCTTTTCTGTAACAATTTGAAATGAGTTTGATCACCTTTAATGACCTTTGATAGATATGGAATGAAGGCAAAAACTGATAGTGATTGTAGAGCTAATTGTGCTTTGTATTGTGAACTAATGTAAATGATGACGGACATGTGGGTGGGTATTTTTATTTTTTATTCTTACCGTTAATATTCAATTAGCGTTAACAGTTCTTTTGAACCTGCTCGGCCGTGAAAAGAAACTCCTGTGGGCGGGGTTTAGGACCCAGCGGAGCCGCGTCATCAGTGACGTGGAACCATAACAGGAAGCGACTGGCGCACGTTGGAGGTAAGCGTGCGTTAACTTCTGTCATTTTCTCCATATTTCTGCGTTTTCCAGCGGCATAAGAGAATCATGCACTGTGTATTTTATGTGTGCGATCGTGTTGCATTTGTCTTTGCTTCGTGCTTGACTCGTTTGAATTTTGGGGTTTGACGGTTTTGAAAGAGGCTATGGTTGTTAGCTGCAGTCCAGAAGTGTCAGGAGGGGTATGAATGGACAGAGAAAGAGATGCAGCGCTAAAAGTTTTTGAAATCTGTTGTTTTTCCCGCTTCTGTTTACAAGAAGTGTTTGGTAATAATATTGTCTGATAACATACCGTGTTGAAAATGCACATTTGGTTTTGAATTCTATCAAACCCATCCTAAATTCCAATCTCACTTTTCATGTGGTTTGAAGCATGTGTGAGCACGCAGCTTTGTGTTTTTTTAGTCAGTTCTTCTGGGAGCGGTTGGTTGATTCACAGGGACGCACTGCTCCAGCTCTTTTCAATATCTGTCTCGGCCAAAACAACAATCAAAAACCGATGCACAAACACAATTCATGTACGTACACTGTCAATGTTCATATGCACACAAGACCTGATCTGTGGAGCTTTGAGAAGAAATGAAATAATCTGCAAACCACCAAATCTGGTGTAAGGAATCAGAAGGACAATAACTAACAGAAAAAATGGGGACTTAACAGTTTATTTTACAGTTTATTGTAATTATTTTCTTATGTGTGTTATAATGTTTCTGCAAATAAAACAGACCTGGAGTTATGTTTTGTTTCATTAACACATGTTTAACACACAACCTGCAATATTTATTTGCATATTTAGTTCTCTCAAACAGAAAACACCCTGTTCCCCCTTGTGATGTCAAGTGGCAATACAGGAAGTGCTCCAGTGTGTTTTTTAATCTCCGCACACCTTCACTAGAATCATTTGGATCATTTCAGACCAGGAATTGCCAGTCTCTACTGAACTAAAGGTAAAGGTTGTTAACTTGAAAACTACCAGATGTAGACAGACTAATAATAAAGGATTACTCAAACATGTGTGAATGAAACAAAACACAACTTCAGGTCTTTTTTCCAGGGAAACACTACATTATAATAATAACATTATAAACTCACAAAAACCCATTTTGTGTAATATAAGACTTTTTAAGACAAAACTACTTTCAACCATTGTCTCCTCTGTTAAAAAAAAAAGACTGAATTCCATTGAAAACCTTGCAGAGGGCACTCTGACTAATGCTGTTTTCCAGGGTGCAGTTTTTTTCAGTATCTTTTTGCACCTGTCTTCGGGGCCAGAGCTGTGCTTGGTCCAGTGGTCTGAAACATGACGGACAACTGCAGAGAAACAGGGTTTAACAGATGAGGCCCAGCGAGAGAAGGAGGAGGAGAGAGAGAGAGGGAAGGATGGAGGGTAGAGAGAGGGAGAGAAGGAAGGAGGGAGGGTAGAGAGAGACAGGGAGAGAGAGATAGAGAGAGAAATAGAAAGAGGGGTGGAGGGAAAGAGAGAGAGAAAAGAGTGATGGGAGGACATACGAGGAGTTTGTTTACGTCACTGACGAGAGTAAAAGGGGGTGAGAGAGGGAATGCAGATAGTGAGAGAGGGGGAGAGAAGAGTAAAGGGAGAATGTGTGAAGAGGAGTTTGTCTGCTTCACTGAGGAGAGTAAAAGAGTGTGTGTATGTGTATGTGTGTATTAGGGGTGGGCGATATGGGCAAAAAAAAAATCTTTATTTGTAGGATTTTAACGATAACGATATTATGTTGATATCCCCCCATTTAGTGTCAGAACTTATTTTATCACATGGCAATAGTGCAGACAGCAGCGCTCGCTATCGCTGCAACTTCATATTAACCGCACAGACAGCAACGCTTCCTCCCCTCAGGCTGAGCACACACATCCGCTGTGTTCATACTGGCAGCATGGTGGCTGAGTGGCTAGCACTCACGCTTCACAGCAAGAAGGTTCCGGGTTGCCCGGGCCTTTCTGTGTGTTCTGTGTGCATGGTCCGGGTTCGATCCCTGTGTCGCCCGAGCCTTTCTGTGTGGAGTTTGCATTTTCTTCCTGTGTCTGGGTGGGTTTCCTCCGGGCACTCCGGTTTCCCCCATCAACCCAAAAACATGCACCATAGGTAAAAATCCTCCATCTTAGGTCCTGACGAAACCTAAGCAATAAGATCATGGAGATGGTCCCCGGGCGCAGTAATGTGCTGCCCACTGCTTCTAATAATAAGGATGGGTTAAATGCAGAGGACAATTTGTCCTGTGTGAAATCAATAAAGTCATTCTTCTTCTAAACCAGTGGTTCTTAACCTGGGTTCGATCGAACCCTAGGGGTTCGGTGAGTCAGTCTCAGGGGTTCGGTGGAGCCTCTGCCGCGGAGGTCAAGACACACCGACTCATCATGTCAATACGCGATGACATGCCCCGCTTGGCCATCACTGGTTGCAGATGATCACGTTACATTGCTTGGCCAGTCAGTGCTGCGAAGAATTTAGTGCAATTAGGAGTGGTCAACGTGTGACTGTCATCGTAGTACGTCATGTAATTTCTTTCTTAATATTTTAATCCATACTGACTATGTTGAGCAAAAAAAAGTGGTCGGACGAATATGTACAATATGGATTCTCATGTATCACGGAACGGGATGGGAGTCAGGGTCCTATCTGCATGATTTGCAATGCCAAGTTGAGCAACTCTAGCCTCGCACTGGCAAAACTAAAGGAACACTTCGTGCCCTGGAGATTTTTATACCATTTGTTACAACATATCTTTGCGAGCAATCCTTTTTGAGGATGCTGGACATAAAAACAAAGAAAAGGAACAGACTTTGCTGTGAGAATGACATGAGAGTGGCACTTGCCAAGGTGAAGCCACGCATATCTGAACTGGTCTCTCAAAGGCAAAAACACTGATTTGCAGGTATGTAATTTGTTGTGACTTCATGCACTATGTTGGTTTTGTTCTTTGAACAAGGTGATGTTCATGCACAGTTCATTTTGTGCACCAGTAGAAAAACATATACGTCTTCAATTTAAAAAAAATCATATTTTATTTTATATATTTCATATTTTATTTTTATATATATCATATTTTATTCGGTAGCACCAACAAGGTTAAGAACCACTGTTCTAAACTAATAATCTGTCCATAATACATGCAAACACGGATAATACATAAGACGCAGGGTTCAAAATGTGAGAAAAACCTAGCGGTTTATAGTCAAGAAATGACGGTATGTATATATATATATATATATATATATAGAGGCTAATCTTAATGTTCAAGCATTCAAGCAATAGAGCTACGCTATAGGCTCGTACTGATTTTTACAATCAGACAACCAAGCCTGTCTAAAACTTTATACCCATTTCACCAAACAGCCCATCTTCTAGATGACGGGTGTGATATGGACATTGTGGAAGGGGGATTTGTGTGTGTGGAACTGTGTACGTACCTGTTGTCCCTTGGTCATTGATGTCCTCGTCAGTTTTGCACACGGTGCTAAACGCGTGCAGCGTGGACATGCTAAGGCAAGGCCATCTCTCCCGATAGCTGTCCAGAAATCTTTGTTGTTTCCTAGTAATTTTTTTCTGGTGGTTCAGCCATGTTACGCAAGCCTTGCAGTTTAAAACCAAAACTGTTTTGTCTGCAATGAATATGGGGAAACGTGGCGGTGACCATTGCGGCAGATGGTTCATCTGTTCGTCGTAACCTTGACGAGTGGTTAACAACACCGTCGGGTTAATGTTGGGCTAACTTTACGTATTATATTTGGGCTCAGCGGGCGAAAGGGGAGCTGGCGCTGGCTCACATCCCTGAATCTGAACTGTGGCGTGGAGCGAGGCAGGCCCGGGGCGGGGAATTGGGAGGAAATGAAGCGCTCTGATTGGTTGAAAGTTCTCTGTTTACATGCAGATCTCTGTGGATCTGTGGCTCAGCGGCAGAATCAACGTCAGTGACAGCTTGAGTGAAACGGACGGAATGTGAGATCCATATGCATACTTTAGAACAACAAAGCATACCAGAAAACAAGGAGGTCAAAATTGCATGCCCACTACGCAAAACGCGTACATGTTGGCAGGTCTGACTGCATCGGTAACATCTCTTTGGCTATGAATCTGGTGATGGCATTGGTTATGTTTTGCCATCGTTGACTTTTTCTGCCATACAGCACTTTTCTCCTGAATGAGTCAGCGAGGGTTTGTTGGATGTGCTGAACAGGTCGCCTACTTGTTTTTTCTTGAGCTGCAGAGTCTTGAAATTTCTCATATTCTTCGTACTTTTTACTGTGGTTGGTGCGGAGGTGGTGAAAGACATTCGTTGTGGAGCTTTGTTTCACAGCGATAGATTTCTGACAAATCTTGCATATGACAGTGTTTTGATCACTGATGTCAGTCTTTTCAAAACCAAACCATTTCCATGCCAGAGAAGTAGACCCGCGTTTCGGCACTAAATCCTCTGAAGTAGACCCAGCTGTAGGTGCCTCTGCCTGCATTTTCTGAAACTGCGCTGCAAACCTGTTACAAGGCTGCTCGAGCGGCAGAGTCGAGCTGTGTGTGGGGAGCACTGCTGTGCTGTAATGTGTGTTGGCGTCTGTAAGTGTTTGCGCACGTTTCATTGGTTTTGGCGAACTAATTTAAATACACGATAATGTAAATTTGCACATCGTTAAAACAACAATCATGATAATATCGCAGACGATATATATCGCCCACCCCTGGTGTGTGTGCATGTGTACGTTGAGAGAATGAAAGCGAGCATCCATCCACAAGCCCCTGTTCTGTCTGAGACTGAACAGATGCTCCTGCTCACATCTCAAATGGCTCTAGTGATGCTTTTGTGCTTCATCTTCAAACGGCAAGTGGAGAAATTCAGTTTGTCAACTGGACATATTTATTTTGTCGAATATGTTTCGCAGCTCATCCAAGCTACTTCTTCAGTTCTGGCTAGCGTGCTGCTGGACACTGCTTATAACTAGCTGCAGAGAGGAACTAACTGCAATGAAATTACTATGAAACTATCACACCTATTTGTTTTCAGTTTCTGTGTGGGGTCTTGTTAGCATAGCCATTCAGGACCATAATGGGTGTTTTCACACCTCTGGACCTGACCTGGCTAACCCTATTGTTTTCTTTGTTTTGATATAGGTTTGAGGATAGAGTTAAAGATGGAAGACAAATTATATCTGAGACCTCCATCTCTGTTCAATTCTTGACAAAAATAGCCTCTTTAACTCCCCTCTCAAACCAGTTCTTTTCTCTGGCTAAGATCTGCACCTCACTGTCCTCAAAGGAGTGGCCTGTGGCTTCTAGGTGGAGATGTACGGCAGATGAAGGTCCACTCTGGCACGGCCATCTATGTTGGTACAATCTCTTGTTTCTGTTTTGTTTCTCCAATGTAGCGCTCACTGCAGTCTTCACTACACCGAATGGAGTAGACCACATTGCTTTGTTTATGGCTCTGTGTTTTGTCCTTTGGGTGGACCAGTTTCTGCCTTAAAGTGTTTGTGGGTTTGAAATAGACTGGGATTTCATATTGTCTGAAAATCCTCTGGAGTTCTTCAGAAACGCCGGCCACGCAGGGAATGGTTACAACCTTCCTCCTGGGTTCTGATTCTCTATTTCTCTTTCTCTTCTCTTTTTATCCACTCGGCTCCAATTAGTGATGGGTCAGAAAACATTCCCCAGGCCAATCCAGATGTCCTGCCATCAAAATTCCAATAGTAATCACTCCGTGTCCTCCGGTAACAGTGGTGCCAGGCACACGACGCGTCCTTCGTGTATCAGGCATCACGTTCCCATAGGGCTGACCGGCTCTCCAGACCGGCGCTCCTCCGTGGGAAAAAAAGCGTAGGGACCAGCTTTATCCAATTCATAATTTAGGATTCGAAAAATCTGTTCCAACAGGAGAAAAAAAGACGCTTCTGTCTTGGTGAACTTGTTCCTAATGGCGGTTTCTGCTGCTGTGATGTAGTCCACCGTGGGAATGTGGTTAGGAGTTAGAGAAATTCAGTCCTTTGCAAAGTACATCTTTCTCTGTCTGAGTGAGTACTTGGTTGGAAAGATTTTTCACCCAGCGTTCACCGCTAGATTTATCCTCCTTCCTTTTGTCACTCCGATCCTTGATGCTAGTTTGATATTGATTTTGGAGTTCTGCCATATGTGTTCAACATACAGTGAATTGAAATTTCGTTTCTCTCTGGCCAAGTAGTGCAAAAAGACAGTGTACAAAATATAATATAAGACAAAACACAACAAAAACTATCAAAGACTAAATCTAAAACTGAAATCTAAGATCTAAGATCTAAAATCTGAAAGCAGTGCATAATAAATAAATACATATTTACAGGTATTTATTTATTATGTTGCACTGCTTTCAGATTTAGGTCTGTGTTATCTCAGCTGACCCGTGGTTATGAAGTCGTTCAATGTTATTTTGTTTAGTAAGCTGTCTATTTCAAATTTTAAGTTTTCAATCCCATAATTGAGACCAGCCGTTGCAATTCTAAGGCTGAGGATCCCTCTCAGGTAATGCTGGGTTAATAGCCTCTTTAACTCCCCTCTCAAACCAGTTCTTTTCTCTGGCTAAGATCTGTACTTCACTGTCCTCAACGGAGTGGCCCAAACTGAGTACTCAGACAGGGAAAGAATATGGGCAAAAATATGTGCCACCAGAAACTGAATTTGAATCAAATAATTTGAAATAGTATTTTTTAATGTGAATCATTGCATTGAAAAATTGAATCTGAATAGTATCATTTGAAATTGAATTTATTAGTTTGTAACAGGAATCTAAAAAAATTTGAAAATTCTCTCTTTTTCTATGCTTGTATTCAGTTCTCGCAATTCAAATTCAGTTCTCAAAATTCAGTTTCAATTTGCTGTGACAAACATCCAGGTAGTTTAGGCCTAAAAAAAATAAATCTAAGTTTCCGGTTGCCGACCGACCCTGTTAATTTGCATGCGACCCAAATTATTTTATTGGACTTAATAAAATAAAATAAATTTGATACTCAAATAAATTTTACAAGCTTCGGTTAAAAAAGAAAGAAAACTAATAGCCTACTGTATTTTTCGATTTCCGCGAGACTACAATCGACGTCATTCACCACGCCTGCGCTGCAATGTGCGCGCAAAATGTAATGTGCTTCTGTTTTTCTGTGATCTGTAAAATTCTCTGTCTGTACCCATAAAAACAATGGCGACGGCGTCGCTGGACATATGCGTGGTCACGGTGAACTGCCCTTGTAAGGAGGCTCCAAAAGTCATTAAATTTGGATCTAAAACGTTTAATGAGGTACTTGAAGAAGTTAAAACGTGCAGGTGTAATTTTGTCTCAGCTAGTGGGAGGGTGGATAGGGGTGACAAATGGACAGACATCTCTTCAGTTTCAGGGGAGCAACTCGTCTGTGGGGTCGTCTCCCTTTTTCAGTTTAAATATATATCGTTCACCTGCCTTCCTGACGAAGCTGCGCGCTCTACCTCCAACACTAGCCATCCGTCGGCATTTGACTTGTTGTTCCATGCCCAGCAACGAAACCATTTGCCACAACGTAAAGATGCGCAAACGAGAAAAGAGGAGTTGAGGAATGATTTGATTACAAGTCTGAAGGACCGAGGAGTTGGTTTTTCCCGAGATGAATGCACCAACCAAGGGACGCATTTACTCACGGTGAGTGATGGCCTGCTAGCTAGCTAAACTGACTACGGCCGTTTCCCAATTCACCGATGGCACGCTTGTGAGTGTGCACTCGGTCTGTCGTCGAGACGGCGCACACTCGCTCTGTCCTTAGTGCACTACGTTTCTCACATGGCCGTCTGCGAAATGGAACAGGTCCCGCCTCAGCTCAATGAGCCGGGTGGTCTGCTCCTTGTTCCCTAAAGACAAAAATATTATACTATTGCGACTAGTAATACTTGGAATTGGGACATGGCCAATGTTCCCCCTAATTTTTAATGTGTCTGAGCAAACACACCAACTCCACATTCGAAATACTGTACCTTTTTCAATATACTGTATCTCTTGTTCTTACTGTACTGTGCTTGTTCTTCCAGTAGGCCTCTGTTGGCCTGTAATGGGACATGTTTAGAATGAGTGTTGTCACTCTCACTATACCCACTGCACAAACTGTGTAGAGTTCTACTGTTAGGCCTAAAGCATATCTGTATGTTAAGTATACTGTACATATCATTGTTAAGATTATGCAGTGCCAGTTTTAAGTTGACCAATGTCAACACCGTGTTAAATAAATGTGGTATTCAAAATTGTTTACTGCTTCTAAATTTAATGACTGCCATCTGAAAGAAGAACAGAAAAAACAATACAAAATCAGCATGTATTTTTGTAACATTGTAAGATATATTCTACATGTACTCTGGTACAGTCAACGACCTGGTTTCGCATGGCATGTTGGAGCTTCCTTCGACTATACTTAAGTATAGAATATGCCCTTAGCATTGAGATAGCTTTGGGAAATTATGCCAATGTCAATTATAGTCTTTATTGAAATAGTACTGATGCGGAAGGAAATAAAATAAAATAAATTTTCAAAATGTCCATATTCCCACAGGAAAAAAAAATAAAAATAAAAATAAAATAAATTCCCTACCTACCCATGTCTAGAACTGTCAACAAATCGGAAACCAACATTTATTTTTTTTAGGCCTTATTACTATTTATTTATTATTATTACTGTACATATGTACAATGAGATTAAAAGCAGCCCATTCTCCAGTGCAGACATGTATGGAGATTATTTACATACATTTATAACAGTGCAAGAAAAGATAACACAAGGGGGGGGTAGGTGCACATTTCTGAGGTGCAACATACATAATATGTCCATCCATCCATCCATCCATTTTCTTCCGCTTATCCGGGGCCGGGTCGCGAGGGCAACAGTCCAAGCAGGGACTCACAGACTTCCTTCACCCCGGACACTTCCTCCAGCTCCTCCGGGGGAAGCCCAAGACGTTCCCAGGCCAGCTGGGACACATAGTCCCTCCAGCGTATCCTGGGTCTTCCCCGGGGCCTCCTCCCGGTGGGACATGCCCGGAACACCTCCCAAGGGAGGCGACCAGGAGGCATCCGGAACAGATGCCCGAGCCACCTCAGCTGGCTCCTCTCAACGTGGAGAACTCATTTCGGCCGCTTGTATCCGCGATCTCGTCCTTTCGGTCATTACCCAAAGCTCATGACCATAGGTGAGAGTAGGAACGTAGATTGACCGGTAAATTGAGAGCCTAGCCTTTTGGCTCAGCTCCCTCTTCACCACAACGGTCCGGTACAACGACCGCATCACTGCCAACGCTGCACCGATCCGCTTGTCAATCTCACGCTCCATCCTCCCCTCACTCGTGAACAAGACCCCGACATACTTGAACTCCTTCACTTGAGGCAAGGACTCCCCACCCACTCGGAGAGGGCAAGCCACCTTTTTCCGGTCGAGAACCATGGCCTCGGATTTGGAAGAGCTGATCCTCATCCCAGCCGCTTCACACTCGGCTGCAAACCGCCCCAGTGCACATTGGAGGTCCCAGTTCAATGAAGCCATCAGGACAACATCATCTGAAAACAGCAGAGATGAGATCCTGTGGTTCCCAAACCGGATCCCCTCCAGCCTAGAAATTCACCTAGAAATTCTTTCCATAAATATAATGAACAGAACCGGTGACAAAGGGCAGCCCTGGCGGAGTCCAACATGCACCGGAAACAGGTCCGACTTACTACCGGCAATGCGAACACAGCTCCTGCTCCGGTCATACAGGGACCGAACAGCCCTTAGCAAAGGGCCCCGAACCCCGTACTCCCAGAGCACTCTCCACAGGACCCCACGAGGGACACGTTCGAATGCCTTCTCCAGATCCACAAAGCACATGTGGACTGGTTGGGCAAACTCCCATGCACCCTCGAGCACCCGATGGAGAGTATAGAGCTGGTCCAGTGTTCCCCGGCCGGGACGAAAACCACACTGCTCCTCCTGAATCCGAGGTTCGTCTATCGGTCGAATTCTCCTCTCCAGCACCCTGGAATAGACCTTACCGGGAAGGCTGAGGAGTGTGATTCCCTGATAGTTGGAACACACCCTCCGGTCCCCCTTCTTAAGCAGAGGGACCACCACCCCGGTCTGCCAGTCCAGAGGTACTGTCCCCGACCGCCACGCGATGTTGCAGAGACGGGTCAGCCAAGACAGCCCTACAACATCCAGAGACCCGAGATACTCAGGACGGATCTCATCCACCCCCGGGGCCTTGCCGCCGAGGAGCTTTCCAACCACCTCAGTGACTTCAGCCAGGGTGATGAGTGAGCCCGCCTCCGAGTCTCCAGCCTCTGCTTCCTCCTCTGGAGACGTGACAGCGGGATTGAGGAGATCCTCAAAGTATTCCTTCCACCGTCCGATAACATCCCCAGTTGTAGTCTGGTTAACACCTGACCATATCACAAGTGAGATATGGGTCTGGGAGCTCGCTTCGAAAAATCCCATAGCAACGGCCGTTTATTGGGCGTTATGAATGTCTATCATTGAGCGTACGTAAGTCCATAGCCAATCATGTCAGTTGTCAGTTCAAACTACAAGCTTCCGTTTGTCATGTAGTACGCGTCACCGTCTTTCCACCCCTCCCCCGCTCTCTGATTGGGGCCCTAAATCTGGGACTCTCGCTTGGACGAGCTGCCAGGCCACCTTCCAGTTCGAAACGAACGGAAGCGGCCTGGGAATTCCCAGGCTACCCCAGTCGAGGTCAACAGCTCCCCACCTCCACCGTAAACAGTGTTGGTGAAGCACTGCTTCCCCCTCCTGAGGCGCCGGACGGTTTGCCAGAATTTCTTTGAGGCCGTCCGATAGTCCTCCTCCATGGCCTCTCCGAACTCCTCCCAAACCCGAGTTTTTGCCTCTGCGACTGCCCGGGCTGCAGCACGCTTGGCCGCCGGTACCCGTCGGCTGCCTCAGGAGTCCCACGAGCCAATAAGGCCCGATAAGACTCCTTCTTCAGCATGACGGCATCCGTTACTTCCGGTGTCCACCACCGGGTTCGGGGATTGCCGCCGCGACAGGCACCACAGACCTTACGACCTCAGCTACGGGCGGCCGCATCGACAATAGAGGCCGAAAACAGAGCCCATTCGAACTCTATGTCCCCAGCCTCCCCCGGAATCCGGGAGAAGCTCTCCCAGAGGTGTGAGTTGAAGGTACCCCTGACAGAGGGATCTGCCAGACGTTCCCAACAGACCTTCACTACGCGCTTGGGCCTCCCAGCTCTTTCTGACTTCCTCCCCCGCCAGCGGACCCAACTCACAACCAGGTGGTGATCAGTTGACAGCTCTACCTCTCTCTTCACCTGAGTGTCCAAGACATGCGGCCGGAGGTCAGATGACACGACAACAAAGTCGATCATCGACCTCCGTCCTAGTGTGTCCTGGTGCCATGTGCACTGGTGGACACCCTTCTTGGGCTCGAAACATTGGCGTTCCCCGCGGGCAACGCCAGAGAAATGGAGAGTCCAGCCCCCTTCAAGGAGTTGGGTTCCAGAGCCCAAGCTGTGCGTGGAGGTCAGGCCGACTATATCTAGTCGATAGCGCTCAACCTCCCGCACAAGCTCAGGCTCCTTCCCCCCCAGCGAGGTGACATTCCATGTCCCCAGAGCTAGTCACCATGTCCGGAGATCTGGTCGCCGAGGCCCCCGCTTTCAGCTGCCGCCCAGATCTCTCTGCACCGGCCCCTTATGGATCCTCCTGCGGGTGGTGAGTCCACGGGAGGACGGCCCCACGTCGCTCCTTCGGGCTGAGCCCGGCCGTGCTCCATAGGGAAAGGCCCGGCCACCAGGCGCTCGTTGGCGAGCTCCCACCCCAGGCCTGGCTCCAGGGTGGGGCCCCGGTGACGCCAATCCGGGCGACGTAACTGGCCTCGATCGAATACTCATCATAATGGGCTTCTGAACCGCTCTTAGTCTGACCCGTCCCCCAGGACCTGTTTGCCTTGGGTGACTCTACCAGGGTCATAAAGCCCCCGACAACATTAGCTCCCGGGATCATTCGGGCACTCAAACCCTCCACCACGTTAAGGTGGCGGCTCAAGGAGGGGTACATAATATGTATAATATGTAAATATTATTTACATGCACTTAAGTATCCTGGCTTTGTAACAGTATACATAAACAAGCTAACAAAAGTATTGTTTCCAGACATAACATTTAAAATGAACCATTCAAAGATGTCCTGCTGAAGCCGCTGAGTTGCAACTTCTTCGTGTTTGGGATCAGACTCGGGCCATACTGGAAACTTTTTACGAGTCTCGGTGTAGCAACAGACAGCTGCGCTCACTATACTATTTCACTAGGCTATCACAAGGTCCTGTAGTCCTGTATAGCTGAGCTCGATTGCTCTTCCTTCATCCTTAAACTACCCAGATGTTTGTCACAGTCAGGGCTCTCAAGTTGTGAAGTTTGGTAGGAGTGAGATTTATATTGGGGGAGCGGGGTGGTGCGTGTGACTGCGTTTTTTCCGAGGAGCGGGGGGGGGGGGGGCAGCACGCTGCCAGGGGAATCCCAGTTACGCACCGGGAAGGGAGTTCCCCTGTTGCACAACGTGGTGCGTGATTCGGCTGTATTCTTCCGCACTAGAAAATAGTTCCCACCCAAAATGACCAAGGCAAGCTCTCCGTGTTGATTTGCACATTTATTTGCACTCGATATGAATGCGCACTACACAGAAAGTAATTGGGAAACGCATCGAGCAAATTAATTCCTTTTGGCCGAAATCTTTCTCTGGCGACGTTAGACTCCAGTCTAAGGCGGAGGAGCTGCAGATACCGCGGCGGTCAGTGGCGACAGACTCGGACAATGGCTGGGTGAGCAGGAAAACGCTTTCCACCACTTATTTTAGTCTCTGGACTGTGGGGAGATGCCCAAATTTGACCTGGGGGTGGCATATCCCTTTAAATACCACCTATTTCCACTTCAGAGGAAACTTCTACAGGCAAATCCACGGCTGTGCAATGGGCTCACTGGTGTCCCCTAGCATGGCTAACTTATATAATTTGAACAGAGTGCCTTGGTCTCATATCCAGGCACTATCATGATGTTGATGATAATTTGTCAAAAATTGAAATTCAAGATTTCAAACTTTTTAATGCACATATCAATTCTGTAGGTCCGAACACCAAATGAACTTGTGAAGATGCCAAGGACAACACATTGGCTTTCTTAGATTGTGCAGTAATGATACCTCCTTTTTGATTCACACCACCCACTGCAGCACAAACTGGGAGTTATTCGGACATTACAACACAGGGCCCAAGTGGTTCCTACAAGCACAGAGGGAAAGGAGAAAGAACAACAACAGAAAGCCCTATCTGTTTGTGCATATCCTAAATGGGCTTTCAACAAAACTAAGAGAGACAAGGATATGAAACAAGACAACAGAGAATCAGAACCCAGGAGGAAGGGTGTAACCATTCCCTATGTGGCCGGCATTTCTGAAAAACTACAGAGGATTTTCAGACAGTATGAAATCCCAGTCTAGTGTGGAACATTCCAGGCAGAGCAATGACATATCCATAGAAAGAAGCAGATGATGGATCCGCAACCAAAAAGTAGCAAGATATGAGCTGCAGGTAAGCTAATACAAAAATCTCAGGTATTTCAGCACATGGTCACACTTGTTGCCATATCTGAGAGTTTTTAGGATCCTTATTCAGATCTGGCACACATCCTCCCTGATCATCTCTTGCTCAGCTGTAACTGGCCTTCTCCATAAGTGACACGCTATTGACTCCGAAGTGCCGCCATTTTCAGCTCCACGCCTCAGGACCCGTGTCTGGGCCTTTATGTCAGATGCCCCGAGCCAGTGTCTGTGTGAACGCTCCGGATAATGGCTCCATCAGTCTGAGACCAAACTGCCCATTAGCTCCAGGGGGAGAGCAGGCTGGACTCCTGTCTATACAAGGGCCATGCTCCAATAAGAAGGCATTTAAAAGCTCCCATCAATTTATATAGGATTTACTTTCTTATTAAACAAGATTATGAATAGCACAATTAAATGCAATTAAATCTAAATCACAATTAGCAAAACACAAAGGCTACACAATTAAGTACCATAATTTCAACAACAAAATATCTGCTAACCTATTATTATTATTAGCCTGTTCACTTGTAAACATCGCCACTTACAAGTGAACAGGCTAATAATAATAATAGGCGCACAGTGATACGACTCGAGAGAAAATAGCACAAGCGATTTAGACTGCTGACTTTTTCATGTGCAACTGTTTTCTGACCTAAATATATCACTTTTTGGACAAATATTATTTTGAGAAGAAAAACAAGCTTTATTAACTGTCCCCGCTAACTTGCCGGACCTACTTTCGTCAGCGCCAGAACCGGGGAAGAACTCGGCTCAGAGAACACTGTCAGACGTAAGCCAGTGTTAATGCACGACACTGCTGAAGGGGATGCCATACAGATTCACATCAGAAAACCCAAACTATCCCTTTAAACAACAGGCCTAATTAACTCAAATGGAAAAAAAAAAACATTGAATATTTGATGATAAGCATGATGAAATCCCACTGAGAGACTGCTGTGCATAAATGAAGCTAGAAATATTAAATTAAAACAAATAAACTGTTCTCAACATAGTATTCATTATACCCATGAGCATCTTTTTAACTCAAATAATGATATCACTGCATGAGAGTTCTTGTTTGTAACAAGTGCCTACTGTTCATGACTAATTGATCACAGTAAAATGACTATTGTAAATATGCAGAGCTGTGTTAGAATATTAAAATGTGAGACACAGAGGCACTGCACACTCTATCTATGCAAATAATCACTGTAATAATGAACAGAATGATTCTTTTGTCAATAGTGTGGTACAGCTCTTTGTTAACTTTTTAAATATCCTTTAGCCAGTGCATCTCTATGGACCTTTTGCTGCTTACAACAAAGATGGCGGATTTTTCAAATAACTGATGCACGAAATTTTCTTGATACAAGAAGAACAGGCTCAACCACAATGCAAACTCATCTAAACAAATAAAGATTAATGCCCTTCACTAAGGAATCGACTCAATACAAATTCCGATACCACAATGATTTTTTTTTTAAAATCACTCTTTATTTAGACAATAGAATGTGATTTTCACCATTAAATGGTTGTACTTTGTTTTCTGTTCCCATGTGTCCTTATCTGTGTAATCCCTCAGTGGTCCTGTAGGTTCCATAGTGGTCCATGGGTGTATGCAATCCAATCCAACTTTATTTCTATAGCACATTTTATAAACAGAGACAGTTTCCAAAGTGATGCACATAAAATCAATAGAACTTAATAAAAACATTACTAAAATAGCAATAAATAAAGTGATAATAATAAAATAACTAAAAACAAAAGCAATTATAAAAACATTACTAAAATAGCAATAAATAAAGTGATAATAATAAAATAACTAAAAACAAAAGCAATTATAAAAACATTACTAAAAAAGCAATAAATAAAGTGATAATAATAAAATAACTAAAAACAAAAGCAATTTATAATAAAACACAGAGGACCACACAACTCGGATTAAAAAGCCAGAGAATAAAAGTGGGTCTTAAAGGGATAGTGCAGTTTTTCTGATGTTAATCTGTATGGGTTTCCTTCTAAAAGTTACGTGTGTTGACACCGGCTTACCTCTGACAGTCTCAGCTGATCCCGCTTCGGCTCGCTTTCTGGAGCCCGTGTAAGTAGGTCCGGTAACTTCCCTGGAACATGAAATAAAGCTTGTTTTTCTTCTCAAAACAAAACATTTGTTAGAAAGGTGATATATTTGTGTCCGAAACAGTTGTCCACAAATCATCCAGCAGCGTATTTCACATTCGCGTATTGTCTCTCTCCACTCGTATCACTACGCCCATGTTAACTCTATCAGCCTGTTCACTTGTAAACTTCGGTGTAGACATCCGCTGAAGGTGAACAGGCTGATAGAGTTACCATGGGCGTAGTGATACGAGTGGAGAGAGACACAACACACGTAACTTTTAGAAGGAAACTCATACAGAAAACCCGCACTATCCCTTTAAGACGAGACTTAAAACTCTCCAGTGTGGGGGCTGTTTTGACATGAGGGGGCAGAGCGTTCCATAACTTAGGGCCAACCACAGAGAAAGCCCTGTCCCCCTGAGTTTTAAGTCTAGTCCTAGGGACCACGAGCTGGAGCTGTATACTAGTCTATGTGCTCTTATACTTGTTCTGATACAGCTCAAGATCATTCTAAAGACATTCAGGAAAGCTTAATTTCTGTCCTTTGAATGGGACGTTTTTAGGATTGATACTAGGGATTAGGGCTGTCCCTAACGATTATTTTTCTCCCGATTAATCTATCAACTATTTTTTTCGAATAGTCACGATTATTTTTTTAAGTAATGTTTTTTGGGTTGGCGGGTATTACAAACAGGCTTGACACGCTTTTATGAACAGTAAAAAATATTTATTTATTCATTCTCAAACTTAAAAGTTTTGCAGTTTAATCTTCAAGAAATGAAGGCATGCCCAAATAAAAATAAAAGGCAAATCAAATAATTGATAAGAATAAATAACTTTATACACAAATTTCAATTATGTTAGTTAGTAAGAACACTGACTCACATGAGTGCAAACTGAATACAAAGTTTGTATTACAAACAGAACTTGAGGTTTTTTTTCCCCAACAGGGTATATAACTGCTCTTTTATTTTTATAATTATTATTATTATTATTATTATTATTATTATTACATAATTATGAGTATTATTATATTATTAGAATAGTATTACTATTTATTTAGACCTGCAGTCGGCACAGACAGTGTTGAATAGCGCAAGGTGCACTGTGCACCGGGGAGGAGAACGGACATGAGACCTCTCTGAATCAGGCGCGCATTCCTCTCACTACACATCTCCCGCTGTTGGCAGGAATATGCGCTCTTCTTTTGTCTTAATTTACTTTTTTACTTTGTATACAAGCTCTTCTACAAACATCCCGACCACTGTCACCCTCAGGTGTTGAATATTCAGTCTATAACGGGCAAATTACGAATCATTGCTTTATCTCCGTGTCGTTGCTATGCACGCCGCCAGCATAGCGACAGGCTATACAAGAAATCAAAGTGCACAGTGCACCTTGCGCTATTCAACACTGTCTGTGCCGACTGCAGGTCTAAATAAATAGTAATACTATTCTAATCAAAGAAAGGGAAACGTAATTACGTTTCCATGTGGTGCTGCTATGGTACGCCAACTCCTTCTTGCAAATGCGGCACACGACGAAGTCTTCGTGTGCCTTCTCTTTAAAGGGACAGTGTGTAAGATTTTTACCCGTTAATTACCAAAAATGAAGATACCCATTCAAAAATACATTGTTTTCCAATCCTTTTCACTTCCATCATGAAATCAAAGTATTCTTTTTAACTTAGATATAGTCACATAAAGTGGGGATCTTCCCCATATAGAGGCAGCCATTTTGAATACGAGAGCCGCAGAAGGACATGCATTTTGGTCTCCCCATTCAATAGTGCGCGTTTGGATTAGAACAACGCAAGCATGTGGCCGGATCACTCTTACTCCGCAAGTACATCACAGGAGCAAGCAACTTCATGTAACAAGAAAAGAAAACGGACTGGTAACACGGAGAGAAGTCGACATAGTAATAAAAACAGGATTAATATAGGGACTTCTTTCAAAAGGTGGAAATACCTGATGCAACAAAGGGGGGTTACAAGACATGCCGAATTTGCGGCGCTGCTCCTGGACAAGTAAGTTTACATGATTTGTATATCAGTCTGAATTCTAAAATTCTATTGTCATTGCATGATCATACTAATATAATAGTGTTGTGTATGTTGGAGAATAAACTTGAGACTCAGTTTTATCCAGCGTGCTACGCCACAATACCCTTGTTTACACGGCCACAATGACAAATTATTAGCGAGCTTTGGCTAATCAGGCTTCTCGATCTTGTTTGCTAGCTGCTAACTTCGTATTAGCACTGGAATTAGCAGTAAAAAAACGTGGTAACTCCCCATCAGGTCAACTTTTAATTCTTGCAAGAGTTGTGTAGGCAATTGATGAGGAAACTGTATTTCATCATTACATAAGGGAATGTGGCTAAGGAGTTTTTCGTATTGTTTCAAAGTTACGAGAGATCTGCCATTGTCTAGCATAATAGGCTTGTTTACATGGGTTAGGCTAGGCTGCAATGACAAATTATTAGCCAGGTTTTTTCTAATCAGGCTTCTCGATCTTGTTTGCTATGTTGGACGATGTACATTCTTCCACGGTTTTGAAATACGGATTTGTTTTGCTTCGTAAAGCCATTATAGATGGCTTTTAATCCCGTTTCATATTCCCTGTTTGTTGTTATACCCACGTGATGTGCTGAATTGCTAGTAGCTGCTTACTTCGTATTAGCACTGGAATTAGCAGTAAAAAAACGTGGTAACTCCCAATAAAGTCAACTTTTAATTCTTACAAGACTTGTGTAGGCAATTGATGAGGGAACTGTATTTCATCATTACATACGGGAATGTGGCTAAGGAGTTTTTCGTATTGTTTCAAAGTTACGAGAGAAGTCTTGCAACCATCTCATCAACTCCGATGAAGGGAAAGCCCCCAGTGCGTGAAGATCTGCCAGTGTCTAGCATTTCAAGTGGAGCCGAACAGTAAGTTGTAGCATGATGCATTCAGTTGACGCATTTTGTGTTATATCTTGGTATAAATGAAGATGACAACTAAAACATATCTCCTTACTTATTGTATAGCGATGGACGCTTGACTGCAATAACTGAGGCAGAAGAAATGGCGAGTCTAGAGCAAAGGTAAGCAATGATAAAACTTGATTCACATGTTAGTACTTACTCTAAGTTGTTGTATTTTATTTCTCTATATTATATCTCAAAACCTAAATTTTCATTTTGATGACATGCATTTGTTTTTCTAAAGCTTGCATTCCATGAGCTTTCAAGATTCAGAGATGGATGAGGATGCCCACAATGACCCCATGAACAGCACGTAAGTAACACCAACAACTTGTTCATACTGATGCTTGTGCATTGTCAGTGCAGTGTAGGTTACCAAAATAAATTATGTTTTCCCCAATCCAGAATTGACTGGGCAGATGAGGATCCTGACAGTGATGGCGGAGAAAGGGATGACAGCTCAGATGATGAGTATCTTCCCCCAATATCTATACGGTGAGTCAGCAACTGTAATGTAATTGCTTTTTGTTTGTGACATTCTTTTTATGTTTAACATCACATGTGGGCTGTATGTGTCGTGGTACAGCTGGATAAAGGAGGGGTATCATGCACATGGTGGTGTAGGTTTATTCTTTTGCGTGAGGCTACTAGATGTGGGTGCTCACAATGTCAACAAAGATGGCTGTTGTAATTCCGTTAACAGCCGGCATTCTCAGTTAATAGCGTGAATGGGTAAAGGTGTTGAGCGGGAGGGAAAGGCGTGATACGAGGAAACCGGGTGGGTGAAGCCTAATTATATCCAGGTGCAGAGACAAAAGGCGCAGCTCCAGCTCCTGTATATACTGGAATGATTGGCTGGTTTGATGTGAAAATGATTTTCCCTGTAGGATTGCAGAGACTGTAATCTAAGGCATTCAATGTTCTTCCTTCATAGATTGGGTGGTGCACTGAAAGGGGCTCCCTCCATCGACCATCTCACTATTGTTGGCCTAGATGAGACTGTACATGACCTGCCTGATGACAAGGACTGTCCAGATGACCAGTTGCCCAGTGCTGTGGTGGAGGATTTGCCATGTCAGGAGAAGGTTGACAGTGAAAAAGACATTATCGGTGTCCGGGCAGCTGTGATATATGAGAATTGCCTGAAGCAGCTTGTCCAGTTCTTAGCCCTGCCTGTGGACAGATGCACTGGTGTTCTCTCTACTGGTGAAGTGTGCAGTAGTGTTGCTCCATTTCGCCCAAGTATATCCTTCAAGGGCACAGCAATCGCTGTTGAATGGGTAAGCATCGACCAATGATTGTCATGTAAGAAGTGCCGTGATTGACAAACTCAGCCGCATGTGGCTTTTATATGAAATGTCTTTTCTGGCTTTTAGGTCTGCCCCAACGGACATTGTCTGTGGAATTGGAGTTCCCAACCAACGTTGAGGTTTGGCATGCAGGCTGGGGATTTTCTTCTTGCCACCAACATTTTGCTGTCTGGGAACAACTATGCAAAGGTTGCACTCCTCTTCAAATTCATGAACATTGGCATGGTGAATCGCAACACATTCTTCACAATCCAGGACACGTACTGTGTCGGGGCAGTGAAAGAATTTTGGGAAGAGAGGAGGTCTGACACCATCAGTCAGCTACAGGGAAAGATGTGGTTCTTTTAGGTATTTGATTTTTTTTTTTTGTCATTTTTTATATCGGTGTCAAGGCACAATTTCATGGCAATAATCATTGTCTATGACCTTTATTACAAGCATGCGTTTTGTATCATCATTGTGTTTCACAGGGGATGGGAGAAACGACTCACCCGGACACAGTGCACAGTACTGCAGTTACACCACTATGGACCTGGACAGCAAAGCAATAATCCATGTTGCAACCATTGACAAACGCCAGACATCTTGGAACTCCAACATCATGGAGAAAGAGGCTTTTATCCAAACTGTGGACAAGCTCTCCAAAGAAGTCAGGGTGGTTGAGATCTGCACAGATGCTCATGTTCAAATCTCAGCCCTCCTAAGTAAGTTGTCATTTGATCACATAAAGGACCAAATAGGAATTGTTGAGTAATAATGTCTATAATAACAGATTTAATGCCTTGCTATGTCTTCACTCCACAGACCCTGAGAAAGGCAAATACAAGGACCTTGACATATTCCACAGCTTTGACATGTGGCATGGTGCCAAAAGCCTTGCTAAAAAAATTTCCGCTGTAAGTATTGTGCTCAGTCTAACCAATCTCTAGGCGTCGAATTATCAAACAATAGTTTTCGTTTTGTCCAGCTCTGAAGAAATGTTTTGGTCAACCTTTTTATTCATTTAATACATTTGTAGTGGTTTATCTATCTCTTTCAGGCAGCCAAAATAAAAGGACACTCTGTTCTCCTGGACTGGTTGAAAGACATCGTCAACCATTTTTGGTGGTGTTGCAAGACAGCCAGCACAATTGAGCATTTCCTTGTAAGGACATACATTCCCATTGCAGTTGCACATGTTGGCTAATACATGTAGTTACATGCAACATGCTGTCAGGTAATTCTCTTGTTTTGAATTTACTGTATTTTGTACAGGCACTTTGGGTTGGGATTTTACCACCGTTTGCAACATCCACTCATGGACAACAGGGAGCTGTCAACATGGTCATCTGGAAGACCAGGAGGGGAAAAGGTGGATAGAGAGAGACTCAGATGCCCACAAAACCCTATATCACATCCTCTGGAACAAACGCTGGCAGAAAGATGTGCATAAATATCTGCGCTTCAGGTAAAATATATAGACATGCATTTTTTCGCATTGTTTTACTGAGCTATTGGCCTCGTGGTTTTTGTGACTTCTCTCATGCAAATTTTTCATTGTCATTACACAGATCAACAGCACACCTAGAGTCATTCCAGAACCATATCCTGATGTATGTCAGCAAGCGTCATGCCTTTACGTATCATGTTTATGAAGCAAGGGTTCTCTTGGCAGCACTGGATTACAATTTTCATCGTAACAGACCTTCATGGCGGAATGCAGAGGGCAATCAAATGTATGTATGAACATGTGACTGTGAATTCGTTTTTATGTCACTGAAAAGCATGCCAGCATCCATCCATTTTCTATCAAATGCAATTTTTAAGTAAACAAATGTCAGTTCTGCAGTTTGTCACGGTCATAAATTACTGTCTTGCAAATGGTTATTATTTATTTACCCCCCCCCCCATTTCCCTCAGTTTCAGGCGGAAATTCAACAAAAATGCAAGAAGATACAGTCTACATGCATTGAAATGTGCGAAGGATTACAACTATATTCCGGACCTGCAGGCAAAAATAATCACAGCAAGACTGGCAAGTGAAGGTGGTATGCCCCGTACAAGGACCATGAGAGATGATGATCCGAGAAGACTTGGTCATGTTCCACCCATTCCTGCACCATCTATATCAGAACTCCAACAGACACAAGTCAGCAGAGGTCTAGGTATGTATCAGCTATGTAAGCTTTGACTAGACCAGTGCTTCCATAGCAGAGAGAAGAGGCATTTTGAATTAAAACCGCGAAAAAAACTTTAGTCAGACTTTTAATGAGTAATTTGTTGCTGTCGGCAGACAGCTATCAGCATGTCAATTGAATTTCCATCCTCTTTCACTCCATATCTGCTTCTTAGTCTTGAAGATCTAGTCCATTCATCATACACTGACCCACCCATCTATATGGAATAGTCCAATTGTTCTGTTCATTCGCATAGATATGCGCACACTAGAACGAACAAAAATTTGATATATACTTGTCTAATTGTTCCTTCACTTTTTACAGAACCTGCTGGAAATACAGACGCAGACCTCTGATGACTATTCACTGCTCAATGTGGGACCTGCAAAGTCCATCAAAATGGCTGTGGAGTGAATGTAAATACACTGTTAATAGGGTGTAAATAAGAGTAAATCTGATTTGCTTTATACATCTGTCAATTGTTTGTCTTCAATTACACTTTGTGCAAGATTTACAATTAGACTGTTACTTGTTGGGGAGACAGGTGCAGTAAGTAGGCCTGTGTCATAATGCAAGACAAGGAACAGTCAGTGTTGTTCAAGATCTTTTCATAAAAATATTTATACTGTTATACACAATGTAAAGGATATAGATCAAGATCAAAGTTAGCTTTATTTTCAATTCTGCCATATATGTTCAACATACAGTGAATCGAAATTTCTTTTCTCTCTGACCAAGTAGTGCAAAATACAATATAAAGACAAAACACAACAAAAACTAAGACAGAAAAACTAAAGTCTAATATCTAAAAGCAGTGCAACATAATAAAAAAACCTTATATACATAATAAAAAAAACTAATATACAGATGTCCAAAATGTGCAGTGTGCAAAAAAAAATGTGTAATGGAAGATACAGCAGTGAGATGGTAATGTGCATTGAAGTTAAGATAACCAGTAGTAGTTCTAGTGCAATTCCAGTAGTGCAATAACAGTAGTAAAAAAACAGTACAACAATAGTAAATTTCTAATAGTGAATGTAAATGTGTAAACAGTAGTCCTTAGCAGCAGTTTTTTTAAAGTGTCTAGAGTGATATGTCTTTTTATGGGATACAGGTTATGCCAGTATGGGGGTGGGAGACGGGTAAGGTGAGAGTTCAGCCTCCTGACAGCCTGGTATATAAAAAAAATCTTGGCAATGCTGAAAAACTGGGGCAGAGAAAATTATAGTCCAGGATTGTAACCTGTGTATTGTCCATGTGGGTCTGGAAATGTCTCCCTGATTTTCAAAACACAGCAACTTGGGATAACCCTTCGGTTTCCCGCACCCAGTGACCCATGTTGCCAGAAGATGTAGTGCCGGTATGCGGCATAACGGAACTCCCTGTTGTCATCTCCTGGTTCCCTTAGCTGGCCTAGCACTGTTATTTCCTCCCTGTACTGCCGGTGGATTCGCAGATATCCTGGATCCAAGCAGAAATGTCGGAAGTGGTTCAGCAGGCTGGTGCAGTTTGCAGGAACTTGGCCACAACACTTATTCTCCAACATGGTTGGCATCTGTACACAGTTGCCACAGATGCACCATCGCGGGGCTGCAGCAGGGGCAGTGGCAGGGGGAGAATGACCACGCTGGTGTTGAAACTCAAGCAAGATGTCAAACAGCACACCTGGCTGTCTTGTCATCATCAGTCTTGTGACTTGAACATGGTCCTCCAGGCTCATGCCCTCTATAAGATGCTTAAAAGGGGAAAAAATGGAAAGGTTAATGGTTTCATGCAGATGTAGGCTGGAATGTAGACTGAAAAATGTACTTTGTATATGCTGAAGGTTTTACCAGTGGAAGTAAGAGATTTCATGTAATTGTTAACCATGCAAAGCTGGCCTTGTTTACATACATTGTTTCACCAGCAGTGCCCCTGTATTAAATCAATTGTACTACAGGCTATGGTAATGGGTGAGCATAATTGTCTTGGTAAATATACATGCCCACAGGACAAAGGCGAGTAAATTCACACATGATCATTCATTGTAATATTACATTATGACAGCCATCACATTACTGGAGGATATAAAAACATCCGTGACAGACTGGACAGGATGTGTCCTGGAGGTAAACTAGCCAAAGTTTGTTCACTGTAGGCTTACAGTGAATGTGATTGTAATACATCTAGTATGATGAACATAAATTCGACTGTTTAGCCAAAGCTTATACGTACATCGATTTCCTCTTCCCTCTCACGTCGCTGTTCTTCAATCCTCTCCTCGTCCTCTCTTGACAAAACCAATTGTCGAGACGCCCTTCCTCGCCTCCTTCCTGTCGGTGCAGGAGGAATGGGTCTGCCGGCATCCGCACCTTGTTCCACTACTTCCGTTAGGTTGCTCTGTCCTCTCCCTCTACCTCCTCTTCCTCGTCCCCGACCACGTCCCCGACCTCGTCCCCGACCACGAAAGTGTCCTCTGATTGCATGTGCTGTGATAGAATCATCTGAAGTGGAAGAAGTCCGCCGACTCTTTTTGTAGCATAGGTAATTCGTTATTACCAGAATCACAAGTTCACAACAAATGTATACCGCAAAACATATAACGCTAGAAATAACAAATGAGGCTCTAATCGAAAAAAGTGTACATTATAGCCGAAATGTAATACAAGAAGTCTGTGGATATGAAACTGGAGCAACATTTCTGACCTAGCAGCTAGTCAGGTCCGAAACGTCTGTGGCTCCAGTTTCATATCACTAACTTCTTGTAGTACTTCGGCTACAATATACACTATTTTAGCCTTGTGTGAGCATCACTTTTGTTACTTCTAGCGCTTCTAAGTTTTGTTAGCAGACACTCACCATGCATTACGCTCAGAGAGGCGCAGTTTTGTTATCGATTACCGGGATATATAACAGAATTGCCATCTGTAGGGGTAGTATTAGCAAACGATTAGCAGCATAACATTATAATAAAGTTAGTTGTGGTTAAGTTTTGGAATAAACAGCACAAAACTAACATGATCTGTCGTGGAAGTCGAAGACATCTTGCTGTGTCGCGCGGCTGTACTTTAAACACGAAAACAGGAAGTATTGTGTACGACCCTCTTCTTCTTTCGGGTAAAAGGCGGGTTACGCGTTGCTTGCGCATACCGCCACCTACTGGTTCTTATTAATGTTGATCCTCGATGTCTGCCGTAGCTACAAACGGAATTACAATGCCACCATTCACCCATGCGCCACGAATCCTACACACTGTCCCTTTAAAATATCTCCACACTTTAGATGTCTTTGTCCGTTTATTGGGCTGATCTTCATCATCTTCGGGCACCCTCGGGCGTGCAGCCATTGTTACCGCTTCTGTTCCAGCACATCTACCGCTCGCGCAAATCACTTTTTTTTTTTTTTTTTTTGCAAATCACGTAAACGACGGTATGTTGCACACGCCGACTTATTTACGTCTTCGACGTAATCGATTACGTCGAATAGTCGGGACAGCCCTACTAGGGATGTTACAATATCCAAATCTCTCGGTATGATATTTTCACTATATGGATCCCATGATATTTATTGCGATATTTTGTGGAAGCTGGTGCAACTGTGAATAAGCAGCTTTTTTGTTTAAAATTCTTTGATCAGAACCAGACTGTTCTGTCATAATCCAAATAATAAGATTAAATTAAAATAGTGTTAAAACTTATTTTTTCATGTCTGCACTGAAACTCAGCAAAGGATCATGATCTATGTAGTTCCCTCTGGTTTTTAGTTGTTGCTGCACCATAAAGGTGGATTTAAGCAAATAAACTTATATTGATGCAATATATTGTGATGGTATATTGTGATGGTCCACGATATCATCATGAGATTTTTGATGATAAGATTACTAAACAATTTTTCTAATATTTTAGAGAATTGGGGGAGGATTGAAACAGGTCTATAGTTTGTGAAGAAATGTCTGTGGCCATTTTTAAACAAAGGAATGACCTTTGCCATTTTCATTTTTGTGGGGAAGGTGCCCCTCTGAAATGATAAATTGAAGATGTGGGATAGTGGTCCTGAAATTTTGTTTATAACTCTTTTTGTTATGATCATATCCAACCCTTGATAGTCTATTGAAGTTTTATTCTTACATTTCTGCACTACATTTATAATCTCTAATTTGTCAACTTGTTTCAGAAACATTGAATGTGCATTTGTATTAATGAGATTATCTTCACTTCCATCTGCCGTTTCAGAATTAGGGATTTTACTTGCAAGGTCTGTTCCTATGTTAACAACAAAATCATTAAATGTATGTGCAGCAGCATTCATGTCATGCACCTCTGTATCATTTTCAATGAAAAACTTGGGGTAATTTACTTGACGGGTTTCCTTTTTAATTATACTGTTCAAAATTTTCCATATTTCCTTTGTATTGGTTTTATTTCTATCCAACAATTCCTTATAATAATCTTTTGATTATGATTAGGGTGATTACTCAAACAAACATACATGAATCAGTCGCAATACAACATCAGAGTTCATGAAAATGGGGAAACCATTATACTGTGTTAACTGTTCTTAAAGGTCCCATGGCATGAAATTTTCACTTTCTGAGGTTTTTGAACGTTAATGTGAGCTCCCCTACCCTGTTTAGCCCCCCCCCCCCCAGCCCAAACAGGCGATTCTGAACAAGGGAACTTTCTGATGTCACACTCGGGGAAAGGTTTCCACCCCCTGTCTGGATGCCCCCCCTTCCATCTGTGGAAATCACGCCCAGAGAATTTGGACCGCAAACGAGCTACGAAATGCGGGATGCATTTTTGTTTTGTTTTTTTTGCCTGGAGAGACGTGAGAGTGTTTCCAGGCTCGGATGTCCTTTATCCGTGCCTCCGAACCTCTGAAACAGCAGTGGTTTAATTTTATTTTCTGTGGAAATGTGTTTTTTTTAAATGGAAGGCGTCTCATATCTTCCTTCGCACTTAAAACACGGAAGTGGGTGACAGCACACATCGCACCGCTAATCCAGGAAACAGTGGCGTATTTGGCCACAACCCATCCGCTGCACTGGCCTGTCTCTGTCCTCCTCATTTGCATTCAGGCAACAACACCCAGAATAAAGCGTTTCAGAGACATATTTATGACTGACTGTCTTCATGAGGCTTTCTCATGCACTGAGGATTCATTTACAGTATTAGGGAACCACTAAGGCGCCATATAAAAGCATGAAGAAGTACCATGTCATGGGATCTTTAAAAGTCCATTTTGCACAATGTCTCTGATTAGAAAAGTTTTGCTGCTAAACACAATACCAGCATTACAGTATGTCCTTTTCTATTCCACCTTTGCATCTTATGTTCTCTGTTGTTTATTCCAAGGCTGTATAAATCTGTTTGAAATTCTCAGCAATGCTTCAGAACCATATTGGATTTGTAAAAGTTCTCATATCAGAAGTGTGTCCTCAGTCACACTTTGACATTTAGTGAGCGTCCTTTAGCTTTTTCCTCCAAACACAAACTGAAGACCTTCTCCTTAGGTCACTACTGCTCTGAGGAGGCGCCTGTTTGGGACATACAGTAGTTTTACTGCTTGTTTCTTTGTTTAACTTTTAGGCCTGTAGTCGACTAAAGAAATTGTTGTTCCACTGAAGACTTGTGCTGCCGATCAATTGGGCAATGATCAACAATGTATTTAGTATAATAATAATTATTATTATTAAACTCACTTCTTTAGCTATTGTCCTATATAAATCATTATAATCTAAATAAATAGTAGTATAAAATAATATAAGAATATTAAGAAAGTATTATTTTGCATCGAAAATGACTTTTTCTATCATTCACTGCGTACACATGGACGACTGGAATCTGATTGGTTTCCGGAATCCGATTGGAACCCCTGGCTTAGGCCAATAGTAATCCGCTTGGTGCTGCCTTGTGCATGATATTGGATCGGATTGGCGTGCTGCGCATGCTCGGGAAGTTTCGCCAGGGATTTCACCCAGAAGTGGCAGGAGGCGCCGACACCGTCATAAGTAGCGGTTGTTGCCAGAAAAGTCAGACGAAATCATGGCTGCAAAGAAAGAATGCACAACACGTCCACCAATGCTGCTCCGTCAAACTCCTAGAGCGCCATCTTTGTATACCGCCACATAGTTTGTTGTGTTTTTATTGAGTAGCCATCACCCAGAAGTAGTTGGGCTACAGCGCCACATAGCGTAGTGGAGCCGGCCAGGTCGCTGACCATTATCCGATTGCACAAGTTTCATGTGCACTGGGATCTAAAAACAGACCACCCGCCTAGTAACGGGACCGGATTTGGAGAAATCCGATCCTACCATGTGCACGCAGTGAGTGTGGTTTTATCAAAATCAGCATTGAGTATGGAGCCTGTTCATTAGCATCAGAATAAAGTTTGAAACCACCCACAGTCTTTGCCTATAGTTTTAGGCCCTGTCCGCACGACAACGCTCCTGTTTTTTTTTAATGCGGGGTGAAAAAAAGTCACGTCCACACACGTGTTGGATCAGTAAATATTCGCGTCCAGATGAGTTCGGAGCACTGAGTGAAAACTATGTAGTACATATGTCACACCGATATGTGGCGCTGTAAACAGGAAACAGCCAGAGCCCCCAGACACGCAATACTACAAAGAGTGCATGCGCATAAAGTCCTTTCTCTTTCGTAAACAAGCAAACATGTGTACTTTAGGGACCGTCAACAAACGCGAAATTATTTCGTCCCCCTGCTCCACCAATGTAGCAGGGACTCACTCCGGTAATGTGAAGATGTTGACGGTCCCTAACATAGACAGAGACGCCACAGAACAAAGGTTTGAGCTGCGTGAGCAGAGGTTTGCCTGTAAATCGATAGTTAGTATTACTTGCTATCGTTTTATTAGATAGACATTAACAAGTAGAACTCTCGTTAACCTTGGTCGTGTTATTTAGGCAAAATACTTGTTTGGATCTTAATACGGAAATGTTAAACATACTCGGACATTATGTTGGCTTTTCGGCGAGAATATACAACCGGGACCCTCACCAACGGGCAGCTATATAGTTGTGTGAATTTGTGTAAAGAAAACAGAAATGCTTTTATATATTTTTGTGTGTGATACTGCATATGCTTGTTTGTAAAAGGTAAATTTTCATTCAATAAAAAAGACAAGAAATGGTTGTTCTTTTCTTTATTTACAGCACACAACACACTCAAATTGGTATGGACTCCTCATTGTCCACTATCTGCCTTTTCATTGATGGGATCTTTTCAGTTTTGAAATACACATTTACCTTTGAATTGGCAAACGCTCGTGTGTCGTGCGTACTGCCAGGCCACGATGTGCGTAATTGTGCATGCGTCTCCGCTGGTGTTGCACTGCATAGTAGATCAACAGGTTTTGACGCAACAGTGCAAATAAACTTAGAAATGTCCGCATAACAAACTCAACTCCATTGTCCGCCATGGTTGTCGTTATCTGGTCGTTACCGCCGAATGCGCAAGGTTACCTTCTGGTCACTGGTCACGTGATGTCATGTTTTCCCAAAAGTCGCGTTTTGCCCGCCCACACAACAACGCGACCCCCGGCGTTCTCCAACTTCTCCACTCTGGAACCCGTTTTTAAAAAACACCGTTTACACACACACCCCAAAACGCCGGCGCAGTGTGAAACGAACACAAACTTCCCCGTTTCCACCAAAAAAACGTTGTCATGCGGACAGGGCCTTAGTTTACTTAGTTTTAGTAAGTCAATATGTACAAATATACAAGTTCATTTTTCATTATGTCTGGATGTTCCTTGTGTTACCAGCTTCACTCCTCTTCTGTCTCTCTTTGTAGAGGTCTTTTTAATCAGGATGACAGTATTAGATGCAGAATCTATTTTGTTACATAATTAGAAATGCAATCACTGTGATTGGAAAGTAGAACACTAGGTCAACATTTATAAAGCACAAATTTGTCATTGCCATTTTTTTCAATCAAGACATCAATGGGTTGTGCATCCAAATTAAATAAGGGTGATTTATGAATGGGAAAATAGTCAAGTAGGCGCTGTGTGCTGCACTGTTGCAGTATTCTTGGGCAAGGCACTTCATCCACCTTGCCTGTGAGAATGTTTGCGAATATCAGCAATACTCTGGGTTATTTTTGTCCAATCCAAATATAAAAACATGTAAAATAATCTCACAAGATATTTTTTCTCATATTAATAAGATGTAATGTAAACCATAAGAAGCTTTTGTTCTTTGTTTTGTTTCTTTAGTTCTTAAGTCGGACGATTGTGTCTTAGTTGTGGTGAGTGAAATGTCCAAAAAAAAAAACAATTGGATTTCAGCATTGGATTTGACAACCCTCATCAAAAAATATACTTGCTTGCTGCATCTTTAGTGCTCCTCTGAGTTTTTACACTGTACCTGTTACAAGCAATATTATATACAGGGGGTCCTCGGGTTACGACGGTCTCGGGTTACGACGTTTCGTGGTTACGAACGCGCCCCCATTAAAAAAAATATGTATATATTACGCGTCATTCCGTCTTACGCGGTTTAGCGTGGTAAGAGATGTAAACAAACGCGAACGGCGCGCGGCGCACGGCGCAAGAATACGCTCTGTTGTGGTTGTAGGGAGAAGAAGACAGCCTCATGTGCGTGCCCAATGTGGGCGGAAGTACCTGATGTGGGCTCTGATCTGCTCCTATGAAAGCGGCAGTGATAACCAAGCAGCGTAGTGGTCTAATTATTGAGATGGAAAGGTTATTGGTGCTTTGGTTGGAAGATCAAAGGCAAAATCCGGTTTACGACGAAATTCGGGTTACGACGCGTCTTAAGAACGGATCAACGTCGTAACCCGAGGACCCCCTGTATTGAGGACTTGGTTTTCCAACATGTTCAGGGTATGTCTGATATTTCCTGGTGGTTCCGATATAGAGCCATGTACAGTAAATTTGTAGGCTCAGCTGAATACATGCACCTCTCTCTCCTGTGTTGAGCTATAAGAGAGCTTCTGTTTTGGATTTGTGGAGATGTGGTTTGAGCTCCAGTGTTGTTTGGTGCTCAGAGTTTCCTAATGATAGCAGAGGTACAGCACTGTTTACAGCGGACCATCCGAGAAAGAAACACATAAAAAACAACAAAATACTCCAACACCTCTGCCCATCTAGGATCAGACCAGCCTGGACCTGCTCTGACCTGTAAATCAGACCCCCCAGGATTTCGCGGGCATTTTTTGTGATTGTTGCGGGCTAAAATGCCTGAATTTGCGTGAGCTTTTCCAAAAAGTTGCGATGAAAGTTGCGGTGCTTTTAAGGTTTTTGTTGAGGATTTTGAGGAAGTGAAAGTTGCGATAAATAGTTGCGATTTTCCCTTTTTGTAATTAAAATTGAGTAATATTTTGAATACTGAGTTATTACTGACAAAGAATAATACAAGGACACAGATCACAGATATGGTCCTAAAACAACCTTACCAACATCGAAAATAAATTACTACTAGGAGGGGAACTGTTTCGCGCGGTCTTTTGCTGTTATTTTTGTGGGCCGCAGACATGTTTCTTTGCCATTAGAAGCTATGTCCCAATTCCCAGAGTGCACAGTTCGGAGCGTGGATTGAAGGGCATGTGCGTCATTTCTTTTTTCAGACCCTCCAGGAATTTGCGATGTTGCGATTTGCAACTTCAACGCAACTTCAGCCAATCCCCGCGAATTCAGGGCGGTGTTGCAATTTTGACCAATCGCCGCAACTTTTCCGCAATTTTTACAAATTTTGACCAATCATCGGCGACGTATTAAACGCCGACCAACTTCCTTCTGTGTAGGAGACATAACTGAGATGAGGTTTGTGTGTGTGTGTGCGGCAGAGGCGGTGGGTCACGTGAGTGTGGATGTGTGCACGTACGGAAGTGTGTGCGTGTAAAAGCGCACGCTCACCTGTCACACAGAGGAGAGAGTCAGGGTTGGGGTGTAGCCCTATTTTTTGTTGACCGCAAACCATTCATTCATCTTTCACGTTAATCTGTTCATCCTGCTGGTTTTCATGAGTTCCATTTTCATCCTGCTGCGCTGTCATTGCTGTGTGCGCTTTTTTTGTAATAAATGCACAAAACGCATATCTGGATCTCAGCGTATCTGTCACCATAGCCTCCTCTTTGCGTGTCAAAATCTGCAAGCCATAGGACCCAACCTCATATTCTCGGCGGCTAAAAGGTTTGAGTTTGGAAGCCGCAACATTCTGCTTTACTTCCGTGATAACACTTCCGTGTGACAAAACGAAACTGCGGCCGTGTCCCCAGAGCGCACAGTTTGGAGCGCGGCCCGAAGGGGGCTCAGATTGCAGTCGGTGCACACTTGCTCAGCCCCGACTGCAGTCTGCGGACCGCTTAACGACTGCGGTCGTCGGACCGCGTGTTGACTGCGCATGGGACAAAAAAGAAGTGGGACAGCAGTCGTCGCGCCGGTGTACTGTCGAAATGTGTGACGCACATGCCCTTCGGGCCACGCTCCGAGCCGCGCGCTCTGGGAATTGAGACACGGCTTTTAATGGCAAAGAAACATGTCTGCGGCCAGACATTTGCCCACTAAAATAACAGCAAAAGACCGCGCAAAACAGTTCCCCTCCTAGTAGTAATTTATTTTCGATGTTGGTAAGGTTGTTTTAGGACCATATCTGTGATCTCCGTGTCTTTGTATTATTCTTTCAGTAATAACTCGGTATTCAAAATATTACTCAATTTTAATTACAAAAAGCGAAAATCGCAACTATTTATCGCAACTTTCACTTCCTCCCGCAACAAAATCGCAACAAAAACCTTAAAAGCACCGCAACTTTCATCGCAACTTTTTGGAAAAGCTCCCGCAAATTCAGGCATTTTAGCCCGCAACAATCACAAAAAATGCCCGCGAAATCCTGGGGGGTCTGTTTTTTGTCCCATGCACAGTTAACACGCGTTCGCACACCGCAGCCGTTTCCATGGAAATCGGAGCGTGGACCAAGCGTGTGAAAATGCATGCTTCGCACACTCATATCTCAGCATGCACTGCGCGCTACTTCTTCTACGGGAGAAAATGGAGTCGGCGGCTGCTTCCCGTAGTTGCGAGACCTGTCGCATTTCGCAGATGCCTATGTGGTCCGCGGAGTGCAGTCAGGGCTGAGCAAGTGTGCACCGCCTTGACTGCAGTCTGAGCCCCCTTCAAACCACGCTCTGAACTGGGGACACGGCCGCAGTTTCGTTTCGTCACACGGAAGTAAGGCAGAAGGAAGTTGGTCGACGTGAGTTCAATACGTCACCGATGACTGGTCAAAATTGGTAAAAATTGCGGGAAAGTTGTGGTGATTGGTCAAAATTGCAACACCGCCCTGATTGGCTGAATTTGCGTTGAAGTTGCAAATCGCAACATCGCGAATTCTTGGAGGGTCTGGTAAATACACTATATTGCCAAAAGTATTTGTTCACCTGCCTTGACTCACATATGAACTTAAGTGACATCTAATTCTTAATCCATAGGGTTTAAAATGAAGTTGGTCCACCCTTTGCAGCTATAACAGCTTCAACTCTTCTGGGAAAGCTCTCCACGAGGTTTAGGAGTCTGTTTATAGGATTTTTTTGACCACTCGTCCAGAAGAGCATTTGTGAGGTCACACACTGATGGTGGACGAGAAGGCCTGGCTCTCAGTCTCCGCTCTAATTAAAATAATCTAATTAAAATAAACTGTTCCCACAAAATTGGGAGCATGGAATTGTCCAAAATCTCTTGGTATGCTGAAGCATTCAGAGTTTCTTTCACTGGAGTGAACATTCAGACTTTTTACTGGAACTAAGGGGCCAAGCCCAGCTCCTGAAAAACACCATAATCATCCCTCCACCAAACTTTACACTTGGCGCAATGCAGTCAGACAAGTACCGTTCTCCTGGCAACCGCCTGGCAACTGCCAAACCCAAACTCGTCCATGGAGAAGCACGATTCGTCACACCAGAGAACCACTGCTCTAGAGTCCAGTGGCGTCCAGAACAGCAGGTAAGATCATGGGTGTGATGCCCCCTCTCAGCCCTCAGGATCTTTTTGAGGAGGCAACCTTGAGGCAGGCAAATGCAATTCTTGATGACAGTGCTCATGTACTGAGTGGTCAATACGTCCTCCTCAATTCAGGAAGGAGATTTAAGCTTCCTCTGTGCAAGCACAACCGTTATAAGCACTCCTTCATCCCCCTACCTACTAAGCTACTAAACAACCAGAGAAGATAGGTGATTGCCTGCAGCGATATGGACCATTGTAGTTAGTATTTTGGGGGTACTTTTTAGAATGAATGTGTTTGGCTTGCTGATGGGGTGTAGACGGAGTGGACTGATTTTATATTTATTTATGACAGGATGAATGTGTTTATGTATTTTTATAGAGTGATGATGCTTGATTTGGGAGAAGGGTAATGATGGTGGGGATGGATAATGTGAATGTTAGTGGGAATGCTGGAGCAGGTGATGGTTTGGGGGGATGGTCAAGGGCGGGGGTGGGAACACCCAATATGTCTATGTCTGTGCCAACACTGCTATCATTTTATCTGATGTCTTGTATGTATATTGTATGTCTTTCTGTCTGTACTGCAGCCTTCCCTTACCTCTAAGTCAAATTTCTCCCTGGTGGAGACTAGGGATGCACCAATCCACATTTTTTCACTTCCGATCCAATCCTGATACCTGAATTTGGATATCAACCAATACCGATACTATTCCGACACCAAAACTGTTCGTTTTCAATATTATCATCATTATTGTTTAACTACAAATAAAGTAATCTCTACAGGCAAGTAGGCCTATGATATGAACAAGTGTATGCATGTGTGTCCCAAAAGGCAACTTGAGGTAAGTATAGGTCATAAAAGGACGTCAGAAGGACAGGAAATCCTGTGATATTAGCCCCTTGTGCACAACGAGCTGCAGCGTGTGAGCAAAACAGCCCAGACTAGAAACTGCCATGTTTTCCATCGCACCTTCATGTTACTTGCATTGTAGAATTGTAGAATTACATGCACTTTTTCTAGAAGGATCTCCCAGTGGTTTAACATCTCTGTAATGGATGCTGTGATTGTAGCTCGGTTGTGTGAGCCTCTGCACTTTTTTACCTGGAGTGCCGCACAACAGAGCCTGTGTGAATTGCGGTCAATCCAGTGCACAGTGAGGCTTATCAGTGACATTGGGCAGAAATCCGATGTCCAAATATCTGTAGTAAAGCTCAGATCTGGAACTCTTTAGCTTCTCAGCTAACTTGGTTGACACTCGGTTGTAGAGTTCGGGTAGCGCAGTCTTTGATAATATCTCCTGGATGGTAAACTATATCTTGGCGCAACATAATCCATCAGGCTTGTATTGTAAGTCGCAATGGAGCTTCCGCCTCTCGGTACAATGGCTTTGCAAACATTGCACGTTGCTGTCTTGCTTTGAGGTGTTTCTACTAAAAAGTATTTCCACACAGCGGACATGTTGTGATGAAAAGTTGGTTCGCCTGCTAGCTCGCACTGCTACTTCGCCTGCTAGCTGGCTGCAAACTATGGAATGGATTTCCAGAATGGAGGCGTGTCTCATCATTACTCTGTGTCTCAGTGAGATACGCCTCCATTCAGGAAATCCATTCCACATTTTGCAGCAGGTAACAGAGCCACCGACAGGGAATCACTCGTGGAGCCATTTCAGCAGATAATGTATATGTACAGTCAGATCCATGTCTGTATATATATGGATCAGGGATCAGAAATTTTCGCAGGTTACGTTGATATAGTAACCCGATACTGATACTGGATCAGTTCGGGCCCATACCTAGTGGAGACTAATAAAGAAACCTAAATTAACCACAAATGTTTGTAGAGACAGTCTGCAGGCCTAGGTGCATGGCCTGGCCTGAGGCCATGGAAGTGATTGGAACACCTGATTTTGATTATTTGGATGGGTGAGTGAATACTTTTGTCAATATACTGTAGTAAACGTGTTAACATAGGGTTCACAGAGTCCTAGTTTGGTCCAGGTTTCAGTATAGTGCTAGTGACAGTTGTGACCAGTTGTTCTGGTCCTGACAGCAGAGACCTGTCTCCTTCCTGTACACAGCCAACGAGAGAGATGAGCTAACCCAGCTCAAACTCCATTTACTTGGATGGGACAAGATACAAGTTCCACAAGACACCATTGCTGTCACCGTACTAAAGTTTCAAACTCGATTTCAGTGCCAAGGAATAGTAATACTAAGGACTTTATTCTCAATACTGATTCTGATACTGCAATGATTGTGATTTTCAATACTAAATTTTAGTACTAAAAATATTACATGTGTTCTTATATCTGTGCCATCCCTCAGTGGTCCAGGTAGGTTCCATAGTGGTTCATGGGCGACTAGTCTATGTGCTCTTATACTTGTTCTGATACATCTCAAGGTCATTCTAAAAACATTCAGGAAAGCTTCATTTCTGTCCTGTGAATGTGACTTTTTTTAGTACTGATACCCGTTCATATGAGTATCTACTTTCAATTTTAGTTTTAGTATCAATTAGTATCTGATTTTTTTATATTCTTGGTGATCAGTACAAATTTTGGTCAACTAAATGTCCAAAGGCCTACAGCTCTAGTATTTTGAGAGAAGTGATGTGGAGGGACTTGCTCATGATCAGACATCTGTCACAGCCCTCACACGTCTACTGGGATTTGAATGCTTTAACGCTCTGTGTCTGTGTATGGTCAAATATTTAGTGGTAAAACAGTGATGCTTGTCAGGTCTGGTCTCAGTTCAGCGGTCCGGTGGGTCAAATTACAGTGTTGAGGAGAGCAATGATCCTGTCTGCATTCAACATCCCAGCCCAAACATCAGAGATCATCTGAGGACTTCAGAGGCCAAGAGGTCACTGCTCTGGAGTTCAGACTGAAAGCGGAGGGTGGTTACATGGTTTTGGTTTAATAACACAAAGCAAAAGTCAGTATTGGTTTGTAAAATGTATTAGTATGGGATATACTACAAATAGCCATCCCTGTAGCTTCACTGGTAGCAGTATCTTTGTGTTTCTGTGCGGAATTTGTATGTTTCTTGTACGTATCTGGATAGGTATATCGGTCGGCTGATATATCAGGCCAATATTTGCATTTTGTAGTAGTGTATCCTCTATTGGCATTAACTCTCCAGTACAGGATATGTTGTTTTGGTTGACCAGCTGCCTGAAGTTTTATTTGAACACTCAAGTGCAAAGAGATAACTGTATGAAATGTGACTACATTAGGTTTATGATAAAGAAGGGCTATGGATGAGTTTGTAGCAAATTTTAAGTAAGTAATTAATCAAATGTGTATTTACTATTTTTAAATCAATGGTATCCAGTTTTTCTTTTAAACTATGGAGCGAATAATATTTGTGTCTGGAAAAATAAACAAATACATTAATATTATTATTATTATTATTATTATTATTATTAACTCATATCACTTGATTGTCCTGACAGGTTGTCCCAACTACTTTAAAGGATGGGTCAAATGCAGGGACAAATTTCCCTATGGAGACAATAAAATGTACCTTAACCTTTGCTTTTCTTTTTCTGTCTCTAGTCCATCCTTAATAATGTCCTCTCTTGTTTGTGTTTCTTTCAGCATGGCTCAGGCGCGGTCATTTGGGAGGAGGTACCTGAGAGCTTTTGTGAGCGGATTCTTCGTGGCTGTCCCTGTGACTGTGACAGCTCTGGACCGCTTTGCTTATGTGGCCAGAGTAGAAGGAGCATCCATGCAGGTGAGGACTGTTGAAGTTTTAACTATGACTCTGACTCTTAAGCCCTATTCGGACGGGATTAGTTTTACAGGGGGATGTAGAGTCAGACCAAGTCAAGCATGTGAAGTCCAGAAATTGGATTTCTGTGTGGGGAAACCACCACTATCAGGGATTGTTTGAGGCTATGGTGCATAACCATACGGTGTGGGAGGAAATATATCAATTGGTTGTCAAGAAATGTCCACAAGTCGGCGATGATTTCGGTGACTGGTTGAAGCTCAAAGAAAGGATAGAATACCTCAAAAGGAAATATAGGGACTGCGTGAAGAACAACCGACGGACCGGCACGACTCCTGTGAAGTCTCCATATTTTGAAGAAATGGATGCTGTATGGGGTAAGAATATGTTAATGATTAAATTAGGAAATGACTTTAGTAGATACACGATCAGCGAAATGACCGAACTCCTCTCTTTTAGGATGCCGACCTATCACAAACCCTGGTGATGACCATGCAGACATCCGGAGCACTGAGGAGGAGGACTCTTAATCGGAGTGTAAGTTGAGGCTAATTATTTTTGTAACGTTAATGTTTACATTTTTAAGTGATGTTGCCGGTGTTCATAGCTTGGACAGGTCACAGGTATTTTGGAAACTAAACGAAAGACAGCATTATGCTATTGAAATTGGTTCCACATTATAAACAAATACCGTGTCACATGCTTGGTTACTCAGTGTGTAAAATGCACTGAAATTATGTCTGTGCTTGGGAGATGCATAAGGTGCATCTAGGGCGGAGGATAAAAATGGAGGGTATAGGGATGAATGATGTAAAGGTGATGAATGGGTAAGGGTAAAAGCTACAAGGGTGAGAGGGGGCAAAAGAAAAGTACGACTCCAGCGCGAGGGGCCCCACATGAACACGGGTAGATTTTTTTATTTATTTTTTTTAAATAAAGATTTACCAAAACAAATATGTCTTCATCTTCACAGCACTCAACAGTCAGGACACCCTTGGAAAGGGATCAGCAGACACGAGCGAAGGACCCGGTACTCCCAGTGGTGAGGAGAGTCCAGCTGCCAATGATCCACAACCACCAACAACCGATAGTAAGTCAAACACACACACACACACACACACACACACAGTGACAAATAAACTAAATGTATAATATTATTATAAATAATCATTCATTAAGTTACTCTAGCATGAAATGAGTGTCTGTCAATATTTTAGATTCAATGTATTCAGTAAGCTACTCCAAAAAAATAATAATATGTGCCTCTGTCAATTGTATTGTTTTGTTTTTTTTTGACAGAGAGTCGTAAACGTAAGGGGAAAAAGACTGTGGAGAAGGGTCTGGACCGCATCTTTCAACATGAAGCTACATTAGGTTCAGACCATGTGCGTTTAGAGAGGGAAAGGCTAGAATGGGAGAAAGAACTAGAGAGGACCCGCATGGAGGCGTCGCCTTGACTTTGAAATGAGAAGATTGGAGGCTGATGAGCGACGTTCAAGAGAGATGAGGGAATTTATGATGCAGTTCCTGCAGTGTTGCAAAATGCCCATTCCTCAAAGCACACCATTCACTTATAGTCCCTATCAATATAGCTACCTCGAACATCTTGAGGGCCCTTCTGCACCACGTGATTCTGCTGTGTCACAGCACTCGAAGGGCTCTTTCCCCCATTAACAAATCATTGTTGTGTATGGCAAATGTTCTGTTCTATTTTATTTAAGTGATTAACATTTTAAACAAAAACAGAATAATAATTAAACAGAATTTATATTTACAGTTGAATTTACAGATTGTGTAGCACTTGAGCAGTAAAATAAGCTTTAATTTTCCTTTACTTAAAAGACTGAACTGTTCTGTTTATTTGTTGCACATTGTGACACACACTTAGGCCTTTTGGCTGGATCTTTCAGTTTTGTTGTGTGTTTTTATGGCAGCTGATTAATAAACACCTCTAAAGCCATGCAGATGTCTTCCCCATTGATTTCCATGTTACTCTGAATGGTATTGGTTTCTTCTGGTGGATGCTCAAGTGTTTCTGTGTGTGGTGGAGTGATGCATTGCAGGTTGAGGCTCTCACAGAATTTATGTAGTACAATGCATGCTGTGACAATGTATTTCAGGCTGCTTGTTTTTGAGTCATTCCTCTTCATCAGAGTTCTCCATTTCCCCTTGAGCCGACCAAATGCATGCTCAACATGGATGTACGCCCGACTCTGGTGCTCATTGAAGCAATGCTGAGACGGTGTTGCCGTGCCCTCTGGGTAAGGCTTCATCACGGTCTCGGACAAACTATAGACAGAGTCAGCCACAATCAAAACCGGAATGTCAACCCCGTTAATCACCCTCTTCATATTTGGGAAAAATTTCCTGTTCTGTTTCTGTAGAGATGGGAACATTCAAAAACAAAAGAATCATGACATTTGCCTGGCCAACCAACATCAAAATCCAGAAATCTGTAGTTGGAGTCTACAAAGCCTTGAAGTAGCACACTGTACCAACCTTTACGGTTATAATAGTCTGTGTGATACGCTGACGGTGCGATGATGGTATATGTGTGCCATCTAGGGCACCTCCACATATAGGGAACTCAGATTTTCTTTCAAATCCATCAGTGATGGTCTGCATGTCTGCCTCATTCCTTGGCCTGTGATGTATCTTTTCTTTATTTGGCAAAGTGCCTTGCACACCTCACATGCGGTGCTGACACCGACTCCAAATAGATTAGATGAAATTCAACATAGCTTGCCAGTTTATACAATGTTAAACCTACTCTCTTGTCTAGAGATACAGGACTTTTCATGACAGTGATTTGTGGCCGAATGACAGGGGAGAGGTTCATCACACAGGAGTCTCTCAGGATCGTGGAGGATTTTGGTAGGCATAAAGCATCAGCTGAAGATAGAGAAATCATGATTTGCCTATGCGAAATATTAGCGAACTATGCAAATTATTGCCCATAATCAGGACTAATAGAGCATACATTACCTAAAACAAGCAGAAGTTTCATGCCTCTGACGACTGGTTTGGCTTTTTCATTGGTCGATGTGTGCATTTGTTTGAGAGATGACAGGTAGGCCATTTCGACAAGACACCGGCAAAACAAACCGCTTCAAGCTCATTCATGTTTGAAAATTGCGGTAAATTATTTCTTTAAATGGATGTGACGAAATATTACATAAATTTTTACCGAGGGTCGCATTCGCACGGGATTAATATTACCTATGGTAATTCCTCCGGACCGTTTTACAGAAAGTGAAACTCGCTGTAAATTTCACAGACATACTCCGTTATGTTTACAGACATGGCACGTTCAGACATTCCCTGGTAATTATTATTTCATCCCATGTCACCTAGGGCTGGGCGATATGGAGAAAAAAAAAGAATCTCGATATGTTTTTGCTATATCTCGATATACGATATATATCTCGATATCTATGCAGGAAAAAAAAAAAAAAAACACCAAATTCAGCAAGGTTTTTTTTTTAATTGAAGTGCAAACAGGTAGGCAGCCAAGTCCCTAAAGGTAGACAGGTACTAGTAACAAAGTGCTTGTGCACCATTTTTAACATTACCAAACCAAGGAAGTAGTACATTGCCTTATTTTAATTGTAAACATAAAATCTGAGGGTAAACAGTTCTTATGAAGTGCTTCTTTAACATTTAAGATAAAAGACAAAAAAATCCCTCATTCCGTAGCCAAGTGAAAAAGCACATATTGTTTTTAAATATAGATTAATAGAGCCTCAATCCATGAATTCTCATGTGTTTTGTGACTGTAGTACATTTTATATTTGTGTGTGTATTTGCTTTAACTTGGCACATTATTCTGCATAAATTTTTTTTCTTGAAATACTATATTAATTTATTACAACCATTAAAACGTAAGTGTGCTTTAGAATCAACGCCACATACCCGACCCACCCAAATATTTCACTCACTGGCAACACCCACCCACACACAGAGAGATTAAAACTCACCGATCGCCAAATGCAGCCTTGCTCTGTACAGCACTGACAATGTTGCTGAAGTTTCTGTCTCGCAAAAAAGTGGCGACTAGGGAGATTGTATCTAGGGTCAAGCGTTTTTAGCATTCGTATGAAGCCTGGTCGCTCAACAACCGCTATGGGCGTCATGTCTTTTGCGATATGAAAGGCAATGGACTCCGTAATGCTCACCCACCTTGCACTTGTTTTTTCATAGGGTAGACACCGGGGTAAAGATGTTTGGAGCGTTGTTTGTTGTGTCTTCTTAGAAGTGATGGTGGTGGGTTTGCCCTCGATCATTTTGATGGCACCAGTTTCTTGCATTCTCTGCAAAATGCCTCTTTCTGCTCCTCATCGGACAGTTTAAATCCGAAATACTGCCATATAATGAAGCCGTTTCTTTCTTTGGTATGAATTCTCTCGTGGACGCTTCTGTGGGCGCCGCCATGTTGGATAAGTTATCAACAAACACACGCGGTGTGCGTACGGGGAGGGGAGGAGAGGGGGAACCATGAGACGCAGTGAAACACAAACGCAAGAAGGAGGCGGGGCGGACAGCTCCACAAGACAGTTGAGGAAAATAAGCAGAGTGGCGAAATCTTATTCATTTAGAGCATTATCTCGAGTTTTCCGATATGCCAAAATCTTTCTCGATTTCATAAAACATCTCGAGATATCGCAAATATCGATTAATCACCCAGCCCTAATGTCACCCCATAAAACTATTCCCATTCGAATAGGGCTTTAAAGGAGCTATACCAAATTTTTGCTGTTTTAAAAACGTGAAAAACAGAACTAGTTCATTTTAAACAGTTTGCAGTGGTCCGCAATTATTCCTCACTTACCTTATGCATTCAGAGCATTCTAACTGTTCACTACAATGAGTTCTGCGGCAATACTGAAAAATTTCCTAGATTGGATATCAGCTTCCATATATCAGTGTGGTTGATATATTTTGGTTGGACAAATTAATGTAATAAGACTATTACTGATTGTAGCTGCCCATAAAATCTTGTTTGAACTTTTATTTACACAAAATTGTTCTGTAGTTACTTAAGAGATAAATAACAGTTACATAAATACATTTGTATCAGTTTTGTCTTATTTTATTTTTGTTTTAAGGAAATAAATCCAGTTTTAGTCACTACACTGGTATTGGTTGATGTCTGGTATGGGCAGATTACAGACTTAAAGGACAACTAACGTTTTTACAATCTGGACCTTATTCTGGTGATAAAACAATGTAATTTACTCACCCATTGTACTTTGGTGTAATTTGGAGTATTTTCAGAGATTTCGGAGTTGAGCTATATCCATTTAAAGTGAGTGGTCGAGGAACGCTGTTGCAGTCACCAAATAACACAAACTTTATCACTTTTCAAATGACAAAAGTTCAGTGTGTTAGTTTACACTTTCGTTTGAGTCAAAAGTGGCCTGGAACCAGAGATCCAGTCATGGCTCCGATTGGATCAATGCCGCGCACAAGCATTCATTCCGCTACTTTGCTTAGAAGACGCTCAGAACTTTTCTGTTGCGAGCGAGACATGGCTGAAGATTCGAACTTCGAGATTGAAGAGTACTTATTTGAGTATGATGGCTGCCCTATTGTTTTGAGCCTGAGTAAACAGATGAGGAGGTATTAGAAAGAAGGAAGTGGAGACAGGTTGAGGAGCAGCGCACCAGAGAATTGGTATCGCATTACTTCTCAGAATCACGCGCTGAATCCGCTGGCCTTCTTTCTTTTCCTTTGCTGGTAAAAAAATCGTCCAGACTGAAGTGGGTACTGCAAACACGATGGTCCAAACGTCTTACAGCTTTGCCTTTCATGTTTGGGTTCATTCTCAAGGCAACTAGCCACAGCTTCAATAACTCCGGATTGTGATGAGGAAGCCTGTGAAAACTCAACTTCGTCCAAGCTGTCATTTATAACTGGGATAAATGCATGTTCGCACCATTTTGGGTTTTCTCAAGCGGAGATGTTTTCTTATTATTATTCCTTAGCTTCTTTATGACTGTAACTGAGAGCTGAAAGCGTTGTCTTATCTGGAAATCAGGTGTGAATGCGCGCCCTCGTTGATGACATCATCCAATCAGAACTATGACTGGATCTCTGGTTCTAGGCCACTTTTGACTCAAACGAAGGTCTAAACTAACACACTGAACTTTTGTCATTTGAAAAGTGATAAAGTTTGTGTTATTTGGTGACTGCAACAGCGTGCCCCGACCACTCATGTTAAATGGATATAGCTCAACTCTGAAATCTCTGGAAATATCTCCAAATAACACAAACTTTAGCACTTTTCAAATCATAGAAGCTCGATGTCTTAGTTTATGCTTTCGTTTGAGTCAAAAGTGGCCTGTAATCCGAGATTTATCCATAATTTACAGCTTTGCGTTTCATGTTTGGGTCCCGGGAGCTGAGAGTGAAATAAACTGTGACTCCGCACATGCGCACTGGCGTCCTCATCTACTCGAAACTATGGCTAAATCTCGGATTACAGGCCACTTTTGACTCAAACGAAAGCGTAAACTACATCGAGCTTCTATGATTTGAAAAGTGCTCAAGTTTGTGTTATTTGGAGACCGCACGGGGCATATATTACATACACGGGGCATATATTAGCGCTACGGCTATCGCTAATCTAAAACATCTCTGGAAGTGCTCCATATGACACCAAAGTGCTATGGGTGAGTAAAACAACTTGTTTTATTGCCGAAATAAGGCTCAGATTGTAAAAAAACGTTAATTCTCCTTTAAAGCCATAGTATCAGAATCTGTATTGGAACTGAAAAAGCTGTATCATTAAATCAATACATGCATTGGTGGCTGATTTGTCTGGTTAAATGAAAAAAAAAAACACCTTTTGAGTGGCGTGGGCTGTTAACGTTATTTGAGAAGGCTAGAAGTTTGAGTGTCCCTTTGAAACCAAAAGACAAAACGAAAACAACCTATTCATTTAGATGGCAGTAGGTGAGAGTAGTGCTGCACAGTGCTGTATATGGTACAGAAGAGGACAGTGAGTATATGCTACAGAGCTTAATGTTCCACAGTAAGACATCAAACTTTTCTATCTACATGGAGATTTGCAGGTGAGTCCAACAGGCAAAATGAAAGACCAGATCTGTGGAGAGGCGTGTCCACTCACCATAAGAATGCCTTTTGTTTAATGTATTGAGTAATAATAGAACCTGTTATGAAATAAATGATTTCAGTGCCATACTATGGAACATTAGAAGCAAAGCAATAGTTTCCATCGAGACAAGCTGATACCAAGAAAAGCTACACAGTGCACCTTTAATCACCCACAACTAACGTATATATTTCCTACTTGTTCTGTTTTTGCTCTCTTTCAAGTTTTTTTTTTTCATTTTCATTTTGCTTTTGAAAGCTAAGATACTCTTATTGAGACATGCACATACACAAATAGATGGCTGATTATAATAAAGTAAAACATGAGCTGATAACGCTCTTTGTTACTCGGCTCTGGGATGTTTATTTTGTGGGACAGATAAAATATTTCAATTACCCAGTGGGCGTGAAATTGGCCCTTTCTCCACCTTTAATGAAAAAACAAAACAGTATAGTATTTTTGGTGGGTGGTAAGCGTCTTATTCGACAAGTGGCATGGTGTCGTGAGATAATGGAGTCTGTTGTTGGAGAGCGGACTATTTGGAGATGGGACACTAATGGAACTGTCAGATTCAATGTCAGGACAAGGAACGCGACACACACGAGGATATTACACCAAGCAGTTTGGTTATGATACTGTAAATCACCAATAAGCATTATGTCATCCTCTCTTTTTTTTCTTTCATCATTATTTATCAATAACCAAACAACTGATACTTTGCAGCTGATGTCATCGACATTCCCTGGGCATGTGATGCTAACTGTAGCCACTGTTCTATCTGAAGCTCTGTTACTCTTAAATTAAACTTCAATCTGAGTTTTATTTTTGAATATAATCTGACCAAAATGCATCTCTCACACATAAAATTACTGTCACAATCTTGCTAGCACTATCCTGCAGTTTTTCAGTCACTCTCACCTTTTTGTTGAAAGCCAAACTCCTAAACAGGACCATGAATGCTCGCATTAATCACAGACTTATGAAAATGTGATTTTTCAGATAATCATAAAACTTTTTTGGCAGTGTTTTCTAGTGTGTGCATTGTGTCACCATGGTCATTTCTAAACATTATGGCAATACACATAGGCCTACATGTAGAACACCCCCAACATGATGTCAATGCAAAGTATCAATTTTACAGTAATGAGGCTTAATTGTCAAAGAAATCTCACTGCGTGCACATGGTAGGATCGGATTGGATTTGTCCAAATCCGATCCCGTTACTCGGCGCATGGTCTGTCTTTAGATCCAAGTGCACATGAAACTCGTGTAATCGGATAATGGTCAGCGACCTGGCCGGCTCCGCTACACTATGTGGCGCTGTAGTCCAACTATTCCGGGGGATGGCTACTCAATAAAACACAACAAACTATCTGGCGGTATACAAAGATGGCGCTCGAGGAGTTTGACGGAGCAGCCTTGGTGTAGCATTGGGCGGCAGTAGCTCATTTGGTAGAGCGTTTGTCCACTGATCCAAAAGTTGGTGGTTCAAATCCCGCTCTTCACATAAGAAACATCAGTGGTTGAGCGGTCAGATCCACTGACCCACAAGTTGGTTGGTACGATTCCTGCTCCCACAGATGAATGCTGCCGTTGTGTCCTTGGGCAAGACACTTAACCCATCTCGCCCCCAGTGTCTGCGTACACTGGTGTGTGAATGTGTGTGTGAATGGGTGAGTGGTTCCTTGTTGTAAAGTGCTTTGAAGGTGGAAAAGCGCTATATAAAAATGTGAACATTTACGTGTTGTGCATTCTGTCTTCGCAGCCATAATTTCGTCTGACTATTCCGGCAACAATCGCTACTTATGATGGCGTCGGCGCCTCCTGCCATTTCCGGGTGAAATCCCTGGCAAACCTTCCCGAGCATGCGCAGTATGCCAATCTGCTCCGATATCGTGCACAAGCATCAAGCGGATTATCGGCCTAAGCCAGGGGTTCCAATCGGATTCGGGAAACCAATCCCTATACGATCCTTAACATGAATCCGATACGATCCCAATCCGTTTGCAATCGGATTCCACTCGTCCATGTGCACGCAGTCACTGTTGGTTGACTAAAGGCTTATACCCACATCAATTAATAATAATAATAATAAATATAGCTGCAAGCAGCAATGTGGGGGCCAAGCACCGTTTGACAAGGTCTAACAAGGTCTGACAGGATCTAACAGAGTCTGACAGGGTCTGACAGGGTCAGGGTCTAACCCTGTCAGAACAGACACATCAAAGACAGATCAAAGGTTGCTAGGTGTGTTGCTAGGCAATTGACAAATTTCTGCAACTTTGACCTGCTGGTGCCGCTAGACGGTTGGGGCTGGGGGCCTATAAATCGCTGTGGGTAATGAGGAGACTGGCAGGAATGTGCATGCAAAATTTCAAACCTTGCGTTGCCTAGCAACGCAACAGGGTCTAACAGGGTCTGACAGGGTCTAACAGAGTCTGACAGTTTTCATAAACTATAATAACTTTGTTGCAGGTGCCGGGGTTTAGATAGACAGAGTCTGACAGGATTTAACAGGGTTAACATGGTTTAACAGGGATTTAACAGGGTTTAGACAGGGTCTAACATTGCCTTGAATGACCCTGCCAGAGTCTAACAGAGTCTGACAGGGTCTAACAAGGTCTGACAGGGTCTAACAGAATCTGACAGGGTCTAACAAGGTCTGACAGGGTCTAACAGGGTCTGATAGGGTCTAACAGAGTCTGACAGGGTCTAACAGCGTCTGACAGGGTCTAACAGAATTTGACAGGGTCTAACAGAGTCTGACAGGGTCTAGCAGGTTCTGACAGGGTCTAACAGAGTCTGACAGGGTTTAACAGAATCTGACAGGGTCTGACAGGGTCTAACAGAATCTGACAGGGTCTGACAGGGTCTAACTGAGTCTGACAGTTTTCATAAACTATAATAACCTTGTTGCAGGTGCTGGGGTTTAGATAGACAGAGTCTGACAGGGTTTAACAGGGTCTAACAGGGTTTAACAGGGTTTTAGATAGACAGAGTCTGACAGGGTTTAACAGGGTCTAACAGGGTTTAACAGGGTCTAACAGGGTCTAACAGAGTCTGACAGGGTCTAACAGGGTAGTTAGACCCTGTCAGACTCAGAAACAGGGTTTAACAGGGTCTAACAAGGTTTGACAAGGTCTAACATGGTCTGACAGGATCTAACAGAGTCTGACAGGATCTAACAGAGTCTGACAGGGTCTAACAGAGTCTGGCAGGGTCTAACAGGGTCTGGCAGGGTCTAACAGAATCTGACCCTGACAGGGTCTAACAGAGTCTGACAAGGTCTAACAGAGTCTGACAGGGTCTAACAGGGTTTAACAGGGTCTAACAAGGTTTAACAGATCAAAGACACATCAAAGACAGATCGGTTGCTAGGTGCGTTGCTAGGCAATTCCTGAAAATTCCTGCAACTTTGACCTGCTGGTGGCACTAGACGGTTGGGGCTGGGGGCCTATAAATCGCTGTGGGTAATGAGGAGACTGACTGGTATGTGCATGCAAAATTTCACAAGTTTTTACCAGACGGTTCTAGGGGTTGCCATAGACTCCCATGTGGAGAAGAATATAGAATAATAATAATAAGGAATCAGGAGACCAGAACATCAAAGGAAAGATCAAAGGGTTGCTAGGCAACTTGCCTAGGCAACGCAAAGCAATTCCTATAGGGTGCCTAAGCACCTTCGGTGCTTGGCCCCCTAATAATAATAAGCATAATAAATACTAATAATACATTTTATTTTTATACTGCTTTTCTAAACACTCAAAGATGCTGTTCAAAGAATACAGTTTTAAACTGTATTGAGAAAAATAAACAAGGTAATGAGACAAAATATAGGCATGATTTAAAGGCAGGTTAGACATTAAAAGCAGTTTCTTGAAGGTGGAGTGTTCAGTCCAGTCAATCAAATGGTCCGTGGGGTTTGCAAAACCTTTCAAAACGCAGAAATCTGTTTGCAAGTGTCAATCCACAATTCATTCCCAAATCTTCTTAGTTTTTCCATGCCTTCTCCTTTCTGCTGTGGTCCATATCAGTCCTTTATAATCACAATAACATAATTTATTGACTAAGACACATTTTAGTCAACTAGACACAACAAAGACAGCCCTAACATGTAATCTGATAATCCCTTACCAGTCTGTAACTAGTGCCTGACTAACTTTACAACACTGGCAACTAGCATGCTAACAGCACAGCAGCATTACGCCCTTGTTCACAGGATATAAAATGGTCAATAATTAGATGCAGACCGCACACAACAATTTCCCTTTAAACTAAGTGCTCCTTATATATTATATGTGTACAATTTATTACATGAGGAAAATGGGTGCATCTTCTTTAAGTTAAATGATCAAACCAAAACAAATAACGGGCCCAAATAATATCCAAGAGTGTGACTCTGAAAATGAGTTGTATGTATTTCTATGGCACCATTACATTTCTGTCCCATGATCAGACTTGTGTAATTTTCAGCTGTCCTTACATCTGTGACATTTTCAGGACACTGTGGCCATAACCATTATAGCCCTTGTTAAACCCTGGTCATAACTCAGTGTAACAGGCCTCAGAGTCTGACAGTTACTGATGTGAGAGCTAAAAAAACAGAAAGATCGTCTCTCTTCTTCATTCTCCCTGTGTAAAACGTCTGCTGCTCTCTGCGTTCTCAAATTGAGAAATGACTCCTCATGCTCAGATAAAACAAGATTTGCTGAAACACAGACTGCATGTTAAACTCCAGGTATAGAAAGTATTGGGAATTGGATTTTGTTTTTACTTTTAGAAGCATTTTTTCAGCTTTCTGTGAAGTCAAATTGAAGTTAAATGTCATTCATTTTACAAATTTTTGTCCAGCTAACAAAAGCTTTGTTCATCTGTCATTTATTGGTGAGTAAATTCACATCTGATTTTAAATCATGGCTGGGCGATAAGACAAAAATAATGAATTACATTGCATTCATCATGCACATCATAATTTATTGTCTTGTTAAAAACACATACAATTAATTAAATATTGATTTCCATAACATAAAAAGAACCAATACAGATATTACTATTTAAAGGGATAGTTCGAGTTTTTTGATGTGAATCTGTATGGCGTCCCCTTCAGCAGTGTCGTGCATGAACACTGACTTATCCCTGACAGTGTCCTGTGAGCCGAGTTCTGCCCCGATTCTGGTGCTGACGAAAGTAGGTCTGGCAAGTTAGCGGGGACAGTTAATAAAGCTTGTTTTTCTTCTCAAAACAATATTTGTCCAAAAAGTGATATATTTGCGTCACAAAACAGTTGTCCAAGAAAAAGTCAGAAGTCATAATCGCTTGGTGCTATTTTCTCTCCATTCCTATCACTGCGCGCTGCCTCCAGCTGGACAGCCGCGCGCAAACCCAACACTTTTTCAGTTGTTTGGCAGTGTTTACGTCCTCAGTCCGCAGCGAGCCAATTTAGAAATGTCAGAATAAAAATATAGCTATTGATAGAAGAAGAAAAAGAAGAAAACAATAGATATAAAATGGGGCGGACTTGTGATTACCCAGGTTGTACCAACAAAGATGAACCGTTTTTCTGTCACTGTTTTCCTGTCACAAATTGGTCTGAGGCAGAGGTGTGGACTCGAGTTATGTGACTTTGACTCGAGTCAGACTCGAGTCACCAATTTGATAACTTTAGACTCGACTCGACAAAATGTACAAACACTTGCAACTCGACTTGGACTTCAATATCAATAACTCGTGACTTCACTTGGACTTAGGCCTTTTGACTTGTGATGACTTGCTACGTCCAATGAAAAAAAAAACTCTAAAAGTATGTTGATAAGGACCGCACTCGTACTTGTGAATCTGCGAAAATGTATGCAAAGAGCTTGTGCGCGCCGCTTGCACAACATCCAATCATGAATACAGATCTTGCAGACATTATATGATTTGTAGAAATTTTATTTCTTTGTAAAGGGGACTCGAAATGCCTCGAAACTAAAATGCTAGGACTTTGGACTCGACTTGAGACTTGTGAGCTTTGACTTTGGACTTGACTCGGCACTTGGATACTCTTGACTCGGGACTTCACTCGGACTTGGGTGCAAAAGACTTAGACTTACTTGGGACTTGCCCAGCAATGACTTAGTCCCACCTCTGGTCTGAGGCAACTTTGGCTTCTTGCCATCGGGTTCAATGTGGACACCAAATTGGCTAAAATAAAAAAGCGCTGTGTGTGTATTGCACATTTCATTGAAGAGGATTACGTATGCCCAGCACGGAGGGGGAAGCTTTTGAAGAGCACTGCTGTCCCTGCACCACAGGTAAGTGTAACAAGTGGCAATGTTTACAAGTGAACAGGCTAATAATAATAATAATAATAGGTGCGCAGTGATAGGAATCGAGAGAAAATAGCACCAAGCGATTATGACTTCTGACTGTTGACAACTGTTTTGTGACACAAATATATCACTTTTTGGACAAATATTGTTTTGAGAAGAAAAACAAGCTTTATTAACTGTCGTGGCTAACTTGCCGGACCTACTTTCGTCAGCACCAGAACCGGGTCAGAACTCGGCTCACAGGACACTGTCAGTGTTAACGCACGACACTGCTGAGGGGGATGCCATACAGATTCACATCAAAAAACCCAAACTATCCCTTTAAAGGTCAAGTCAAAGTCAAAGTCAGCTTTATTGTCAATTCTGCCATATGTGTTCAACATACAGTGAATCGAAATTTCGTTTCTCTCTGGCCAGGTAGTGCAAAAAGACAGTGTACAAAATACAATATAAAGACAAAACACAACCAAAACTATCTAAGACAGAGATCTAAAGTTAAACTGAAGTCTAAGATCTAAAATCTTAAAGCAGTGCAACATAATAAATAAATACCTATATACAGATGTCCAAAAGTGTGCAGTGTGCATCAAAATGTGCAATGGAAGATACAGCAGTGAAATGGTAATGTGCAATAGAATGTGCATTGAAGTTAAGATAAAAATAAATGTGCAACAGTAGTAATTCTAGTGCAATAACAGAGTAAACAGCTGTACAGGTTCTATATTATACAAAATTCTCTTGTGAGCTTTAGGCCATGTTCTGATGTTGTCACCTCCTCAAAAATATATCTGGACTTGTGTTTTGTTTCATTCACACATGTTTGAATAACCCTTTATGAATAATTTTTAGTGCAGTGGTACTTTTTAAGTTTATTTTTACATTTAGTTTAGATAGGTAATTCCAGGGTTGAAATCACCCAAATGATTCTAGTGAAGATGTGTGGAGTTTAAAAACACAGTGGAGCACTTCTTGTATTACCACATGACATCACGAGGTGGTGACATCACAACAGCAGGTCAGTTTGCGATGAGGAAACAACATTACAACATAATTTGGGTTCTTTAAGAAGTACAGTATACAGGGTTGGGGAAAGCATGATTTTTCAGAGCAGTGGCGTATTACTTGCAGGAGAATAAAGTTTACTCAAACATTCATGAATCTAAATACAACCTTGAGTGTGTAAATGAGGGAAAACAATGACTTAAAGGTCAGTTTCAATTAGGGCTGGGTAGTGTTCAAAATTTTCCGATGCCGATACCAATATACAGTGGCTTGCGAAACTATTTGGCTCCCTTGAACTTTGTGACCTTTTGCCACATTTCAGGCTTCAAACATAAAGATATAAAACTGTAATTTCTTGTGAAGAATCAACAACAAGTGGAACACACTTTATTGGATATTTTAAACTTTTTTAACAAATAAAAAACGAAAAATTGGGCGTGCAAAATCATTCAGCCCCTTTACTTTCAGTGCAGCAAACTCTGTCCAGAAGTTCAGTGAGGATCTCTGAATGATTCAATGTTGACCTAAATGACTAACGATGATAAATGGAATCCACCTGTGTGTAATCAAGTCTCTGTATAAATGCACCTGCACTGTGATAGTCTCAGAGGTCTGTTTAAAGCGCAGAGAGCATCATGAAGAACAAGGAACACACCAGGCAGGTCCGAGATACTGTTGTGGAGAAGTTTAAAGCTGGATTTGGATACAAAAAGATTTCCCAAGCTTTAAACATCCCAAGGAGCACTGTGCAAGCAATAATATTGAAATGGAAGGAGTATCAGACCACTGCAAATCTACCAAGATCTGGCCGTCCCCCTAAACTTTCAGCTCATACAAGGAGAAGACTGATCAGAGATGCAGCCAAGAGGCCCATGATCACTCTGGATGAACTGCAGAGGTCTACAGCTGAGGTGGGAGAATCTGTCCATAGGACAACAATCAGTCGTATACTGCACAAATCTGGCCTTTATGGAAGAGTGGCAAGAAGGAAGCCATTTCTTAAAGATATCCATAAAAAGTGTCGTTTAAAGTTTGCCACAAGCCACCTGGGAGACACACCAAACATGTGGAAGAAGGTGCTCTGGTCAGATGAGACCAAAATCGAACTTTTTGGCAACAATGCAAGACGTTATGTTTGGCGTAAAAGCAGCACAGCTCATCACCCTCAACACACCATCCCCACTGTCAAACATGGTGGTGGCAGCATCATGGTTTGGGCCTGCTTTTCTTCAGCAGGGACAGGGAAGATGGTTAAAATTGATGGGAAGATGGATGGAGCCAAATACAGGACCATTCTGGAAGAAAACCTGATGGAGTCCGCAAAAGACCTGAGACTGGGACGGAGATTTGTCTTCCAACAAGACAATGATCCAAAACATAAAGCAAAAGCTACAATGGAATGGTTCACCAAAAAACATATCAAGGTGTTAGAATGGCCAAGTCAAAGTCCAGACCTCAATCCAATTGAGAATCTGTGGAAAGAACTGAAAACTGCTGTTCACAAACGCTCTCCATCCAACCTCACTGAGCTCGAGCTGTTTTGCAAGGAGGAATGGGCAAAAATATCAGTTTCTCGATGTGCAAAACTGATAGAGACGTACCCCAAGCGACTTGCAGCTGTAATCGCAGCAAAAGGTGGCGCTACAAAGTATTAACTCAATGGGGCTGAATGATTTTGCACACCCAATTTTTCATTTTTTATTTGTTAAAAAAGTTAAAAATATCCAATAAAGTGTGTTCCACTTCATGATTGTGTCCCACTTGTTGTTGATTCTTCACAAGAAATTACAGTTTTATATCTTTATGTTTGAAGCCTGAAATGTGGCAAAAGGTCACAAAGTTCAAGGGAACCAAATAGTTTCGCAAGCCACTGTATATACCTTCATTTCGATATCGATTCCTAACCAGTACCTTTTTCAGTTCCTATATTATATTAATTCTAGGAAAAAATGTAATTTCATTACACATTCTATTCCACATACTGGAGTTTATTTTCCGTTATTCAAGTTATTGAAGTAAATGAACAACAACACAACTGCACATCATCACATTATCTCTCTCATACACACACACACACATACATCACACATCTTAACAGTTTTTCTTCAAGAAAATTAACATATATGAAATAAAAAGATTTTCATTTAATAATCAGTTGTGTCACAAGAGTTAGATACAACAAAGGAAGATTATTTTGATTTAGTATTCATTTGGGCAAATTATTTTCAAAGAAACATATTCTTTATTTTTATGTTTAACTAATTTGAGTTAAAGAAAAGAGAGAAAAAGCCTGAGAATTAAATTTTCAAATTAAGGAGATGAAATAAAATGATTTTCATTTAAAAATCCGTTGTGTCACGTTCTACTTTTGGAGAATTATCAACACGTATGCCTGAGGGGGTACTCGAGGTATGACAGAAGGGCTCAGGGGGTACACAAGACAAAAAAGGTTGGGAAACACTGCCATAAATAGTAGTTACTCACTAATATCCTACAGTACCGTTAACATACATAGGTAAACTTGCAACAACCTAGCTAGCTCCTACCTTAACAAACAAAGCAGATCAACGGAATTCGCGGAACAACCTTACCCGATGAAATATCAGACACAGCACTGTGCTCAGTACTTTCCGAGTGTGGTCGTAAAACGTCCTGTAGCTCTTGTCAGATATGCTGCACCGCGCAGTATTAGAGTCGGTCTTACGAAAGTATAACCACGCTTTTGACTTCGGCATTTTTGTACGGTTTGACGACTCCGCAGCCAAGCTAATTGATTAGCTAACTTATTAGCACCCTACAAGTTAGGCGAATCTCGCCTTGCCTGTGAACGAGGGGCGTGACCACGCTGTGTTTTTCATACACACGGACGTTTGAGCCAATCTCAGGTGGCATTATCAGGCCATAAGCACGCAGGCACGTATCTGAGCCACACGTGATTAACCTCTGGATATCAAAATGTGGAACCAAAAGACGAGGCATATTTCGATACCCAGAAGAACCTATGCATTTTGGTCAGTGCCATGGAGGAACCGAATTTCGATGCCCAGCCCTAGTTTCAATGAACATCTCCTTTCAATGAACCAATGAATCAACTCTTTCCATTAACAAAATGGATTGAATATATGTTGTCCTAAATCCAGGACAATACTGTGTGGTTGGATATGAGCCCTGAATGATGCTTGTTTCCACAGCCCTCTCTGAACCCGGACGGCTCTGACGGTGACGTGGTTCTTCTGAATCGCTGGAGTGTGAGGAACTTCCAGGTCCAACGCGGTGACATTGTCTCTGTCGTGTGAGTACATATCTAAAGAGTGAAGGGTTTCTCTGAAGGGTTATTCCTGCTGTATCAGGGCATATTATGCTGCCAAACATGTCATAACGATCTATTGGGAGTATCTTCTTTTTGGCTCCTGGTGTATTTTCAGAATTTTGTTTAAAATGTCTTGCTAATTGCAGAGGTCTGCAGGTTCCTTTGTCCTGCTTTGCTTTTGAGGGAGTTGCATCCAAACACCACTGTCCACAAGAGGTTTTAGAAAAAAAAACTATTCACCTAAATATCAATCAATATCTACTTTGAGTCATGATACTCATCTCAATACTTGAATGCCAATATACAGTATGGTGTATATTAATGAGGCTGAAGTTTTGCACTGATTTCAATTGATTCCTGAATGTTTGGTGTGGGTTAGACCTAGTTTAGTGCTGCTCCTGTGCAGTGTAGTCTGTGCTACACAAATGTACCCAAAAAGTATTGTTATTGCAGTACTGGAGCATGCACATGTGTTTCCTCCTTCCCCTCCTCCTCTCTCCCCCTTCTTGCCACACTCACTCCTCTTCCTCTCTTCTCTCTTGCTCCTCTTTCTCTCTCTCCTGTCCTCTCTCTTCTCTCCTCTCTCTGTTCCTGAGTCTGTTCCTCAATCTTCTCGACTCGTGTTTACCTGACAGGGCTTTGAACCTGGCTTTACTTTGGTCTTCAAAGTGAGAGATACAGAGCGTCTTTTATTTGAAAAGCATCTGCTCCGTTGTGCTTCATATCGGGGATTTATGGGAATCTTCCATAAAACGCATCTATTATCTTTGAGGAAAATACTCCAGATTAAAATTTCAAAGGTGATATGAACACAGTATAGGTGGCAGGGCATGGCTATTGTATAGATAGACCAGGATTGTTTTGAGTCTATCAAATGTGTTTCAGTACAGGTAGGTTTTATGATATTAAGAAATATAGACATGACCTGTAATTTTGGCTATCCCTGGCTTGTCTCCATGGAGATAAATATGCTTAAAGTGAAACGGTGAAAAGATCTCATGAAGACAAACAGGGGACAGACTATCTTTTAAACAAATTCCGTTTGAACTCTTTTTCTATTTGAGTACTGTACTTGTATTTACGACTTTTGCAGTGATTGTAAAGCCGAATCACGCACCACGCTGTGCAACAGGGGAACTCCCTTCCTGGTGCGTAACTGGGATTCCCCTGGCAGCGTGCTGCGTGATTCGGCTTTATTCTTCCGCACTGGAAAATAGTTCCCACCTAAAATGACCAAGGCAAGCTCTCCGTGTTGATTTGCACATTTATTTGCACTCAATATGAATGCGCACTACACAGAAAGTAATTGGGAAACGCATCGAGCAAATTAATTCCTTTTGGCCGAAATCTTTCTCTGGCGACGTTAGACTCCAGTCTAACGTGGAGGAGCAGCAGATACCGCGGCGGTCATTGGCGACAGACTCGGACAATGGCTGGGTGACCAGGAAAACGCTTTCCACCACTTATTTTAGTCTCTGGACTGTGGGGAGATTCCCAAATTTGACCTGGGGGTGGCATATCCCTTTAACATTTAAGATAAAAGACAAAAAAAAATCCCTCATTTCGTAGCCAAGTGCCTAGAGGTAGACAGGTACTAGTAACAAAGTGCTGTGCTTGTGTACCAATTTTAACATTATCAAACCAAGGAAGTAGTATATTGCCTTATTTAATTGTAAACATAAAATCTGAGGGTAGACAGTTATATAGTGCAAAGATAAAAAAACAAAAAAATTTAAGATGAGACAAAAAAATCCCTCATTTCGTAATCAATTAAAAAAAAAAAAAGAAATAATACATATTGCCTTCCTTTTCCTTAAAAAACAAAATTCGAACTCCAAAAAACAAAAAACTGTACCTGTAGTGTAACATTTTTACATTTGAAGATTTTGAGCCAGGAACACCAATCGGTCAACTGTGTCAGACTTAGGGCCTAGTCCCCACGACAACGTTCCTGTTTTTTTTTTACCCGGGGTGAAAAAAAGTGTCGTCCATACACGTGTTGGATCAGAAAACCTTCGTGTCAAGATGAGCACGGAGCGCTGAGTGAAAACGATGTCGTACATATGTCACACCGATAAGTGGCGCTGTAAACCGGAAAGAGCCAGAGCCACCGGAAGCGCAAGACTACAAAGAGCACATGCGCAGAAAGTCCTTTCTCTTTCGTAAACAAGCAAACACGTGTACTTTAGGGACCGTCAACAAAAGCAAATTTATTTTGTCCCCCTGCTCCACCAATGTAGCAAGGACTCACTCCGGTAATGTGAAAATGGTGACCGTCCCCAACATAGACAGACGCCACAGAACGAAGGTTTGCGCTGCGTGAGCAGAGTTTTTGCCTATAAATCGATAGTTAGTATTACTTGTTATCGTTTTATTAGATAGACATTAACAAGTAGAACTCTCGTTAACCTTGCTCGTGTTATTTACACCAAATGCTTGAATATACAACCGGGGACCATCACCAACAGGCAGCTATATAGTTGTGTGAATTTGTGTAAAGAAAACAGAAATGCTTTCATATATTTTTGTGTGTGATACTGCATGTGCCTGTTTGTAAAAGGTAAATTTTCATTCAATAAAAAAGACAAGAAATGGTTGCTCTATTTCTTTATTTACAGCACACAACACACTCAAATTGGTATGGGTTCCTCATTGTCCACTGTCTGCCTTTTCATTGACGGGATTTTAACCAGTTTTAAAATACGTGTTTAGCTTTGAATTGGCAAACACTCGTGTGTCGTGCGTACCACGGCAGTGAAACACAAACGCAAGAAGGAGGCGGGGCGGACAGCTCCACAAACAGTTGAGGAAAATAAGCAGGGCGGTGAAATCTTATTCATTTAGCGCATTATCTCGAGTTTTTCGATATGCCAAAATCTTTCTCGATTTCATAAAACATCTCGAGATATCGCAAATCTCGATTAATCGCCCAGCCCTATGCTAATTGATATTAAGGTGTCGATAGTCATTTGTGTTGGTATCAATACTAAAAAAGTCCCATTCACAGGACAGAAATGGGAACATGGAAATAGAAAAGTCCTATGAAAAAAAAAAGTACTATTATTTAAAGGGATATTCAAAGGATTTTTGACATGGGGGCTCTTTTCCGAGTTAGCCAGAGTGTTGCAGAGATGTGGAGACACTTTTTAGCGAATTTCATGCAGTCCTTCCAGCTGCAGAGTTTTCAGTTGCTAGGCTAGCGCAAGTCAATGGAAAATGGTAGCCTGATTTTAATCAGGCTTACCCACACCAAAGGACACTCAAGGCCAGTCAACTATAACGCCAGACTGTCGATGTAAATGTCTGTGTTGATGGAACAATTTTAGAAATATAATCAACCTTGTACTTTAAAGGATTTATGTCCTTATGCAACAGCGCGTTTTTTTCCCTGATCAAGCTAGGCATGGGTGGAGTGATATCACCTTGCAGCTAGGTTTCCAGCTATTTTTTGTTTACCTTCAGCTGTCATCGTTAGCCGTAGAGTACAGTAGCCTGCCTTCTGCAATCCAGACATGGCCTCGTTTGGAGGTCTCCCCGATGCTTTTGAAGACAATGCTGAGCAATTTGCTTTCTTCACTGAACCGTACCTGTACGAGCCGGAATATACAGACGAATGTTCACGGGCTAGCAACAACTTTATGAGCGTGCATGCCTTTTCTGTCAGCCGGGTAGACTACAAGAGTGAAGCAAAAGCTCTGGCACAGTCTTCATCAATCGACCAGCACGCTAACATAACGACAGGAGCAAGCTTGGGTAAAAAAGGTACAAACCTGTTCTTCATCACGGGATCTTGCGCTTGGAAAGACAGATGGTACTGCAGTGGTTGTCACTCACTCTTCACTTCACTCTGTGGTCTTCCTTACTACGACTTTTCTCGCTTCTCTGTTTACGTGATTGGTCACTTCACAACCAACAAGAGTAAAGTAAAATTCCGCTGCTGCTGCGAAGCTAGATATGCTATTCGCTCAGATATGCTATTCGCAGTCAGTTTTATTTAAAAAATTTCTCAATCATATATTTACATCGACGGTCTGCCGTTATAATTGACTTGTCTTGGGTGCACTACGGAGTGGGTAAGCCTGATTAAAATCAGGCTACCATTTACCATTGACTTGCGCTAGCCTAGCAACTGAAAACTCTGCAGCTGGAAGGACTGCATGAAATTCGCTAAAAAGTGTCTCCACATCTCTGCAACACTCTAAGTCGGAAATGAGCCCCCATGTCAAAAATCCTGGAATATCCCTTTAATGTTGAAAATCACATTCTTTTGTGTAAAGAAACTAGCTCTTATATTTAAATGAAAAAATAATCACTGACTAAAATAATCAGATGCAGCTCTATTGTACATTTTATTAGACACAAACTATATCTTTAAACCTAAAGCAGGAGCACACAGGCACGTAGTGTCATATTTACTGGTTATATTTAGCGGAGAAGTGACTGACGCTGTGGCCAGTGGACCTCATTTACGTGACAGTGTGAAATCTCATTAGTGCGTCACTAACTTCACCAGAGTCTGTCCAGAAAAAGGCTCAGAAAATGTGCTTTCACCAATCAAGCACAATTAAGACTTAAAATGGCTGTCTGGGTTCAGTGGGTATTTATAGTTTGTAGACATGATTTTTCAGTTTTAAGGCTCCCATATTACACAAATGTTTGATCTATGTTATAGTGTTGGGCCCCTCATCAAAAAACATACCTGGAGATTTTTTTTTTTTTTAAACATACAAACCCTGCATTCTTCTCTCAAACAGAAAACTCTCTTCTCCACCTTGTGATGTCATGTGGTGGAAATGCTCCTCTGTAATTTTAAATTCCACAAACCTTCATTTCAGCCCTGGAATGGACAATCTCTTAATCTCTTAGTTTTGGACAGGCTAATAAAAGATTACTCAAACTTGTGTGAATGAAACAAATCACAACTTCAGGTCTGTTTTTGAGAATGGTTTAAATTTCACCAGTGTTGTGTAACATAGGACCTTTAGTAATAGCTTTACATTTTAAAAGTGTCCAGAAGAATTAGCAAAAAGATGTGAACATACAAACTAATACAAGAATCACATTTCAGAACATGTTTGTACAGATATAGAGTTATAGGGTTAGCAGTTTTTATACAGAATAAAAAAGGCGATTTGGTTAATTGTGAGGAAATTATACTTCAAAAATTGCAGTCTTTGCGGTTTGCCAAGATGTTAAATGGGAAAATTAAGTGAATTTAATGAATAGAAAAGCAAAAAGGTAATTTAGCTAAAGTGGTCTAAAATATGTACAAAAATGTATAACCAAAAACACCTAAAAGCAAAAGAACAGAATTAACACAAAACACATTTTGTGTCTCAGTAAACAAGTCACGTAGGTCTACTAAAAACAAATGACAAACATAAGGGACACATAACATACAAGCAGAACACAAGTATCCAAAAACAAAAACACATACATACATAAAACTCCAAACAGAATTGAGTGAAAACTCAAAGCGAGAACACAAAGCAGAACTAAACTGTCTCACAGACATAGAGTTAGACTAACAGCACTAATGAGACACTGACACAAAATGGCAGACTGGCCACAAAGGCCAGCAGCCACGAACAGGTGGAGAGGATCTCCTTAAAGAGAGGGAGGCAGCTGCAAGTTAGACGGAATTGGCCATCAATTAGGGACGAGAGTGTAGCAGCCAATCAGGAAGAGGCAGGAGAGCCCACCAATCCAGTGAAAGGGCTGCAGCCAGGGCTGCCAGAGGAAGACAGGCAAACTTTTGCTGCACAAACAATTTAAGAAAAATATAAAGTATAATGTAAGAAGACCTAAAGGCCTAGTCCCATAACATTGTCAATTGCATAGATTCAAATTGCGATTTTGATTTGATATAATCTTGCAATTTGTAATTTTTCAATTAAATACAACTGACTAGGGACTTCCGGCTTGGCTTAACATGGAGTAAGACGCGTGCTCAGCGGCTCCTGCGCAGATTGTTATTATCCAGTAGTGATGACTAGTGCCCCAAGTCAAAATGCAAACAGCAGATCTATTAATGGTATTAGATTTTTGACTTAGAATGTAAAAGGCTTAAACAGCCCCATTAAACGTTCAAAAATATTCTCACATCTAAAACGCCTCAAAAGTGATGTCATATTTCTCCAGGAAACTCATTTAAGAGACAGAGACCATGTCAGGCTCAATTGTTCATGGGTGGGACATGTTTTCCACTCTTTATTCAACACTAAGGCTAGAGGAGTGGCTATTTTAATAAACAAAAGAATACAGTTCACAATGTCAAAATTAATAGCTGATAAATATGGGAGGTATGTAATTGTGGTTGGCATGATGTGTGATAATGCAGTGCTGTTGGTCAGCGTTTATGCTCCCAATTTTGATGATCCAGGTTTTATGCAGAGGCTGTTGAGTGGCATCCCTTCCCTAGATACTCACCGGTTAATACTAGCTGGGGATTTTAATTGTCTTATTGATATTGGACCGTTCAAACCCCAAAACTACAGTTCAATCTGCCATGTCTAAAACTATCTCAGATTTTCTTTCACAAAATGGATTGGTGGACCCATGGAGGTTTTACAATCCAAATACAAAAACATATTCCTTCTTCTCTCAAGTGCATCAGTCATTTTCACGCATTGACTATTTTTTCATAGATTGGTCGCTTACTTCTAAGGTAGTCTCATCAGAATACCATCCAATTGTTATTTCTGACCATGCACCGCTTACTGTTAATATTACACTATCAAATCAACCAATTTTTTCCTCACCCTGGAGGTTTAATCCTTTATTGTTGTTAGAGTCTATGAAGGCATATTTGTGTGGACAAATTATTTCATTTTCTGCTTATTCCAATAAAAGTCGTAGGGCAAAACTTTGAGTTATTAACAAAAATAGGTGACATAGATAATCAGATTGTTGATAACCCCTCTCCTGATCTGCGTAAACAGCGACTTGATTTACAAACCGAATTTGATTTACTTTCTACTTCTGATGCTGAACGACTTTTACTTCGTTCGCGTGCAACTTACTACGAACATGGGGATAAGCCAAGTAGACTTTTGGCCCATCAGTTGAAGAGACAGGCGGCATCAAGATTAATACCTCAAATTAAAGATAAAGCACATAATTTGGTTTCCAATCCAAAAGCAGTGAATGAAGTTTTTAGAGAGTATTATTTTTCTTTATACCAGTCTGAATCCACTGCAGGTCTTTCGGAACTCTCTTCTTTTCTTGAAAACCTTACTACTCCTATTGTGGATACTACTGTGGCTGAACAGATAGATATGCCCCTTCAAATTGAAGAAATTTCATTTGCTATCAAAACAATGCACAATGGCAAGGCACCAGGCCCAGATGGGTTTTCGGTGGAGTTTTTTAAAAGGTTTGCGGATAGGATAGCGCCATTACTTCTTTTGGTTTATAATGAATCTCTTGAGCAAGGTATATTGCCTCCTACGCTTTCTCAAGCTGTCATTACTGTTCTTTTGAAGAAAGACAAGGACCCCACTTCTTGTGCCTCATATAGGCCTATTTCCTTACTCAATGTTGATGTGAAAATATTGGCCAAAGTCCTGGCAAACCGTCTTGAAAAAATCCTTCCTTCTGTTATTTCAGAAGAACAAAATGGCTTCATTAAAGGCCGCCAGTTGTTTTATAATGTCCCTACACTTTTTAATGTCATTTTATCTCGTCACTCTACCACCTCTCCAGAAGTTGTTATTTCGCTTGATGCTGAGAAGGCGTTTGATTGTGTGGAATGGCGCTATCTTTTCGCTAACTTAAATAAATTTGGTTTTGGAAAGCGGTTCATATCGTGGATTCAATTGTTATATAATTCACCCCAGGCCAGTGTCCACACAAATGATGTTACCTCTCCATACTTTACTTTATCAAGGGGTACAAGACAGGGGTGCCCTTTATCTCCGTTGCTTTTTGCTTTGGCTATTGAACCTTTATCAATGGCCTTACGCTCACTGACTCAGTTTAAAGGTATTTCACGGTTTGATGTTTTTGTTGAGTTTAAAATTGTCACTCTATGCAGATGACCTTTTATACGTGTCTGATCCAATATCTAGTATTCCTCCAATTATGTCATTGCTGAAAAGATTTGGTTCCCTTTCAGGTTACAAAGTGAATCTCCTCAAAAGTGAATGTTATCCTATAAATTCATTGGCATTAAAACTTAAACAGACTGATATTCCCTTTAGACTCAGCCCTTCAGGATTTAAATATTTAGGAGTTAACGTGACTCGTACACTTTCTGCTTTATATACAGCAAATTTCTCTCCCTTGGTTGCTCAAATTAAGTCAGACTTTCAACGATGGCGCTCCCTGCCTTTATCATTATTAGGTCGAATTAATTCAATAAAAATGAACATCTTGCCACGGTTTCTTTTTCTTTTTCAGTGCATTCCAATCTTTTTGCCTTAATCGTTTTTCAAAACATTGGATCAGCTTATGATTTCCTTCTTGTGGGAGGGTAGGCCCCCCAGGGTGAGGAAGTCATTATTACAAAAATTCACATTGAGTGGTGGTCTGTCTTTACCCAATTTTTTGTACTATTACTGGTCAGCTCATATTCATAAATTAACTTACTGGCTTCATTCGCGGGACCTGCTTTGGTGCAGACTTGAGCATCAGTCATGTATCTCTTCTTCACTTGAAGCCCTTCTGACCTCATCCATTCCGCTTAACCCTTCTCGTTTTACAAAAAATCCTATTGTTCAGTCCACACTTAAAATATGGTTTCAATATAGGAACCATTTCAAGCTTGTCTCCGCATCTACATCAATGCCTATTACAAAAAATCACTTATTTCCTCCTGGTCTTATGGATGTTACTTATGTTCAGTGGAGAGATTTGGGTATCAAAACTTTCAGGAATTTGTATGAAGATGGTTTGTTCTTAAGTTTCTCAGACTTGTCCACTGCAAATGGGCTTCCAGCTACTCACCTGTTTCGTTACTTGCAGATACGTCATTGCGCATCCTCTCACTTTTCAAATTACCCTTCTCTTCCAACTGCTCAACCATGGGAGGACTTGCTAACCTTAAAGTCTTACAAAAAGTCAATTATATCTGTAATATATAAACAGCTTATGGGATTGGATGTTTACTCGACAGCAAAGATCAGAAGAGCTTGGGAGCGGGAACTAGGAATATCTTTTTCAGACCAACAGTGGGATAGAGCAATATCAACCATCCGCTCTAGTACACCCTCTGCAAGACTGCAGCTTATTCAATTTAAAGTAGTATACAGAGTTCATTACTCAAAATCTCGCCTATCGGAAATTTACCCACAGGTTGTGTGAAAGATGTCATGCCAGCCCATGTAACTTGAGTCACGCGTTCTTCCTATGTCCAAAACTTCTGAATTACTGGAGACAATATGCTGAAATACCCTCTAATGCTCTTAAAGTTAAAGTTGACCTTAACCCCTTTTTAGCTATATTTGGTCTCCCAGTAAACACCTTGCTAATTGATAGTACTAATTTCAAAATACTAGCTTTTACATCACTTATAGCTAGATGCAATATTTTGCTTCAGTGGAAATCAGCTGCAGCCCCTTTAATATCTAAGTGGTTTTGCGATGTCTTAGGATTTCTTAAATTGGAAAAAATTAATATTGCAGCTAAGGGCAATGAAGACAAATTTGAACAGAAATGGGGTTTGTTTATGGAACACTGCAAATCATTAAAAAGTTTGCCTTTAGACTGATAAAGTGACCCCCACACACACTCTCTTCTCCTCTCTTTCTCTACTTCTTTCTCTTTTTAACATGTTTTTATTTAATACTTGATAATTTCCGGATGTGACAATTGTTTTTTGTTTTTTTTTCTTTTGTTTGTTTTGTTTTTGTTTTGAAAATAACAAAAAATGTAAAAGGAAGAAAAATGTTGTGGTTTGTAAATATTGTATAAGAAAATTGTGATTCCTTAATAAAAAATACAACTGACTAGAACTGCAGATGATCAAATGAACCTGGAACACAAACTTCTCTTTTTTTTTTTTACTCCATAATTGTCCAAATCCTTAAATCACCTAAATGTTTCTTCTCATCACAACAATTGTACAATGGCAGTAACTTTATATACCAGCACTTTTTTCCCCAGACGATCCAAAATGGCTGCCATAAAAATGGAATATCCCGTGTCCATCTCTGACCCAAGAGAAATGCGTTTTCAGAGGCGTTTGAAAGGCCAAGCTCTTGTGTTCACAGCTGAAATCAAATCAATCAGGTCTAGAATGGTTCTGAGCCGATGCACAGAAAACTCACCCCACAGCAAACCCGAAAGGCTCTTGTGTTACAGGGCACAGACATGAGCCATCAAATATAAAAGCTTTTCAATTCTCCTTTACACAGCCAGCTGAGCCAACCTCAGTGAAGACACACAAACCTGCCAGGTACTGCTTTTTATAGATTATTTTACACCTGCAAAATAGCTATGCAGTGGACTCAGGACTAGGGCTGTCAAAAGAATCAGGAAATACGATAAAACTAGTGCCAAAATTATGTTTGAAATTTCAATATTGTGACATCACATTTATCTGAATATTTTCACCCTATTGTACTGTTTTCCTGACCCACTTTAGGAACTACTGTTTTAGATCATAATTAAGTATGTTATACTAGTAGTTTTGAGAAATATTTCAAATAAAATGTAAGATCTGTGTAGAGCTGACCCCGCTCACTGTAGGAATGCATGTTTTTCAATTTACTTTTGAGCAATTAAAACTATTAAATAAATCATTCATGGATAAATAAAACGCCATACTGTGAAACAAAAACATTGCCATGGATACAAGCAAAAATACCGTAACAGTTACACTGTGCACTTTAAATGTCAACATCGCTTGTCTAAAATTAGCTGTAAAACAAAATCACATCTTGTCAGCTCACTCATTTTGTTCTCTCTAAAATGAAACTCCAAATGTCAAAGCTTCAAATGTTCTGTTAATCCTCCATAATACATGTTTTTGCATGGCCTCCAGTCTCGCTGTGACAGACATGAGCTCAGGTTTCAGGTCTGTAAACGCAGCGTTGACTCAGATGTGCCAAGAGAGTGTGTGTGTGTGTGTGTGTGTGTGTGTGTGTGTGTGTGTGTGTGTGTGTGTGTGTGTGAGTGTGTGAGTGTGTGTGAGAGAGAGAGACAAATGCAGAGAAGGATCTGACAGCTTCAAGTTTGACTGAGTATAAATGTACATGAGTTATATCCCTGATCTGTAAAAGGGGTTTTGGGCTCTTGAGTAGAAAGGATGGGTGAGATGAGACACAATTCCCTCACAATATTAAAGCGTTTTACTATATTTGAAAACAAGTCACATAAGAAGATTCCTCACACATGCAGTAGGTTTGTTGTATTTAATGGACTGGGACAAAGATAATGATTTTGATACTGCTTTTGTATTTTGTTGGATAACTACTCTATTCTGATACATTTCTACTTATAGAATAGTTATTTCCATGTTTGTCATTATACACGTTTGAGTCATTTTCAAATGTTGAAACAAGCAAATACAATAACAATATCCTGTAACTGCCGAGGAACACTGTATGCTGTCCGTGGTGCTGAATGATCTGAATAATATTCAATATACTCAATATATAATTATAGACCAATGTGAAAGCACTATTAGTGCTTTCACATTGGTCTTGGTTTGGTCCTTGTCTGGTGCTTGTCTGGGTACAGTTTAGTCTTAATGTAGACTTGGTTTAGTCCTGGTCTAGTCAAGGTTTAGTTTTTGGGTTAGTCCCAGTTTAGTCCTAATTTTGAAGTTGTTTTTTTTTGAAGCGCCTTCAGCAATGCATCAACAATATTTGCCATTGTCACTTGATCAGACTGAATCCTTTTCTGTGCCAGATATCCTGATTCTTTGTTTCATATATTTGCATTATTAAGCAGCCGTAGTGTTTTTGTGTTTGTGTGTGTTGTGTGTGTGAATGTTTTCAGAGCACACACTACACAGGAGTCCAGGAGGACTTAAATGGGCCCACAGAGGGGTGCTGTAAAGAATAGGGAGAATAAGAATATTGGCCAGGGAGAAACAAAATTTCGATTCACTGTATGTCCTGTACATATGGCAGAATTCGACAATAAAGCTAACTATGACTAATAGAGAAACTGCAAAGACATTTTGGCTTCAATATGAGGGTGACACAGAACGGTTTAGACTTTATTTGATAAGTTGAAAGTTTAAAAGGACAGTGGTGAACACTTAATATTGGGGTGGTAAAAGTAGATGAAAGCTGGCAGGGAAAAATTTGCTTTACAAAGAAATTCCTTCTACGATTAGGGTTTGTCAATAATGACAGCTACTGTATGTATATATTTTTTATTATCCCTATGATAGTTTTGGTCACTCCACAGAGCACACTAATACGTGTAAAAATGACCTCAATTGTATGTGCTATTGTTTTTGAAAAATACCTTGAAAACTGTACTGTGGAACAATCCAGGCAAAGACATTTCCATGGAGACAAGCAGGTGACAGTAAAGTTACATAGTCCATCTTTAAACAGTATAGGCTAAAGTTGGTTTCTGACTACTGGCAGTGTCTCAAATTGTTTTTTAACGTGACAGGTGGATTTGAGCTGGCACACCAGGCTGACACTTGTTAAATTAGAGCTCAGGAAACAAGCTCCAATCCTGGGCTAATTCTGCCATCGCAGGGGTCCTATCTGTGGGTCCTCTGCAGGCTCTTTGTCACCATGTTCTTAACAAGGTTACTCTAATCTGTGGAGGCACATTGGGGAGGACTGGGGCTGTGGGGGGTGAGTCAATTAATGCACTCAAACGTCACTCAAATAGAATCTAAAAAAACACACAAAACACACTTTTAACAGTTACACTGTGTAACTTTCTGGAGGAGGCATGTCACCGGCTTGATTGCATGAAAATAGAACGTTAAAACTATCCTTTTTTTTAAATTTTATTTATTTATTTATTTGACAGGGACAGTGTACATTAATGAACATTCCTTTAAATGTACCAGATTTAGCCAAGAGGCTAGTTTTCATCTGCAGTCCCTGGACAGATGTTAGATTGTCAATCTAAGAAAAAAAACAGGTTAAAACAATGTACATACAAAATTATTTACACTATTTATATGAGGCTCACTCATAGTGACAGTGTGCACATGCACACTTGGTAAAACATTAACAATACATACATACAACAAATACACACAGAGAAGACACATACATCTGGCACCCCTCAGTAACACAACAAACAGGATAGAACAAAAGGAAATTAATGTGTGCAGTGCTGATTTTCAATTAGCCACTTTTTAAAAATATTCTCTATGGAGATAGATATGTTTTATGCCATACTATGGAATATTATAACCAAAGGGGGAAAAAAACAAATCACTGGAAAGAAGCAGGTAGAGCTCCCCCTCCAGGTAAAGTAAGAGTGCAATAAACACAACCAAACTATAAAAAAACATGTTTTTCTGGCTATTTTTTGGCTAAATGTTAGACAGCTGGGCTTTAAATTAGGAAATATAAAACCAGAAACAGAGCATACAGTAAGAAAAGTTACTGTTGTTAAAGTACTTTAATTAGCTAATACAATGACTGTACAGCCTGCTATGAAAAGAAACAAGACTAAGGCCAAATATTTCTGAGAAGTTTTTCATGTGTCTGAGCAAACACACTAACTCCCTGAGCGTACCTTGGACTCCTGTGAGCAACATCCGACATGCACACTGTGGCCACATCAGTATCACACCTGAGATCATTTCAAGTTACATAGGTTATTCATCAAATTACTGCAGTGATTTCCGTTAGATTACTTTTAATACAACTGATTTTTTTTTTTGGTCCACTTAGAATGACAAAGACAAAAATCTGTTCATGAGCTTTGTACATGTATGTCAGTGTAAGGGTCCTGCTGTGGTCAATGAAACATTGAACATTACAATACATGTATTTGAAAAATAACCTCATACATACATAAAATTAAATTATAGTGTATAAACCTGTAAAACCACATGAAGAGAGATTTTTTCAGCTTGATATATAGCCTGCATATAGCTGCAGATTTTTTCAGAGTTTGTAGGACCTATAGGCCACTATAAGATGAGTCTTTCCCAAAATAGTGATCTCCAAAATAAGTACACATTTTTATCAGTTTATGTCTTGCTTTTTAATCATTAGCCTATTTAAGTGATTTTGTGTGAGTGTCAGAGCTCTGTGGAATAACGCTCTGGGGAGAGGATTCACACTTTGAGAAAGTCCTGTCTTTTTGGCTTGGACAAAAACAAAGTAAACAGCCAAGGATTACATTATGGCTCTACCTGTCTCCTCTTCTGTTCTTTCCTACGTAGAGTGTGTGCGGCAGTGCTCCTGTCGGCTGTTGCGGACCTGCCGCTGCTCGGAGATGTGCAGGACAACTACGGTAATACTGAAGGAAGCGAGCGAAATGCGGTCTGTTTGTAGTTGGCTTGTCCCTAACGCATGTGCACATTCACATGTGCAAACTGAATCTATCAGACTGGATTCCGTGTGTCAAACCAGCGCTGAGGTCAAGTTAGATTTTATTTTATGCGCTGAAAAGAATTTGATGTATGCACTGAATGTCTGGGCAGTGCACCTTAGAGGGAACATTGCCGACCACATGGGGACATCTTCCAAAAAAAGTGATTTGATTTCATTTATTGACTATATGGAAGCAACTGCCAGGGACAAAAAATTATCCAATCAGACACTGAACCAAACTGTGGAAACAACAATCACCAGAAAGAGTGAAGTGTAGAGTCAGAAGTAAAAACTTCTTAATGTTCCTGTATTGTAATCAATGACTTGCAAAATTACATCATGAATCCTACTATGAACAAATAAGGGTAGATGGTCAATGATTAATTTTGTGTGTGATTCTTAATAATAAGAGTGTGATTTAATGAATTATTGACACATATATTGACACATCTTCCTATTGTAGAATTTAAAAAAAAACCTAAAAAGCTGCTATAATCTTTGTATTGTATGTCTAGCTTTATAACCAACAGAAATTGTCCTTCCTGTTATTAATACCTGTGTCATAGGCCTGGACCATGTGGCATATGTCATGTGCAGTAAGTAGCTCTTTTGTAACGGTCCTCTAAATGAGGCAGAAGTGGGGTTTTGAGTGGACTTTTACAGTTTAATCAATACAGGCTCCATGCAGTCACTAGATTTACAGCAATAGAAGAAGAAGAAAGAAGAAGCGACTTTATTGATCTCACACAGGAGAAATTCTTCTCTGCATTTAACCCATCCTGTTATTAGGAGCAGTGGGCAGCACATTACTGCGCCCGGGGACCATCTCCATGATCTTATTGCTTAGGCTTGGTCAGGACCTCAGCTGGAGGATTTTACCTGTGGTGCATGTTTTGGGTTGATGGGGGAAACCGGAGTGCCCGGAGGAAACCCATCCAGACACGGAGAGAACATGCAAACTCCACACAGAAAGGCTCAGGCGACCCAGGGATCGAGCCCGGAAACTTCTTGCTGTGAAGAATAAGCGCTAGCTACTCAGCCACCGTGCTGCAACTCGTGCATAACACGGTGGCACATTATATCAGCAGGTTCACTGTAATTTCAGTGTAATGGCAACTCATTAAGGTGGCAGAAGCCCAGAGGAAATGTAGTCCTGTTATAGAGGAGGGTTTGACAGTTAAAGGTCCAATATTACAAAACAAAACTGACTCTTGTGAGCTCTGAAACATCTTATACTGTTACCTCCTCAAAAACCTGGAGTTGTGTTTTGTTTCATTCACAAATGGGTAACCCTTTACTCTCTAAAAAGCTCAAAATGCTCTGTTCCACCTTCTGATGTCATGTAGTGGTAGTTTTCAAGTTAACAGCTACCTTGTACCTTTCTTCTTTTCTAGTGAAGGTGTATGGAGTTCAAAAACACAGTGGAGCACTTCCTGTATTACCACATAAAAACACAAGGTGGAACAAAGTGTTTTACATTTGAGAGAAGAACTCAGCCTAAACCTGCAGGGTTTGTGTGTTAAACATTTGTGAATGAAATGAATCACAACTCGGGGTATGTTTTTGGATGGGGAAAAGCATTATAACAGAGATCAGAAAGTAGAGTAATATGGGCCTTTAAGGCAGTGACTAGTTCAAAGCAGGGTTGGATAATTTCATGTTGGCAATAGTTTAATAGGACGATCCCAAATACTTGTGGTGCAGCCGCTGCTTTTCTAATGCTTCATTTAATAATAATTCTGCAGTTGCTGCATTTCACTGTCGTGTGTCTGTTTTGAGTAGGCACTGCACACTTGACCTGATGATAATTCTCCTGGGAAACCCTGGCTCTTTCATTTAAATTTGGTAACATTGTTTGTTTTTGTATGTGATTATCCTGTCTTATTTCAATAAATTGAATAAATGAATAAAAGAAGAAGGAGTCTCTTCCTTGTCAAGGGAGCTGCAGGGCAAGCTCTATTCCTGAAAGTTGCTGTGGAACACATAAACTATAAATGTGCATATTAGGGATGCAAATTATCGATTAATTCATTAATCTATAGGTGATTGACCTTATCAATCGACTTACGATTAACTGATAAGTGGCATTTTTCACCTGAATTTTAGTGTTTCAATAGGGTCTTTAAGAATATAAGCTATAGTATACATAACACTGAGTCAAAAATATATCATAGTATTATTATATTGTATATTCCTCAATTATTTATTCCTTAGTAAAAAGCAGACAAATGTATTGATGCTGAATAACAAAATACATCAATACATTCTTTATTGAAAATAAATTGAGCACTGGCTCAGTTGTTGCACTTGCAGCAGGGAAATCTTGAAATTAAAAGGAACAGAAGAAATTAAATAACAGAATGTTATTTAGTCTACATATTATGATGAAACCAGTGAATCCAGGCTATTTTTAGGACATTCTCAACATTTATTTTGAACTAAGGCATCAACAATATTTCTCTCCCTTAATCTGTGAAGGGTTACAGTACAAAATATAAATTTCAAAGGGCCCCTGGACACAGCATAAAACATTACAGGGCCTCAAACCAGAACAATCAAGAAATTATAAAAGCATGTAAGTTACATGCTTTTATAATTTCAAAAATATATGGTTCTAGGTCCAGCTCTACTGTGAGTTGTATGGCAACATCCAGAGAGGAAAGGGTTACATGATGTAACGCTATGGTCTTTCTCGCGAGTGGGTTCACATCTCGTGTTCACATTCCAGAGTTGCGCCCTCTAGCGATTAGTTACAATGAATGCATTTTGTTCGGCCAACGTCTTGATCGACAATTAATTGTAAGTCGATTAATTGTTGACATCCCTAGTGCATATCCCTAGTGCCTCGACAAATCAATTCGGCTTACTCTGACATGTATTATGTAAACACTCTGCCCTGTCTATTTAGTGATGTTCGCCTCAGCTTCAGTTTTTAATCAGTTTCATCAATATTCTGTTCTGCTCCCCCTCCCTACCCTACAGTTTGTTTACCAAACAAAAAGATGCCGTGTCCCATTGTTTTTGTCATTATATGTTTGTGAATATTGTTTGTACTGCATCTTTTTCTACTCTGTTATCTCCAAGTTGGCGGCGTGCACATGTGCGTGGCCCCTCCCCTGGTCGTCTCTATCAACTGTCTCTGCTTGGCCAGGGGGAAACGAAATTTTGATTCACTATATGCCGTGTTCATATGGTTTTTCAACAATAAAGCTAACTATGAACTATGTTCTACAGCAGGGGTGGGCAATTATTTTTCCCCAGGGGCCAAATGAGAAGCAGAAAATATTGTGGAGGGCCGGGCCAAAAGTTTGAAGTCTACTCTGGTTATTCATTTTATTTCTACGTTGAAATCAGTAAATGGCAATGTTTACAGAAGCTGGTAATTTCTGTGTGATTATTAAGTAATGAGAGAGTGAGGTTTTACAAAAACTGAATTTATTCAGTAAAATAATTCAAAGCAAAGTAAAGGTGAAACATTTGTAACTCTTTTTCAGTCACATTAACCCCACAATGCTTTCTGAGTTTAACTTTCTTAACTTTGTATTAAGACACCACATTGTCTTTGTTTGCCAAATAATATAATACAAGATATGTCACAACATTGTTTTGTCCAACTGCCAAACTGTGTAGAAAAAAAGTTAAAGTTAGCATGTTTTAGTGTTTTTTTTTTTTTCTTGAACAGTGAGAGAAATCTCGCCTCTGTTGAGCTTGAGCTGTTGAGAACAAGTGCATCAAAGTCAGGTTCATGTTTGAGGTGGAGATGTGAAGCACGTCTGACAGATGATCATCAGTACAAATGCATTATGTACAATTTTGAAAGTAGGTTTTATTTTCTTAATTCCAAGCAACCTTTCGCGGGCCGGTCAGAGTTGGCTCGCGGGCCGTATTTGGCCCCCGGGCCTTGAAATGCCCGGGTCTGAAAACCTCTGCGCTAGAGAACAGATTTATGGGCACAATTAAAGACATGGACTTAGTTCTAACTTAATGCTGTTTCTCCTTTTGCCCTCCAATCCACTCAACTGTTCAACAGATGCTCATCAGAATGCAGCCATTCCATCTCCGGGATCAAAACCTATTACATTTCTCAGCTGCATTTGACTTTTAAACACTCCATGAATTCATAACTACATTAGGAGCCCCCTCGTTATCACCCCCTGCCTGTCACACTTGTTGCCTCTTTAAATATGGATTATATGGTCAGACATTATGCTAGTGATGATAGGACTTTACTGGTTTTGTCCTGGTTTTTGCCTTTTCAGAATCTAAATATTAAAACATAAATCACAAATATAATCACAATCACAAAGTTTGTCAGAAAAAAATCACATATTTTCCCATAATTGTGCAGCCTAGGCAGTCTATTGCTGAGTTTTATTTTTTTTACTCCTTTTTAGCTCTTGTAATTTAATAATTTGTTTTTCATTTGTTTACTGTACTTATAATTTTGGTACTGTACTTAACAGATACCTGCCTGTTTTTTTTCCCCACCCGTACTTTTTCCTGCTCATTTTCCTGAATGAGAAAACTACATAATACTATTGCATTAAATAATATCTCGATGTGGGTAAATTGTAGTTTTTATTATTAATTTGTGCCTGTAACTAATGTTTTTGGTACTGCACCTATTAAAGCAGACCTATTCTGCATAATGGACTTTTCAGAGCTTTTAACCATTTTATAGTTGTTTCTCTTGTGATTGACCCTCTGAAGTTGTATTTGGAGTGATTCGTGCATGTTTGTCTTTATAATCACATATTATGAAGACGCCATTTTGCCAATCATCCCCTATTTTCACCTCTACCGGTACACAACTACTGCTCTGTATGTACTTCATTCTCTAATTTTATCTTCTTAATTGGTGAAACATGTAGGATTCGAGAGCATCCTATAGTAATTTTGGTACAAATGGGAATATGAGTTGCTGGTTCTTTGTTGTGATGACGTTTGCGGCATTTAAGTTGTTTAAGATGAGCACTTTGATCTTTCCAAATCTCCAAATGAGCCACAGATGTCATAGATATTAACTATATACAGTGAACCCTCGCTGTATCGCGGTTCACTGTTCGCGGCCTCGCTGTTTCGCGGATTTTTTTTTCCAATTTTTTTTTTTTTTTTTTTTTTCCAATTTTTTTTATAGTGTAACTTTTTTTTTACAGTGTAACACAGTGCGCCCTGATTAGCTAAGAGACTAGACCAGGACTAAACCAGGTCTAAAGCAGGTCTAAACCAGGACTAAACCAGGTCTAAACCAGGACTAAACCAGGTGTAGACCAGGGATGGTAGGGACAGAGTCTCTGATTTCCTTCACGAGAGCGCCTGGGTGACAGGAGGTGTGGCCTTTGTTTACTTGCACGAGCCATGGAAGAGAGTGCGAGCCGGACCATGGAAGAGCCAAGAATCAACATGGACGGGCCGGGGGAGCCGCAGCGGGGAGAGCCGCATTCGAGGGAGCCGCAGCGGGGGGAGGACACTCGCGCGCACAGAGGAGACAGTGGCTCTTTCCCGTCACGCCGAGAGGACGAACCCGACCCCGTCCTAGAGAACTGTGGAGTATTGGCGACGCATTGATAGCGGTCTGATTTTGGAGCCGGGGTGAAATGCAACCAACTCTTGTGAGCGCAGGTTGGTCTTACCTGGTCTTGTGGTGAGGACTGGTGCTCAGAGGCGTCTGTTAGCGGTTTGGCACTGTTAGCATTGGCTTGAGTCTTGCCCAAAATGATATCCAGGTCGCTTTCCACTCGACTTTCGCACATGCCATGGATATGTGGTACCAAAACAAACACACGTGTCCGCGCGCACGTGTCCGCGTGTCACGTGCCCCCCCCCCCACACACACACACACACACTATTAATATATTTTAATGAAAATCTACAAAAGTTTGAGTGTTTAAACAAGAGAAAAATGTGAGAAAATGTTAATACCAGTCTCAGAAAGGTGTATAATGTGTCTGGTGAAGCGTTTTCAGCCTTCAAACATGTAGAATAATTGTAAAATATAAAATTGTCCTACTTCGCGGATTTCACTGATTGCGGGCTATTTCTGGAACCTAACCCCCGCGATAAACGAGGGTTCACTGTAGCAGATATAAGCACAATATGTCTTCTTTAATGGTATTGCACTCTACCACACAAAAAATACACTCATAACTACATACATCTACTTCCTCCCATCTCTATTACATGGTTGTCCTGTAGAAGTGAATGCTATCAGTAATTTCCCTATAGTTTGTATTTGGTGTTAGAGTCTGACAGTCATTACCATAACTTGTCAAAAATCCACAAATATGACTTCACTTTAGAGCTCATCAAGACCAAAACGACAGAACATTGAGTTGTTTAAAACTTAACTTAGGTTATGACATTAAAAGCACAATCATTTCTTACCCTTGCATCATACATAGATCCCCCATAATGACAAATATCTTACAGGTGACATACACTCACTTTCCTGTCCCTGTCAAAACTCACATGCCAAAACTATAGGAACAAACTGTCACTCAAACTGGTGGGTTAAGAACTGTCGGATGGATAGAACTTTTGAATAATACATGCTGCATTGCAATTGGTTGATGGCAGCGTTGGAAAAAAAGTGAGTGGGATTTTGATGCTAAAGTTTTGACAAGCTCCATTCTTTGGCGACAGGCATTTTTCTGCTATTTGGTAAATGTCAAGTTGAGAGAAATGGGTTGTCAACAGAGTGCAAACAGGGCTCTTACCATTTTTTGTAATATGTCACCTCTCTTCCTCACGCCATACGACACCATAACTTCTTTCCCTCAATCTATAAGCGTCTTATTCGGTTTTCCTTTAGGCCTCCTCTTTCCTAAACTCTGCATCCTTATACCCATATATCCACTATCCCTCTGTACCATATATTCACTGTCTAAATTGATTGTGAGTGAAGTGTTTGCTCAACGACACAATGTCAATATGCACTCATTGATCATACCTGGGACTGAACCACTAACCTTCCTGTAATCTTTGTTCCACTTGAGCCACTGTTGCCCCTATTTTATATATGTTATCAGCGACAATGATGGCTGTGTTAGAACGTCATTAATGGCGCTGTACCTGATTTTTACTGTTTTAGAAACATTAACTTTTTTTTATGTTTGCAGCGGTCTAAAGTTATAAGTTACTTTTCTGGCACATTGCTAGCATCCTGGTTATAGCGTGATTTCAAGATTCAAGATTTTATTTTCATTCTCATAGAAAACAACTTGCACAGACCAGAAGAGTTTGGCCGTGTAGTTGTTTTGACTCTGTGTGTTTTAACACACAAGCATGCTAACAGCTCACTTTCTGGTTCTCAAAAGATACAGTGCTTTTGAATACACAGAGGTGTTACGTTGCTATATATTTGTTAGGGTTATAGATCTTTAGTCCAAATTGCATCCAACGCCCCTAGTTGGATGCTTAATTTTTCACTTGCTTCATTCGCACGTCAAGAATGCTCAAGTTTGGGAACTTGGTGGTGCAAGTAAATCCGCTCTATTTGCTATATTCGCTTGAGGAGCAGCCACTGCGCCTGCGCGAGGCACTGTGCACGGGTTTTTAATTTGGTAATGGCGGACTACAACAACAACGAGCAAGTTAACTCACCTGATCTTTTGGAGAAAGCAGATTCAAGGCGACCTATTGCTGTTTTGGGCTACACCTAATCCACCAGAGATGGTGTGATCCATACGAGGCTCAACTGTCCATGTTTGTCCAAACTGAGACACAGTGTCTGCTAAAGCCCGCCAAACAATACAGGATTTTAGGGTCTGAAACGATTTTAGTGAAACAAAAAGTGCAGACCAAATTAAATCTTATCGTCCAGCTGCAGAGCTAAACGAGCTAAAAGTTGTGAGCTAATAAAGTTAGCACAACTAGTATGAGTTGTTTCCTGTCTACAGCAAATTGACTCGCTTTGACCAGTTTAGATACATGTCAACCTATTATTATTTAGTAAAATCTGGACTATAACATGTCCTGTACAGACAGAAAGCTGCTGATAGATACACACAAATTAGTCTTTTATTCACTATCTCTAATCTGTCCCACGGCACTGTTTGTTTGGCGCTTTTAGCGGAGAGGGTGGGTCCAGTAACAAGGAATGTCTTTTGAGTGGTGGGACCGATGTGGGTCCTGCTGCGGTGCGTGCTCCTCTGTGGGTTTGTGGATGTGGTGGTGGCGTGGGGGAGAGAGGCTGCAGGGCTTCTGTCGTTGTCCACGGTTCTTGTCGGGAGTGGGCGCAGATTTGCTGTATGTTTTGGCTCAAGTTTGTTTCCTGTATTCCAGCAGGGCTTTTGTGGTGAAGTCCTGCATCTGCGCGTGCGTGTGTGGCCGTTCCATGCTTTGGCCCACTTCCTCCAGCTGGGATTTTGCAGTTTCATACAGATTGTTTTCCTTCTCGTTTACAACTGGATCCTGTAACATTACTGGCAGTAGCAACAACTTATGAAAAAACTTGTTCACTAAGTCACAAAGAGCATTCAAGATTCAAAGCTTTTATTGTCATATGCACACTAAAGAAACACGTTTCCCTGTACAATGAAATTCTTACTTTGTTTCTCACCCTGGATGCCAAAAGCATGCAAAAATTAAAATAGATAAATAAGATGAAGAGAAGCATGTAAAAAATATAATCAGATAGAAACACAGAATATACACTATGAAAAATATAGGCTAGGTGCTATGTACATATTTCCAGATAATGTGCAACATTAGTTTATGTGCAACTGTCAGTAGTAAAAATGGTGTGCAAACATGGTTGATATAGTGCAAACAGGAAGTGTAAACATTCGAGCAGTTACATGTGCAGCTGTAATCTGACAGATTAATTTAACAGTTGGTCAATAATAGTGCAAATTACTCATGTGCAAAGTATAGGTCAATCAATGTCCAGGAGAGGGGGCTATTGCTCAGCAGTTCAAGAGTCTGAAAGCAGTTGGGAAGAAAGAGTTCTTAAGTCTACTAGTCCTGCTTTTCACACTTCTGTACCTCCGGCCTGAAGGTAGGAGTGTGAATAGTCCATGTTGGGGGTGGGTTGGGTCTTTGATGATGGAGGCAGCTCTCCTGTGGACTCTGCGATGGTAGATGCTCTGCAGAGAGGGTTGAGGAGTCCTAGTGATCTTTGTGGTAGTCTTTACCACTCTCTGCAGACATTTGCGGTCATTAATCTCGTTATAAAAAAAAAATTAACAGTGTTAAAATGTCAATAGAGTGTCAATAGAGCAATATTTTTGACAGCACTAGTTTTTACATGCAAAGTCTATGTGGATGCACATCTAGGACAGTAACTACCTTGTGGCTCATGCCTTTCAAGATCTTGTTTTTTGAGACTGTTTTGTGGTTGTTCCCGGACCATTTGTAATTTTTGTTGTTTCTGCTCCCAGTGAAATCCACATGCAACACTTGTACTACACTATATTATGTGCAATCTGTGAAATACTCTACTTACACCTTATTTAACCCTACCTGTACCTTGTATTTTATTATAATATAATAAAATTTTGTTACATTACATTTTATTTAGGGATGTCCCGATCAGGTTTTTTGGCCCTCCAATCCAATTCGGATCATTTGATTTTGAGTATCAGCCGATACCAAGTCCCGATCCGATAGTTACATAATACATAAAAAAGTACACTTATATTTATTATTATTAAGTACACAATAATAATAATAATAATAATAATAAAGTACACTTATTACTTATTATTTATCTTTCTGGGTGTCACGGATGAACTCCAGATGTCTGTGGTGAACGAAACATGGGGTACATCTGATAACAGGACATGTAGTTTGTCAGAAATCTTCTTATAACGAGCTGCAGAGCTTTCTCTGTGAAATGGTGGTGAGATGGCACTTCAAATCGAGGTTTGACATGCTTCATAAGCATAAGAAATCCAGGGTTCTCTACAAAGGCGAATGGTAGGTCACTCATTGCGATGATTTGTGCTCCTGGCTGTGGACTCCTGTGCCTTCGCGCTGTCAAGGGGCATTTTTTCTCTCCTTTTCAAACTCTCCTGCAGCGTGAGCTGACTCGTCTTTGGGTGTTTGTTTTTGAGGTGCCGTATCGGTTTGTTGTGTTAAATGTAGCCCTTTCCTTTCCACCCCTTGCAATCCCAAGTTTACATATCCCACCGTTTGCTATGGCAATGTTGTCATCAACTTTATAGTATTTCCAGACCACAGACACTCGCCAAACATTATAGCGTTCTTATAGCGCTCTTCTTATCTTTTGCTTTTCGAAGCGCAGGCAGCTCGAAGCTTCCTGCATTTAACCAGTAGCGTGTCAGGCCGCACGCGTTGATGTTTCTGTGTGGAGTCTCACTCTGTGAGACTCACCGCATAACCATAGATCTCATCTAGGATATGTTAAAAAATAATAAGAATATATATACATATATATCCGATACTGATTGGGACGTAACGTCCGATTCCAATCCGATCCGAAACCACGTGATCGGGACCGATTTCCGATCACGTGATCGGGATATCCCTAATTTTATTACCTGTACCTTGTATTTTATTACATATGTTTTTATTATATTGTTTACTTCTTCCCCTGCACTTTCTGCAACAGGCCTTAGTGAACAACTGAAGGGCGAACTTGCTGTTAAGGATGATTATGTGGATTTGGATTCTCTTATCTCTGCAGCTATTAAGCTAGATAGTCGCATCCGTGAATGTCACTGTGACCGAGCAACCAACAGTCCTTCTCCCATGTGCCAACCTCTTCTCAGACCAGAACTAATCCTACCATGCCTTTACCTTCAGTTTCTGTGAACTCATCCCCTGTGCTGAATGTTGGATCCTCAGGTGATGTGCCCATGCAGCGCCTGACTCCTGCTGAGCGCCTCCGATTAAATGTGGTGAGTGTATCTATTGCGGTAATATGACCATTTTCTTGCCTCTTGCCCTATACAGCCAAAAGAGGGGCTCATCAGTAAAAGTGCGGGTGCTGGTGAGCCAAATTGTTTCCTGTCCCCAGTCCCCACCTAGAATGATGCTTGTTAAAAGAGGTTGCATGTTACAAGTGCCAGTGACTGCTCTAATTGACTCAGGGGCTGACGATAGTTTTATGGATATAAACTTTCCTCTTCAAATGGGTCTCCAAGGCATTCCACTAGAAAGACCCCTTATGGCTAATGCTCTGTATGGGAGACATCTTGCCAAGGTCACACACAAGACTGTATCTGTGGAGCTAATAATTTCTGCTATCCACCATGAGAAGGTCAGTTTTAATTGAATTACTTCATCCTGTGCACCTGTCATTCTCGGCCTACTGTGGCTAAGAACTCACAATCCCAACTTGCAGTGGTCATCTTCTAAAATCTTTAGTTGGAGTGTCTACTGCCATTCTTTTTGTCTACTCCCTGCTGTCTCCTCCACAGAGGAACCCAGCCTGTTCACCTGAGCCCCCTGATTTGTCTCTGGTCCCTGACGAATACCACGACCTGGGTGAGGTATTCAGCAAACACTATGCGCTCTCTCTATCTCCCCATCAGCGGTACGACTGTCCTATTGATCTCCTGCATGGTGCACCACTCCCTTCCAGTCAACTCTATAATCTCTCGTCCGGAACACAAAGCTATGGAGAAATATATTAATGAGTCCTTGGCTGCGGGGATCATCCAGCCGTCTTCTTCGCCCGTAGGTGCAGGCTTCTTCGTTACCAAGAAGGACCAAACACTGCAGTTGCATTGATTAGAGGTTTGAACAACATAACCATTAAGAACAAATATCCATTGCCTCTGATTAATTCTGCTTTCGAATCTCTTCATGGTGCAACTGTCTTCACTAAACTTGATCTGTGGAATGCATACCATCTTGTGCGGATTCCTGATGGTGATGAATAGACTGCCTTTAATACCCCTCTCTGCCACTTCGAATACTCGAAGATTATTGGAGAATAGACAGTGAGGAAATGTGAGTTCAACAAACACTCTGTCAGTTTCCTAGGGTATATTGTTGAAAGCAGAGATGTAAGGACAGATCCTGAGAAGGTTCGTATTGTGGCAGAGTGGCCTATACCTGAAAGTGTGAAGCAACTCCAACGGTTCCTTGGCTTTGCCATCTTCTTTCGCCACTTTATTCGGGATTACAGCCATGTGGCAGCACCCCTGACTCGTCTGATATCTACCAAGGTACCTTTTTAAGTGGTCTGAAGAGGTTGACAATGCATTTCTGGAACAGAAAAATGGGTTCACCTCAGCACCCATCCTGGTTGATCCTGACCCTTCCCGCCAGTTCATTGTGGAGGTGGATGCTTCTGACATCGGAATGGCCGCAGTCCTGTCACAATGGTCAGTCTCAAATCTCAAACTTTATCCCTGTGCCTTTTATTCCACCACTTGTCATCTAGTGAAAGAAACTATTCTGTGGGAGATCAGGAGCTTTTGGCTGTTAAATTAGTGCTAGAGGAATGGCGGCACTGGCTAGAAGGAGCAGTACAACCATTTTTAGTTTGGACTGATCATAAGAATCTTGTCTACATGCAATCTGCCAAAAGACTCAACTCATGGTGAGTTCGGTGGGCACTTTTTTTGGACACTTTAATTTTACATTTACTTACCATCCCAGGTCACGTAACATAAAACCTGTTTCTCTCTCTCGGCAGTTTTCTCCTACAGACACTTCGTACAATGTTGACCCCATCCTTCCCTCTACTCTATCTAATTTTTGTTGACTGCAGTCCTGATATGGGAACTGAGGCCAAACACATTTAGGGCGTTTTCACACCAGGAAAGTCCGATAGTTCACTTGCTTTGGTCTGGACCAAATTTTTTAAATGTTTTTTTAAATTTTGGTGCGGTTTGCATCCACACTGCATTTTTTCCCCAAGTGGACCAACATCTATAAACAAAAGCACGTGTGCTGAGGTCACTCAGCCATTGGACAGAAATGAGCTGTGTCAAAATGCCGTGTCCAAACACGGAAGGAGGAGAATCATGGCGTTACGTGCTGTTTTCAATCTAGCCTTAGCGATATGGTTTGCTCAGTTTTTACAGTTCGCACAAATGTTTGAGCAGCATCGTGAGGTTTACACTATTTTACAATCAATTTGCAAACGACGAAGACACAGGGCAAGACGACTACAGAGGACAGCGCTCATGTGCGCATCAAGTTCTGACTCTTGCTCTTCACGCAAAACGTAAGTAAGCCTCGTAAGTTTTGTTTCATTTAGTTTCGTCAGCCTTGGTTTCCCATAATGCTCGACATACGACGGGAGCTCGTTAAGTACAAAAAGCCAACTTGTGTCGGATCGAGTCCGGTCTGCATTCTCACCTCAAACGAACCGCACCAGGGTTCGAATGGAACCGTGCCGAGACCGAGCTTTTTAGTTGGTCTCGGTACGCTTGTTTGCTCCGGATTGAGATTTTTGTTTTTTATTCACACCAGCCCAAAAGGTCTGAATCAAAGGAGCAAAGGAACTCTGGTTCGTTTTAAACAAACCAAACAAGGCAGGTGTGAAAACGACCTTAGCTGCACTACATGGACAAAAATCAGGTACACCATCAGATACAGTGTAAATCGACTTCCTTAACTCTTGACATGAGTCCAATCATACCCACAGGCATAGCGTACTGCTCTTTGACTTGAGTAGATTGTGGTCGGTGGTGTAGTTGAGCTAATCTCCTCTTTTCTCACATCAGACACTGTGCAGTCTCTGCTCCTCATCCGTCTCCCTCCCTCAGCTTTCCTCTCATCTCTCCTGACAGCGCAGGTTTAGCCTACACGCTAACCTCCCGCTAACCTCCTGTGTGCGGTGATGGATGGCCCTACGGCAAGCGGCAAGGGTCATGCTCTGCTGTTTGTGCAGCTGACTTTGACACTGAGTGAGACAAATGGTTTGTTTTCTGCATCAGTTTTTTTCATCCCTTTTTTTAGACAAATGGTACCTGAGTTTTTCTGTTTTGGTGGCCTTTAGGACTAAGAATTTTTGCTAAAGGTTAGTTCAGATTCAGAATCAAAAATTGTTGTAGAGGTGGGAGATATATATAAAAAATGCATAATATCAATTTGGAGCAAAACTGGATATAGTATTAATCTCTGCATTTAATATTTATTTATTTATTTATTGCTGTCATTATAACACTAGCATCTCAAGACGTGTAACGCACCAGTATTTTAATCCTTTTGGCTCAATCCAAATGTAAACAAAAAGTTTCACAAGATAAATCTTGTGTAATGTCTTGTGAGGAATTTAAAACTATTGAAATGATTAAAATAACCCTAAAAAGAGACACAAATGTCTACTATAATCTGTCACACAAGCATAGTCATATTTCTGCACTGTTGTGGCTATTTATTTATTTTTTCAAGTTTGCATGAAATGAAAAATAATTCTGAACTGACAAACTAAAAAAAATCCCATTTCAGAATGTTGTTTGTTTAAATGTTTGTACAGATCTAAAGTACAGGGTTTACAGCTTTTATGCAGAGTAAAACAGGACATTTTGTTGGAGGATCAAAAAATGCATCAAAAATGGCAAGTCTTTACAATTTGCTAGTTGTGTCCATTTGGATTGGATTGTAGATTCATTTGCAATCCTAGTGCAAAACTAAACATAAGGTTGTTGGTGCAAACCCCACATTTCCTGTTCACTGCTGTTATGTTCTTGAATAAAACAACTGTAGAATCTGTGTGATTTGGTCTCAGTGTTTTACGGTGGTTTATACAAAGTACAGAATATTCAACTTACTCAACTTAAAACCAAGATATGTTGACATTATTTTAAGCAGCTCTTTCTCCTCTTCCCTTTCTCTCTGTCTGTCTGTCCTTTCTCTCCTTCTCTCACTTACCCCCCCTCCTCTAAACACTATCAAGAGGACTTATTTCATCACTGTTGTTTGTGTTCACCCTTCTTTCTCTCTTTCTTGCCTCTTTCTCTTTCTCCCACAGATTTCTCTCTCTCAATCATTCTCCTCTCTTTCCTTCCTCACCCTTATCTCTCTCTGTTTCTCTCTCTCTCTCTCCTGTTATTATTGCATGTAAGCTAATATCTTCATAAACACTGTCAAGAGGACTTGTTTCATCACTGTTGTCTGTCTTTACTCATCTCTTTTCTCTCTGTCTCTCTTTCTTACATCCCTCTCTTTCTTCTAGGCTTCTAATTTGTTCTACTCTCTCTTTCGCTCTCTTTGTTTGTTTGTTTCTTTCTCTATCTATGTGTCGTCTGCAGACTTCTAAATCATTGTACTCCCCCTCTCTCTCTCTCTCTCTCTCCTGTTTTTATTACTTTACTTATAAGCTTACAGTGCCGTGAAAAAGTATTTGCCCCCTTCCTGATTTCTGTGTTTTTTGCATATTTATCACTCAAAACATTGTCAGATCATCAAACCAATTTTAATATCACACAGAAACAACCCAAGGAAAGACAAAATTCAGTTTTTGAATGATGATTCCATTTATTAGTGCACAAAAAAATCTAAACCTATCTGGCCCTATGTGAAAAAGTAATTGCCCCCTTAATCTAATAGCCAGTTGAGCCTCCTTTGACAGCAATAACTGTAACCAAACGTTTGCGATAATTGGTGATGAGTCTTTCACACCGCTGGGGAGGGATTTTGGCCCACTCTTCTATGCAGAATTGTTTCAATTCTGCCATATTGGAGGGTTTTCTTGTATGAACTGCCCGTTTAAGGTCACACCACAGCATCTCAATCGGATTTAAATCCGGACTTTGACTTGGCCACTCCAAAACCTTAATTTTGTTTTCTTTGAGCCATTCAGAGGTGGACTTGCTGGTGTGTTTTGGATCATTGTCCTGTTGCATGATCCAAGAGCGCTTGAGTTTGAGGGCACGAACTGATGGCCGGACATTCTCCTTCAGGATCTTCTGGTAAACAGCAGAATTCATTTTTCCGTCAATCACAGCAAGTTGTCCTGGTCCTGAGGCAGCAAAGCAGGCCCAGACCATCACACTGCCACCACCATGCTTTACTGTGGGCACCATGTTCTTTTTATCAAATGCTGTGCCATTTTTACGCCAGATGAAACGGGCTGCAGACCTTCCAAAAAGTTCAATTTTAGACTCATCGGTCCACAAAATGTTTCTCCAAAAGTCTTGAGGGTCATCAAGGTGCTTTTTGGCAAAGGTGAGACGAGCCTTTGTGTTCTTTTGTGAAAGCAGTGGTTTTCTCCTGGGAACTCTTCCATGGATGCCATTTTTGGCCAGTGTTTTTCTAATGGTGGAGTCATGAACACTGACCTTAACTGAGGCCAACGAGGCCTGTAGTTCTTTCGATGTGCGTCTAGGTTCTTTTGTGACTTCCTGAATGAGCCGTCGTCGCACTCTTGGAGTAATCTTAGTTGGTCGACCACTCCTGGGAAGGGTTGCAACTGTTCCCAGTTTCCTCCATTTTTGAATAATGGCTCTGACAGTGGTTCGCTGGAGCCCCAGAGCTTTGGGAATGGCTTTGTAACCTTTTCCTGAATTATAGACTTCTATCACTTTTTTTCTCATTTGTTCTTGAATTTCTTTGGATCGTGGCATGATGTGTTTGTTCTTGAGATGTTGTAGCCAACTTCACTTTGTTTGACAGGAACTATTTAAGTGATTTCTTGATTCAACACAGGTGGTGACAATCAGGTGTGGGTGTGGCATGTAGAACTGAACTAAGTTTTCTCAAAACTGTGGTTAGTCACAGTTAGTTTGTGATTTAACAAGGGGGGGCAATTACTTTTTCACATAGGGCCAGATAGGTTTAGATTTTTTTTGTGCACTAATAAATGGAATCATCATTCAAAAACTGAATTTTGTCTTTCCTTGGGTTGTTTCTGTGTGATATTAAAATTGGTTTGATGATCTGACAATGTTTTGAGTGATAAATATGCAAAAAACACAGAAATCAGGAAGGGGGCAAATACTTTTTCACGGCACTGTATATCTTAAACACTATCAGGAGGACTTGTTTCATCACTATTGTCCATGGTCACTCCTCATTCTCTCTTTGTTTCCCCCTCTTTCTCTCTCTTTCTGTTCGTTCTGTTCCCGTTCTGTCAATCACGCCTCTCTCGCTGCAAAAACCTGCTTCCCCCGAGTTTCCATAGCAACCGGCCAAAGTACAGCTATCGTCTGTGCTGTTACAACACATCTCCACTGTCCAAATGGTGCGTGATCTGTCAACGGAATGGTATTTTTAATAAGATTAACCTTTATGTGATGTCCATGATGGTACTACACTACAATGTCAAATATTTTTAAGTAAAAATTGTGCATTGAAAGGCACTCAGCACATTTTCTAAGCTATTATGGATATATGTAAATTATAAATGTGTATTTCAATTGTCCTGTTTGTGGTCATTTTTCTTTTGGTCTTTAGATTGGTTTTCTATGTCCTCTCAAAACCAATCCTTGCAATATCTCTCCAGCCTGAACCACAAGCTTTGACAAAACTGTCGGTGGCATTTGCTTTTTGTCGCACGTTTAAAAATGAGACCGAACAATCCTGTAGTTTGTAGCAGCCTTAAGTCAACATCTGAAACACTAATTAATTAATTCACTCGCAAAGTGGATTGCCCAGGACTGTAGACCACCATCAGTGGTAGAAGACAAAGGTTTAGAAAATGTGCTACAGATAGCGACGTGTGATCAAACGTTTCAAATGCTGTGCAGAAAGGCAATTTCAAGCAAAATTCTGCTTGAATTTCAGTACGACACTGAAAGTTTAAAACTCATGTCTGTGTGTATTATTTGATGAAGTCGTCTACTAAAATTCATTTACATAAAATAAATGTTGCATTTGGGGCAAATATTGTATATGTGATTAATTGAGATTAATTAATTACAAAGCCTGTAATTAATTAGATACATTTTTTAATAGTCCCATCCCTAACTAAAATTAGAATTAAGAAATGACATAGAACAGATAATACTGTACTAGGCGACAGTAACTCAGTTGGTAGAGCGTTTGTCCACTGATCCGAAGGTTGGCGGTTTGAATCTCGCTCTCGGTTGAACGGTCAAATCCACTGACTCACAGGTTGGCTGGTGTGATTCCAGCTCCCACAGATGAATGCTGTTGTTGTGCCCTTGGGCAAGACACTTAACCTACCTTGCCCCAGTGTCTGTGTACACTGGTGTATGAATGTGTGTGAATGGATGAGTGGTTCCTTGTTGTAAAGCTCTTTGAGTGCCTTAAATGTGGAAAAGCGCTATACAAAAATGTGACCATTACACACAGGTAAGTATATAGTGTTTAGTTTCAGAGAACCACACACTCTTCTAAACCTTTTCTTACTCTCCAAATCCTAAAAAACATTCACAGAGTGGATGAAAAATATGATTTTTGCTCCATAGAAAAGCTGCACAAATAGAGCTGTGCGGAGAGAGGGACCAGGTCCAAACAGGAGCAGACAGAGGGAACTTGCTTCCAGATGGCCCATAAAAAGACTTTACTTTCTAACTCACCAGCAGCAGGAGCATTTCTTTTTAAAAGATTTTGCTTCATCATGGGTTGAAATGAGGGTTGCTTAAATAGGTAGAATATAAGGAAAAGGCTTGATCTCAGTACCGACCCTGATACGATACCACAATGATCATGAAAAACTATCTTTCTTTAGACAATAGAATGTGATTTTCCACATTAAATGGAAGTACTTTATTTTCTATTCCCATGCGGCCTTCCATAGTGCTCCATGGGAGTATATTAGTCTATGTGCTCTTATACTTGTTCTGATACAGCTCAAGATCATTCTAAAAACATTCAGGAAAGCTTCATTTCTGCCCTGTGAATGGGAAATGAGTATCTAGTTTCGATATTAGTTTTGGTATCAATTAGTATCTGATTTTTGATACTTTTGACAACCCTATTTCACACATGCACATAGTGCTGTTCTGTTAATGAGACCACAACTAAGGATTATGAAATTTACTTGTTTGCAATTAGAAATGTTTTTGATTTTTCATTTTTAACAGTTATTTTAAAGGGCATGTACCAGATTTTTCCCCATGTATTTGAGCAGCCCCAGTACAGATATATTGCATAAGCAGCTCATATGGTCAAAATAGGTCTGCTTCTTTCTGCTTTCATCAAATTAGAAGCGTTTTACTGTTCAAATAATCAGTTACTGCATGTTAGCATACTAGTTGTTTATCTGCCATACCACCAGTGTCAAAGAGTTGTGAAAAGCATTAATAAAGTTATCATGGTAAATAACTGGGATGCTCAGAAGGTAAGTGAATAACTTTGGACAACTGCAAACTGTTTCAAAAGAGCTACTTCTGTTTTTCACGTTTTGAAGACAGTATAAATCTGATACAGCCCCTTTAATCTACTACAAAAGCAACTTTCATAAACAACGTAATGATAAACTCCACTTAACTGAACTAAATATATGGATTTGTCCTTTTGGCTGCCCCACATGGCCTCCCCTCTCACACACCGGCCTCAGCTTTTGTCTGCTTTAATTAAAAGTCTGACAGGAAACAGTGACAAAACACAAGCGGCCATTTATAACAGTGGCAAATCTGCAGAGTGAGACCTGTTTCACCACTCAACTTAATCACAGGTTTGTATGGCAGGCAACAAAGAACACAAAGATGGATGGGCCAATGTGTTTACAGCTGTCAAACATGCAGAGGGGCAAAATGCAAAGGCTTAGAGGACTACCAGCTATAATAATGGATAGCACAACACCTGTTGAGTCGCACTTCTGTGCGTTTAGGTGGGATTACTACTATTACTACTATTACTATTGTTATTAATATTATATAATAATAAAAGTATTGTGATTTAAAATAACAGTGAGGCAAAAATTGACAATTAAAATATAAAATTACTATAGTTTTCCTCAAAAATTTTCAGTTTTTATGTTTTAGCTCTCATGATTATATTACAGTCATGATTGTTGATCAGCCAAAAAATCTTGACAAAAAACATGTCAAAAGTCTCTTTGCGTCACCCTTCCCCAGATCATTTTATAAACAATAAGAGTTTACTCACCTTTTGCTATTTGGTAATTTCTATCATCAAAACTGTGACTTTTATGGTCCTCGATGGGGCCACTGTTTTTTTTGTTTTTGTTTTGTGTGTGTGTGTGTGTGTGTGTGTGTGTTTGATGAAACTCATTCTTTCAGATTTTTAAGAGTCCCATGGGAAAACCTCATCCTTCAAACCAATATTTTACTGCCTCAATAAAATGACAAGAAAACATTTTAATCAGAGAAAAACAACATTGAATAAAGTCAAGGTCAAGCTGTCTGGACATCCATCTGTATGGCGCTGCAAAAATGGGGAGATTTCTCCAATAATGTCACTCACATAAAAGAGGTTTCATAAGAGCTGTCTCCAGAGGGCCGTTGTTGTGCCGATAGTTCGCAAAAAAAACAAAATGGCCTCCATAGTAAAGTTCTGTGGAATTGATTGCACTAATATCTGGATTCTTTATTTATGTGTTTTTATTGTTTGAAAATTGTGCAGTACTTTGTTAGTAGCATGTGGCATAGAGAATATCTGTGTTATATTTAATATAATAACATAGATTTTTGGGGGGCAAATTAAGATGTTATGATGACTTTAAATGTCCAATATTACACAAAACTGACTCTTGTCAATGCTTTAAGCATTGTTAGAATGCCTTTTCCCCCCTCAACAACATACTTGGAGTTTGTATCTCCAAAGCTCAAAATGCTCTGTTCCACCTTGTATGGTGTATGGAGTTTAAAAACACAATGAAGCACCTCCTGTGTTAACACACGACATCACAAGGTGGAACAGAGTGTTTTCTGTTTGAGGGAAGAACTCAGCCTAAATATACAGGGTTTGTGTGTTAAACATGCAGTGGTGAAAGTAGTTTTTATTTCTTACAGGTGCTATAATGTCTAGTGCATCACTTTACAGTTTTTTTTTTTTAAACACTCGTTTTACCTGTTTTTTTTTTAAACGTTTTACACCTTTTTCATAGATAAATAACTTTTTTAATATACTTAATTATTTCATATTTTTTTAGTCAGCATAAACCCTCTCTTACAGGTGCAGGCAGCGCGCCGGCCTTAAATCTTGTACCAGTGCGCAGCACCGCCTCGCAATGGTTTAGGCTACTTTCACGGCTACAGTCAGATAAGTTTTGACAATCCTTGCTAAACAGACTGCAGATATCTCTGCACGAGAGTTTCGGGTTTCAGTTATTCTCGAATGGCATAGTGTGGTTGTTTGTGTTTTCTACTTAAATAGCGCACTTTACTTTTTTTTTCAAATGTGGGTTTTAGCCACCATTAACCATATTCTCTTAGCAGTGCTGCGTACTGGCTGTGAATTTATACCGGTGCTGCGTTCCGGTGTGCACCGCTTTACTTTCACCACTGTAAACATGTGAAGTATAAGTAGTAAAGTACTGTACTCAGTACTTGAGTTGAAGGGGGATGGGGGGGGGTGGCATCCCCCCTGTGGGAAAAAATAGTCAAAATCATCCCTCTTCTAAAACGGGCATCCCTTCTTCCATCCCTTATGGCATTTTATCAATCAGGCATGAAAATCCCTAATCTTTTGGCGAATTTCGCCGTTTTTAAGTCAAAATGGCCAGTGCCAAGAGCCAATCATAGGCCGAACTGCGCTCCAGCTTCCAATCATGTTGCAGCATAATTACGCACCGATACGCGCTCCCGCCAATCATGACGATTGCCGCTCTTGTGTTTGCGCCTGTTCGCCGATCAGCTGTGAGCGAGCCGCGTGAATGTTTACGCGGCATTTCCAAGAGAAGAAGAATCCTTAACTTGCTACGTTAATGCTACGTAAGAAGGAACTCTCGCCTCGAGACACGGGATAAGTTCGGGATTATGTCCTTTTCTCCGGAGCTCCGGATTATTAAAGACAACACGGCAAACTGTTAGAATGGAGCTGACCGCGTTCTTATGGGTGAGTCATATTATCAGATTATTTCTGCATCTATTTCGGCACTAAACCAGGACTAAACCAAGACTAAACCAGGTATAAACCAGGACTAAACCAAGACTAAACCAGGTATAAACCAGGACTAAACCAAGACTAAACCAGGTCTAAACCAGGTCTAAACCCGGACTAAACCAGGTCCAAACCAGGACTAAGCCAAGACTAAACCAGATCTATACCGGGTCTAAACCAGGACTAAACCAGGACTAAACCAAAACTAAACCAGGTCCAAACCAAGACTAAGCCAGGACTAAAACAGGTCTAAACCAGGTCTAAACCAGGTCTAAACCAGGTCTAAACCAGGACTAAACCAGGTTTAAACCAGGTCTAAACCAGGACTAAGCCAGGACTAAAACAGGTCTAAACCAGGTCTAAACCAGGACTAAACCAGGTTTAAACCAGGTCTAAACCAGATCTAAACCAGGACTAAGCCAGGACTAAACCGGGACTAAACCAGGACTAAACCAAGACTAAATCAGGACTAAGGTGTGTGTATATGTGTGTGTGTGTGTACGTGTGTGATAACGTATATCCTGTGTATTATTGAATTACTGAATGATTATATGGACTTTTTGTTATAAAAGCATTTCCATTTTAACCCCCCCTACTGTCAAAAGTATAAATTTTAGGTATCTGTACTTTACTTTTTTACAGTACATTTTAAAGTGGATACTATTTACTTTTACTTCACTACATTTGAGGACAGGTCTCAGTGCTCTCTATTTTATTTTTATTTTATTTTTAAGCAGGACTGAAAAGTAAAAGTATTTTTTAGCATTGTCTTACACCTGTAAAGGTGTTTTTTTAACATGTTCATAGTTTGAGCAGACAAAATATACAAATAAAACAAATATGAAAACAAAAACAGCTAAGAAAAAAATAAGCAAAACAAAATTTTAGCAAGTTTCTTACGTCCTTTCGAGTACTTCTACCACTACTGATTACAACAGATCAGAATATATATATATATATCTATATATATATATATATATATATATATATATATATATATATATATATATATATATGCATGTATATATATATGCATGTATATACTGTATATATATGCATGTATATATATATATATGCATGTATATATATATGTATATATGCATGTATGTATATAATTATGTATATGCATGTATGTATATAATTATGTATATATATCCCTTTAGAGAGAGACCATTCTGACTATGCACACCTTATTCAAACTAAACCTCTCATGTTGTGGTGTTTGTTAGCACATAAATAAGCAGCAGAATTGGCCTGCAGAGTGGGGAGAGTGTGATGGTAAACAGAGTGTAGCCCACATCCACACAGTGACAGTGACAAGGAACCCACACAAACACTGCACTAATGAGGCCAGCACAGAACCAGGCCTGAGCCAGGACTGCACCACAAACCTGTCCATGTTTGAGGAGGGAGACCGACTCAAACTCAACCTCTGTGACACTGACACCATTAACAGCTCAGCAGACACTCTTAAATAGTCTCTTAAACACTATTGCTTATACGCTGGATCACATTACAACTGTTACAACGACAACTGTGTTCAGACAACTGTGGGATTTTGGAGCGACATGGTAACTTCAGATAGCGATGAAAACAGTGAAGTAACAGTAGTAGGTGGTGCCAGCAATAACTTTCTTTATATTTTTTCTTGTAGTTTGGTCACTTTTCAAAGTTACTTGCATGAATAAAATAGCTTTTTATCCACACTTTTTGAGGACAGACATAGACTGTATAAAGAAGGGGACTAATGGAGTGTGATGCCCCCCTGTAGCGTTTGGCTCCAGTCAAATGAAGCTCATCAAGGCTACAGTTACAGGAGCAAATTTGGAGTCGAGTTCCATATTAGGAGTAGGAATTGATTTACAGACAAAACTGTGAAATAAAAACACAGAATCATGTAAAGCAGGTTAATACAAACCAAAATGAGGAAACCAAAACGAAGAGGAGAATGGGTGATGTTTTTTCAATACAAAGTGAATTGGATCCGGAGTCGCTGGAGCTGGAAGCACGCCCACGTTCACTTCCTGTTTGGAACTTGGCTGTTAGCAGGTTACCCATATGGAAAAGAGATGGATACATTTTACAAAATTTAAATATGCTTTCAGAATATCAGAATCTCATATGCAGCTTACATGACAGTTAATTTAGATGTAAAACCCTTAGTAAATGCAGATACTGTAATATGAAACTTACATGCATTTCTAACATATAAGGACTGTAGATCACACTAAATATTCATACAGTATTCTTAGAAAATAAATGTCAGAGTTTGCCAAGCATTAATTTACACTATAATGTTATAGGAAACACCAACAAATAAGATACAGTAATCCCTAATTTATCGCCGGGGTTAGGTTCCAGAAGTAACCCTCAATAAGAGAAATCCGCGAAGTAGGACAACTTTATATTTTACAATTGTTCTGCATGTTTTAAGGCTGTAAATGCCTCACCACACACATTATACGCTTTTCTCAGACTGGAATTAACCTTTTCTCACATTTCTCTCTCGTTTAAACACTCAAACTTTCATAGATTTTCAACAAAAATGTATTAATTGTGAAGCGTGGGGGGAGACATGGCCCCGGAAGCCCCGCCGGACGCGCGAGGGGAGCGGAGACATGAGTCACTAGATCCGCAGGAAGCACCGCGCTCATCCAACGGCACCGCCACGTCCCGGGACGCAACGCGCAACAACCCCTTGGAGAAGTGCGCGACACGTGCACCCCTCGTCGTGGTCAAATCCGTGACAGAGCAGCACGACCGGCGCGAGGCCGCGCGTACACCAGGGCTGCGAGCACGAGATCGAACCGCGGCGCCCAGACCGCGTCCTCTCAGCCCGAGCCACAAACCAGCCGCACGAAACCAGCAAAGAGCGGCACGTGGTGGTTTAATCCTGGTTTAGACCTGGTCTAGTCCCGGTTTATCAAATCAAATCAAACAATATTTATGAAGCGCTTTTCATACAAAATTGTAGCACAAAGCGCACAAAGCGTTTAGTCCAGGTCTAGACCTGGTCCAGTCCTGGTTTAGTCCAGGTCCAGTCCAGGTTTAGACCTGGTTTAGACCTGGTTTAGACCTGGTTTAGTCCTGGTCTAGTCCCGGTCTAGTCCCGGTCTAGTCCTGGTCTGGTCCTGGTCTAGGTCCAGTCTGGTCCCGGTCCCCCCCGCGTCCCCCATCTATCAATCGGCAAAGGTCTACAGTTTCTTAGCCAATCAGGACGCAGAACACAATGTTACACTATTTTTAAAAATGTGCGAAACAGCGAGGCCGCGAACAGTGAAGAGCGAGGGACAACTGAATTATAAAACATCATAATCTTACAGTAGTTACATGAAACCGCATGAGTGAAAGGCAAGTGACTTACCATTTGAGCTAATCAGCCGGAAGAAAATGGATGGATGGTATTTATTCTATTACAGGTTCTTGATAAAATTACCCTGAAAATCATGCATTCTTACTGCAAGCCGGTTTGCATCTTCACAGATCTTACCTTACTTACCTTACTTGGAGTGCTGGCATCACTTGCTTGTGTAGATAGATCTCAATCAAAAAAAGTCACACATTTAAATGGTGCTTTTATTACTATGAATTGGCAACAGTTTTGAATATTAATTCACAATTACAGATCACTATTGTCTGTGTAAAGTGTTTCTCACTTGTTTCTTGTTGAGCTGATGTGTCTTTGGCAGTTACTCTTCACAAACAGCCTGTGCTCTTGTGACCCGTGAGAGAACAGAGGCTCTGAGCTAACGGAGCTAAGTGCCAGTGCTCGCAGCTAATTGGTGTCATTATCTCATCCAGAACTGAGAAGGATCAACAGGGGGCAGTGAGTGGGAGAGGGAGTGATACTGAGCCACACAGAGGCAATAGAGCAAGAAAGTGGTTTCAAATGGGCCGTGGACACATCAATGGACCAACAAAGGGGATAATCTTTATGGACATTTCACTTTTGGACCAAACAGAAGTGCAGTGTCACAACACAACGGTGAGAGGGACTTTTCTAGGACTTTCTCTGTGGTCAGCCTCAATGTGCTCTGACTCACACATTGTTCTGATGTCTTTTTTTCATAACCCCAGCTTATTAATCAATACTTTAAGCTTAGAGGGGTTCAAGCCTTTTCATGTTGGGGCCCCAAAATTAGCCATGCATTGACTTATATTTCCTGCTGCAAAGTGAACATGAAAGTTGTACATGAAAGTAATAATTTTATGTTAAGTTTGTGTTATTGGACATAACTTCACTAAAACATACTAGTTTCCTAGTTAAAGAATAGATCAAATACAGTCTCTTTAAAATGACCCCTCAGCTCCCTCAACGACTCCCAGTGGTCCGAAGCTCCACTTATATGAACACAATCTGACCAGAAAGAACTGACATAGTAGGTGAGATGATTTGTACTGTTAAACAAGTCTCTCACACATAAAATTACTGTCAAAAGCTAGCTAGCAGTTTTTCAAACTTCCAAACAGGACCATGAACATGCATTCATCGTAGTCCCCTGAAAATGTGCTGTTTAAACCCATTTAGTGTTATTCATTGAGTTTTCAAACTATATTAAAAGATTTTTTGCATGTGCTTTGTGTCACCATGGTAACTGATGAACATTCAGCCAATAGATATGCATATACATATACATATACATATATACATATACATTCATTCATTCATTCATTCATAAAGTATGAATATTCATGTCTGGTCTGAAGTGATCCATAGACTCTGCTCCTTTTTTATGCTAGTTTTTCTTCACTGTCCTGTCCTGACCTGAAAGCATTCTTGTTCCGCTCCCGTCCAGAGGCACAGGGAGCCCACTCTCTTTGCCCCAGAGAAATCACACCAAATTGCCACTTGTGCAATTAATTCAGTGACCTATAATCATTTCAGTATTCATTTGAACTGCCAGCGTCTGCCTCGTCCCTTCACTCATGCAAAATTCATTTCAGATAATTATCTCAGAGCCCCAAAATAAAGAAAAACGAGAGAAGATTGAACAATGACGCCTAAATGGTCTTTTTTGTTGCACGATAATTAAGATCATATATTCAGTCACAAATTGAGTTTCCTTCACTGGAAGCATTTGCAGATAAATGCCGCTGGCGAGTTGACCTTTTGAATAGAACACACCGCGTTTTCTAATCTACCCACCAAAGTTAACATCACCTTGAACAAACCTGTGTTCAGTATACAGCTATAGTTACGGACCACACAATATCAGATCTCAGTGTTATCGTTAGTGTTGTTATGATACTGAAATTTCAAACTCATTAGTCTCTATTCATGCTTACTTGAAGACATTTGGAAACATGTGGATGACGACTTCCGGTTTAGTTCCTGATATTAGTCATGTGATAAAACCAATTTGTATCTTCATGTCACTTAGAGATCGCTGGTTGTAACTGTTACAACAACGACATCTTTTTTTTTGACAAATTATAATACACAAACTAATAAGCAGTTTATAAAAGGAATAAAGAAAAAAAACAATAACATCCAGATGAAGAAAACTGGCCGTTTTATTATCCAAAATGCAGGGACTGGTAGTTTAAACCTTCATTTAACAAAATAAAGTTGTTATATATTTGTATTGGTCTAATCATAACTCTTGTGCAGTTTACACTATTCTGGCCCTTGCTAACATTGTAGTTACTAGATAACCAAATATTTCTCATCCAGAGATGTAGCTGTCGCCTGTCGACCTTTTCAGAACTTACTGTTGACATTTGACTTTTATTTTCTCAAAAAACTACTCTAACCCAATGGTCTGCTCATGACAGTGCATGTAGAACTTCAAATAGGGCTGAGTGATTTTTAATGAATATTTTTCAAATTTGCAACTGCATTTATTATAGTTATTTCATTTTTCAGGTTCAGTCCTCTGTGCCCATTGAACCTCCCCCAATCTCAGAACATGTTTTAGGGTGCACTCCCACTAGGACATTAGAACCGTGCCCAAGCACTGATAAGCCCTTAAAAGTGCAGTACATTTGTCCAGTGTGTCCAGTACATATGTACTGTATATGAGCCCTGTTAGGTGCACTGATGTCACTCATATTATAAAAACCTTCAATAAAAACTGCAGATAGCAACAAATGTTTTGCAGCCTCATCTACAGCTGTCCTCACTCCTCCACGCTGTTATTATATCCATAAACTCACGGAGGAGCATGTATCGCACCAGGACTCCTATAGTATCTGCCTCATTATTTAACAGAAGTTTCATGCCGCTGGATTTAGTTTCTCAGCAGTGTTTGAGATGTTGGACAGGAGCCTGCTTCACTTCTTGGCACAGCGTGGATGCAGACTAACATAAGTGAGCTTCATCCAATCACACAGCAGCTCCTGGTGGTTTTAGAGGCGCTCAGTGAAGGTGGGATTGTTCACGCAGACTTAAAGCCAGATAACATGCTGGTGAGCCAAAATGGTCAACCTTTAAAAGTTAATCTTATTGACTTTGGCTGTGACTGTTACACTTCAGAGGTGGACCACAGCACGATCATTCAGTCTTGGGAGTACAGAGGCCAGTCTTGGCTGCCCAGTGTCTGCAGCCCTGGCGGAGTGTGTCATTTTCAGTGGAGGCTGCCTTTATAATAAATTGAGGTCCATCATTAATCTGCTGGGACAGCCAAGCAAAGACATGTTGGAGAAAGCTGAATTGTGTGGGCAGTACTTTGTTCAGACTTGACTTTGATTAGTGGAGGTTCAAAGTACAACCACACAGTGGGGCCCATGTTTTGGGTCACATACGGACCACTTGAACATTATAACAATTTAGAAAGTGTGTTTCAAGAGGAAGTCCCAAGATTTGATGATCCAGAGTACAGAGACTGAATTGTCTTTCTTAATCTTCTGAAACAGCTGTTGCAGGTAGACCCGGACAGAAGAATAACAGTTAGTGAGGTGCTCAAACACAGATTTGTTGCCATGGAGCACATGAGTTGGGATGACAGCCATTACAGCACATTGGCATGTAACACCATGGCTATAGCTCTACAGCACTCCACACCTATCCCTATGGTAAGCTCTCCTAACAGCCCTGAGCTGCACGTCTCAGATGTTGTGGACGGAACAGAGAATCCTGCCTCCTCTATCACCCTTCTAAATAAAGATCTCCAACAGAACCCCACTGAACTCCATTCAACGCCACCTGCTGCTGTAGTGAACCTCACAACTGAACCAGCTGAACCAATTCATGAAAAAGAAATAAGGACCCAGATACCAGAGTGCTCAGAATTATGCGTTCATGACCCTCCTGTGAACATGGACGTCCAGCCTGAGCAGTCACTGGTATGGGGACTACACTGTCCTGGTTGTACTTGGACAAGGTTTTTTTTTTTTTGGCACAGTGGCCACATGCTTTAAACCTCTTAAATTAGAGGTGGTGGCTGTGAAAGTCCTTAGAAATGCCTCATACAACTTGGAGCAGGAAGTCAAAATCCTGCAAGACTTGAGTCTTAGACAACCTGACCAGCATAATATGGTCACACTTTATGACTACTTCAGAGACAAAGACTTAAAAGAGATAGTTGGGGTTTTTTGATGTGAATCTGTATGGCATCCCCTTCAGCAGTGTTGTGCATTAACACTGGCTTACCCCTGACAGTGTCCTCTGAGCTGAGTTTCTGCCCGGTTCTGGAGCTGACGAAAGTAGGTCCGGCAAATTAGCCGGGACATTAAATAAAACTTGTTTTTCTTCTCAAAACAATATTTGTCCAAAAAGTAGTAAATGTGCATCACAAAACAGTTGTCCATGAAAAAGTCGGAAGTCTAAATCGCATGGTGCTATTTTCTCTCGAGTCGTATCACTGCGCGCCTATTATTATTATTAGCCTGTTCCCTTGTAAACATCACCACTTACAAGTGAACAGGCTAATAATAATAATAATAGGCACGCAGTGACTTAATGCCAGATAACATTATGCTGGTGAGCTAAAATGCTTGGCCTTTCAAAGTGAAACTTATCGACTTTGGCTGTGCTGTTACACTTCAGAGGTGGACCACAACATGATCACTCAGCCTTGGGAGTACAATGCTCCAGAGGCCAGTCTAGGCTGCTCAGTGTCTGCAGCCCTGGACATGTGGTCTCTGGGCTGCACCCTGGGCTGAAACCTGTTGCTGTAGTAGACTTTGCAAAGGAACAAGCTGAACCAACTGACCCAACAGAACCAGCTGAACCAGCTAAACTAGCTGAACCATCATCTTCCATCATCACTTGAGTTGTTGTACTCCAACAGCTATCTGTCAGTGAGGAATGAATAAACCCAAACCCTGCAGACCAACAGCAGGTTAAAAAAAAATGCAGCAACCCCCCCCCCCCCCCCTCCCCCCCCAAAAAAAAATAAAAAAAAAAACAACAACAACCACACACTTGAAACTCTCTTACTGCAACTCTCTTTACTGAGATTATTTGGATACAGTAGCTCACTCATCACAATATAATATAGAACAGAGAGTAACAAAAATAGATGGTATAGCAAAAAAGATAGCAAGAAACAGGTGTCAGATGAGATATAAAATCACAGCTATATACAGGAGACAAGAATGGCAGTGCTATAATATACTGATTGACAGAGCATAAGGTTATCTGTTATCTGTGCTTTGAAAAGTGCTAAAGTTTGTGTTATTTTGTGACCGCAACCACATGCCCCGAGCACTCACGTTACGGATATCGCTAAACTACAAATTCTCCGGACATGCTCCAAATGACACCAAAGTGCTATGGGTGAGTTGCTCACATTGTTTTATTAATTAAATAATGTTCGGATTGTAAAAAACATTACTACTCCTTTAAGACTGAGTTGTTGTACAGTTGTAGGGAGCATTATCTGTTACATTAGGGTGCGTTGTTGTACAACTGTATGGAGTATGGTATGAATGTAGTCCTGTATCTGTCACTGTTTGAGCAGAGCTGTAGGAGCCTGTCGGAGAATGAGCTCCTCTGTCCCTCCTCTGTTTGAACTACATGTTTTTTTATAATCCCAAAAATGACTTCATTCAAAAGTCCTACTATAAAAATTATACAAAAAATAAATACATAAAAAATTGGATTCTCTGTTTGAACATTTGAAATGAAAATGAGCTAAACGAAGCAACTGTTTTTGCTATTCCCCAATCTCTGTCTGTTATTTTGCCAGATCTCAAATCACTTTAATTTGGTGCAAATATTCTTTCTGCTAAGTTTACATGCACACACACACACACACACACACACACACACACACACACACACACACACACATGCACGTACACAAACCTGGTATTTTTATTTCACAATTTTGTCAGTAAATCAAAATATGAACATTAATAACAGACAAATCAGGCGACTGAAATGACTCACTTGCCTTGAATACATACAGTCTTACTTTGAGTGGGGTTGTCTCTCCACAGATCTGCCCTGTAACTTGGCTTGGACTCCATGGAGAGATAGATAAGCCATTAATATTTGGTCTTTCATGTGTTGTTTCTTTTTAAAATAGTAAATGGTATAAGCCACATAATGCATTTAAATGTATTTTAAGCAGGCTCTGAGCAGCTGCTGTTTCAAAACACACAGATGTCAGGTGTATTTGACATGTTTTTCTTGGTCTGGCCAGTGAGGTAGTTTTGTATCATTTCCTTTGTATAACATTTGAATATATTTATTTATTTATTTGATAGGGACAATGCATATTAATGAACATAAGTATAAAACAAATGTAAATATGCTGAATTTTAGCTACAGCTAGTTTTAGCTACAGCTAGTTTTCATCCGTAGACCCTAGGCAGGCAAATACATAAAAATACAACATGCAATACAAGAATTGTCTTCACATTTTCTATAGACTAGTCTGGGGCTTTTTTCGTCATTGGTGTCTTGCTGTTTTATTACTCAACACATTTTTTTTGGTGGAGATTTTCTATTCACAAGAGGAGAAAGAAGAAAGCCTGTTGAGAGTTGACTGAATTATGAATTTTATTTGCCTTTTTTTTTACAGATAAATACTGTTTCTGTTATTTTTATTATACTTATATTTGTAAATACAATCCATCGTTTTTGCAGAAAAATAGGACTGCTCACTCCATAAGCCTGCATATGTGGATACTATTATGTGTTTTTAATTGCATGTCATTAAAGGGATATTCCAGGATTTTTGACATGGGGGCTCATTTCCGAGTTAGCCAGAGTGTTGCAGAGATGTGGAGACACTTTTTAGCGAATTTCATGCAGTCCTTCCAGCTGCAGAGTTTTCAGTTGCTAGGCTAGCGCAAGTCAATGGTAAATGGTAGCCTGATTTTAATCAGGCTTACCCACACCAAAGGACACTCGAGGCCAGTCAACTATAATGCCAGACTGTCGATGTAAATGTCTGTGTTGATGGAACAATTTTAGAAATATAATCAACCTTGTACTTTAAAGGATTTATGTCCTTATGCAACAGCGCGTTTTTTTTCCTGATCAAGCTAGGCATGGGCGGAGTGATATAACCTTGCAGCTAGGTTTCCAGCTGTTTTTTGTTTACCTTTAGCTGTCATCGTTAGCCGTAGAGTACAGTAGCCTGCCCTGTTCTACAATCCAGACATGGCCACGTTTGGAGGTCTCCCCGATGCTTTTGAAGACGATGCTGAGCAATTTGCTTTCTCCACTGAACCGTACCTGTACGAGCAGGAATATACAGACGAATGTTCACGGGCTAGCAACATCTTTATGAGCGTGCATGCCTTTTCTGTCAGCCGGGTAGACTACAAGAGTGAAGCAAAAGCTCTAGCACAGTCTTCATCAATCGACCAGCAGGCTAACATAACGACAGGAGCAAGCTTGGGTAAAAAAGGTACAAACCTGTTCTTCATCACGGGATCTTGCACTTGGAAAGACAGATGGTACTGCAGTGGTTGTCAGACTAGGGTTTCCAAGGGATTTGGTGTAGTAGTCTGGTCCGAAATGATCACTGCAAATCTTCTGTTTATGTAGTGTCTCCACCGGTGTGTTGATGTCTAAGCCAGCAGCTACAAGCCACAGTCGAGTCCTTTCTCGATCGTGCACTGGAAAGCTGTGAAAACTTTGTGGTGCCCACCTGCGGGCTTTATTTGTACATTTTCGAAATGCACACTGAAACACCATTTTGCCTGGTAGTTCTTTTAAAATTCACCTCTTCGCTCTGTGGTCTTCCCTAATATGACTTTTCTCGCTTCTCTGTTTACGTGATTGGTGACTTCACAACCAACTAGGGTAAAGTAAAATTCCCTCAGATATGGAATGATTCATGCTATTCGGAGTCAGTTTTATTTCAAAAATTACTCAATCAACATATATTTACATCGACAGTCTGCCGTTATAATTGACTTGTCTTGGGTGCACTATGGAGTGGGTAAGCCTGATTAAAATCAGGCTACCATTTACCATTGACTTGCGCTAGCCTAGCAACTGAAAACTCTGCAGCTGGAAGGACTGCATGAAATTCGCTAAAAAGTGTCTCCACATCTCTGCAACACTCTAACTCGGAAATGAGCCCCCATGTCAAAAATGCTAGAATATCCCTTTAAACTTAAGCACATACACAAGGTGATGTTACAGGTCAGATCTATGAAGAAGCATGTCCGTTCACAATACGACGGGCCTACATTTGCTCAGTTGGTAGAGTATCAGATCTACAGTTTAGCGCCCATCTGTTGTTGTGTCCTTGGGCAAGACACTTAACCCACCTCACCCCCCAATGTCTCCGTACAATTATGTATGTGTGCTCTTAGTGCCTTAAAGGTGTAAAAGTGCTGTATAAAAATTTAACAATTTTTATATTTTATTTATTTTTTGAATATATTTTTGACCAATAAAGACACTTGGAATTGAACAAATTCCAGATATACACGTTTAACTCATATTAATAATATTATTAATAGAACATTCCTGGCAACATCTCCATGAGAACAATTTCAGAACAATGAGGTTTTTTTTTTATTATTTGTAAGTCTTATTATATTTTGTAAGTCTTATTATATTTCCCAGCCGTCTGCTTACTCAGCACTGGTTCTGTGCTTATCGGCCAGTACAAATACAGTGACAGTGCATTACAGGCTGATCACCTCATTACATAATTAGTCCTCCGTTTAGCGCCTCTCCTCGTTAGGGGCCGTTCATCTGAAAGCCGCTTTATTTCACAACCCTGGATATTAGCAGATGACACACAGGGGCCAGGACTAATATTGGTGGATTTTGTGATAAAAGGAGAAATTCAATTTGTCAACTGGACAAAGTTTGTTTGGTCGAAAACGTTTCGCCGCTTATCCGAGAGGCTTCGTCAGTTCTGGTTCTAGTGCTGGTTCGAGACTACTTATATCTAGCTGCAGGGAGGAGCTCACTACACTGAAATAGTTCAGTGGTGGATTTTATTTGGCTTTGATTAAAATTGAGGTCACTGGAGGTCATGGAAACGAGCATAATCTTCCAAGAGAAAGTTGTGATTAAGATCTAAAGGCAGACGATATTGGAGTTAATATGTTGTGATGTATTGGTGTCAATAATCGTGTATTAGAAATTGTCAGAGTAAGTTATGTTGGACTCACAAAGAAGGATGTGCAGTGTTCAAAGATGGTGCTAACATAAAATAAATGTTGTTATGTTAGTGTTACATATGTTTGAATAGACATCAGTTAGGTATTGGATGTGTGCTGAGATATTCACTTAAAGAATGCATCATAATCTTTAATTTCCTTCTAAACATGATTTTGATAAGTATTTCACATTTTCTAACTTAACATAATGTCTTTATTTGGAAAACATACTTTATAAACTTCACCTCCTTTTACCAATACAGCATTTAGGCACTTGAGCTCCCTCTGCTGTCAGCAACCAACAATGTAAAGAAAGCAAACAAATGAGGTCCTGTGAATGCTATGCTAACAGAGCCATCTGTCCGTTGTGAATTTGACCGCAGAATGAGTCCGGTGATGGTTTATGGACTTAAAAAATTTAACAAGAAAAGTCCAGCTTTATCTATGACGCAACAAAACTGGCAAAAATTCGAAAAGAGCTTTTCTGTGTGCTCAGAGAAGATGACTTAGAGGATTAATGAAACATGTACAAATGAAGCAAAAATACAACTCCAGGTATGGAGTATGAGTACAATGTACATGTACATTTTACATATTCTTTCATTAGCTGATGCTTAAATGACCTGTTTTTAAAGTAGTGAATGAATCTTAAGTGTAAAAACTGAAAAATTTTACTTATTTGCACTGATAAAGCTGGGCCCCTAGGTCAAGACCCTGCTATAATGAATGCTGTTCAGTTTTCATGTTGTGTTCACGTTTTCGATTTTCCACACAAATTAGGTGGAATTATTTTGTCACTGGCCTCTCAGAAATAGTGGTTTATTTGGTTGTAAAACTGTAATTATTGCCAGCTGAAAAAACTTGATGAATATAGTCCAGTCTCTTAAAAATATTTGAGTTCAATCTGATGATTTTTATTTCTTTTATAGACAATAACTTATCAGTCAGTCTTATGGAGAGAGTGACAGGGGGGGCTAAATAAAAGTGACAAATGCATTTGAAGTGGACTCAAACAGCCAATCCTGTAAGTGCAGAGAGCTGTGACAGCTTAACGTGCTGGAGTTATGTCTTCTGCTCTGTCTCTGTCCCTCTGAGAGGACCGCTTTGTGAAATTGTGTTGACGGGAATCATTCAGTTTTCACGCAAATGGCAATAAAAGTCTGGTGACATTCTGACTCAAGGAAACCCTGTGGGCTTTTGGAAAACCTCGTCTTATTCTCTATCCTGATCAGACCCATACCGCATAAACAAGACACAAGTACAACTATTCATACAGAAAAGAACTACTACTATAAGTCTATGGTGTGTGTGTGCGTGCGTGCGTGTGTTTGTGAGTATTGGTTGGAGGGGTTGATGGTGCTGATTGGCCTTACTTCCATAAGTTTGCCCCAAGGCAGCTGTGGCTACAATAATAGCTTACCACCAATGAGTGTGGAGTGAATGAATAATGACCAGCACATTTTAAGCCTGTAACAGTGCCTGTTACAAGTCTCTCACTCATACATGTATACATACATACATTTTTCCACATATTGTTTGCTCTTTTTTCTTCAAAGACATTTGTTTTTTGTTTTTTTTAGATGAATGTTCTTGCATAATCACTACGGCCTTAGATCAGCAGGACAGCAGAGGGTGCTCCTCTTTTTTTTTTTTTTTTACCTTTATTTAACCAGGTAAAAACCCATTGAGATCAAGACCTCGTTTACAGGGGTGACCTGGCCAAGAGGTCAGCAGCACACGTCCAGAGTAAAATAACAGTAAAATATCAAATGTAAAGTGCAATAGTTGTAAACAGTAAATTAAGTGCAAATGATCTGGATCAAATACACTGGAGCGAGTGTATCAGGGGTGAGAATTTTGCTCAGTTTTAAACTCCAGCTAAGTTGATTAGCTGTGTGCTCCAGACAAAGATTGGGAGTGAGTGTTTTGACGAGATGGACCTTTTATCAATTGAATTTCTCTGGAACACCATAACATTTTCATTGATTAAAAAATGGATCTGGAACTTTCTCAAATGCTATTTTAAAGTTTGTGTCTTTTGTTGGTGTAGCAGGATTTCTCTTTGTCAGAGCTCTCCAAAACACTGGTACCATGTTATTATGACAGTGTATTGTCAAGGCCCCTCTTTCACAAAGAGACAGTGCAGTTTGGTGTAGTCTGATTACACATTTGGTACTTCCACATGATGGGATTTTAATTAGTCACGACTGAACAAAGCAATTCATAAGCACTCAATGGCATTTCTATCCTCCCTATTTCATTTAATACTTGAAATAATTGCCACATATGTCAGTATAATTATACTGTAAAGTAAATAAAAGGGTTTTGTACAGTTAATTACAGTAATTCATCTTAGCCATTTTAATTGAATTGTCAAAATATGTTGATTTAAACCATGCTGTAGGTGCCATTGCTGTTTGCTTTTCAGTGCTCAAGCTGTGTTACTCAAAACTGCTTGGTAAAAATAAAAGTTTAACATTATGAGATGTTTTGGGTCAACATTGTCCAGTAACACATCTTACTATACCAAATTATACACCAAAATTGTATATCGACTGAACCGATATCTTGGAAGCCGCTATCCAATCCATCAAAATGTTCTAGGTCTGGGCCGATACTTACGGAAGAGGATTAGGGCCACGTGAACAGATTTTTTAAAAATTATTTTGAGACTAAATCTCAGTATTTCTGAGATTAAAGTCAGAAATTCTGACTTTTTTTCTCAGAATAAAAAAATAAATAAAAATAAAAAATCTGTTCATGTGGCCCTAATCCTCTTCCGTACTTTAGTGATCTCACAGGAGAAATTCACTTGCCACATTAGCTCCAGGCAGTTTAGTGCTAAAGAAAGTGAGAACAAGAAAATGCATGCAGACAAGATAAGTAATAATAATAAAATAAGTAAATAAGAGAGTATTAAAACAAATTTGCACGTTTGGACTATATAGTGGAGTTATACAGTCTGATGGTGGTGGAGAAGAAGGACCTGTAGTAGCGCTCCTTCTTGCACCGAGGATGCCTCAGTCGGCTGCTGAAGGAGCTGCTCAGCTCCTCTACAGTCTCTGGACGTGAATTTGGCCAGCACCCTCCTCTCAGCCACCTCCTCTACAGAGTCCAGAGGACAGCCCAGGACAGAGCTGGCCCTCCTGACCAGCTTATTAATTCTTTTCCTGTCCCGCTCTGTGCTGCTCAGGGCCCAGGAGACGACAGCGTAGAGGAGAGCAGATTCCACCACAGAGTCATAAAAAGTCTTGAGCAGAGGCCTGCACACTCCCAAGGACCTCAGTCTCCTCAGGAGGTGGAGGCGACGTTGGCCCTTCTTGTACAGGGCGTCGGTGTTGTGGGACCAGTCCAGTTTATTGTTGAGGTGAACACCCAGGTACCTGAAATAGTTCACAGTCTCTATGTCCTGCCCCTGGATGTTCACCGGTGAGTGAGGTAATGGTCTTCTCCTAAAGTCGATCACCAGCTCCTTTGTTACTGGTGTTAAGGCGGTTGCGCCCACACCGGTCCACAAAGTCACTGATGACCGAGCGGTACTCCAGCTCGTTCCCCTCAGACACACAGCCCACAATGGCCGAGTCATCAGAGAACCTCTGGAGATGGCAGCTGTGTTTTATGTGAAGTCCAAGGTGTAGATGGTGAAGAGGAAGGGTGAGAGGACATTTCCCTGGGGGGCCCCAGTGCTGCAGACTACCACCTCTGACTCACAGCCGCGCAGCCGCACGTACTGTGGACGGTCATGGGCATGGGCTTGTGTGTATGTACATATATGTGTGTGTATTAGTTTTTATTATGGGTCTGTACTCAATTTTGTTGTGAAGTGACAAAGTTCTATTTTATATGAAAAGATGTTATTATATCCTGTAACATCTCTTACCACTATTGATGTGAAGAAATTTTCAATTCGCAGAGACTTATATTCTTATATTTGTAAATAAAAATGTACTTTGCCATCAAAAATCTTTCTCTGTTGTTTTAGATGTTTGAGGTCAATGAAGTATTGACATCAAAATCACTGCTGAAATATCTCTTTGCACAAAACGCTTATTTTCTCCACTTTGTGGTCAAAAAACAGTGTTTTTGCTGAAACTACCCTATGTTCTACTATCAATTACTTGAGAACCGAAAAGGTTAGAAGCATTATTTTTTTCCAGGTGAAAGAAGAGAGTCTACACAATTTTGATGTGTGCCATGTTTATATTTACCTGGCCAGCCAAATGATATCTCTCTGTATTTCCAATACAACGCGATACCATTTGGACACCCTCCATCCACACTCGCTCCTCCGGTTACAAACGGACTCCGCGATTCTGATTCGTTCAAAGATGGTGACGTCAGTGCACCCGCCTTTGCCCGCAAAGTCACTCTTAGGCAGCGGAAGTTCCTCCTCAGTTTTGAATCAAGATGGCGCAATCTCTGATTGGTTCACTTAGCTGTCTGTCTACGTGCAACAGCAGCGCATTCTGTGGATCAAGCGTTACCAGACTCATCCGCTGGTACAGCGATGAGTCATGGATTCTTCCAGGCAATGTTTATATAGTCAAAGAACTCAGTATTCTGTGGGTCTTGTAAAATCAGTGAAAATGCTCTAAAAGCTCTGGCAGTCTGGGGGTTTGAATTCTGAAAACAGGCCGGCAGTGTTCAAAGTTCAAGTTCAAAGTCAGCTTTATTGTCAATTCTGCCATATGTGTTCAACATACAGTGAATCGAAATTTCGTTTCTCTCTGGCCAGGTAGTGCAAAAAGACAGTGTACAAAATACAATATGAAGACAAAACACAACAAAAACTATCTAAGACAGAGATCTAAGTTAAAACTAAAGTCTACGGTCTAAAATCTTAAAACAGTGCAACATAATAAATAACAAATAACCTATACTATATACAGATTTCCAAAGTGTGCAGTGTGCATCAAAATGTGCAATGGAAGATACAGCAGTGAATTGGTCATGTGCAGTAGAATGTGCATTGGAGTTAAGATAAATAAAAATAAGTGTGCAACAGTAGTAATTCTAGTGCAACAGGAGTAAACAACAGTACTAAAAATTCCAGTAGTAAATGTGCAATAACAGTAACAGTGAATGAGTTAAGATGCAATCCTTTAAAAGCCCTACACCAGATTCTTTTTTTCCCCATGTATTTGAACACAATGCGTGTTGCCCCAGTACAGATATATTGTATAAGCAGCTCTTGAGGTCAAACTAAGTCTGCTTGGTACTGTCTGCATCTAATCTGAAAGTGTTTGTTGTCTGATAATCAGAAAGTGCAAGTTAGCATGCTAGTTCAGCAAAATTCTGTTATGGTGTCAGCCCTTGTAAACTCATCACTGTTATTCAGCATGCATAAGGTAAGTGAGGAATAACTTTGGACCACTGCAAAAAAGTTCTATACGAACTACACAGATCCTTTAAAGGCTCCCAGAGAACTGGTGACTGGAAATCTTGTTCAACCTACTTCATATCAGATTTAAGAGGCAAGACTTTTCTTAAATTCTTAAATTAAAATTGTAGCACAAAGCGCCTTACAGTGGTTAAGGATTAGGAGATTGACTTTTATTGATCTCACACAGGAGAAGTTGTTTCTTTATTTGACCCGGGATCCAACCCCATGATTTTGTTATTTAGGCTTGGTCAGGCCCTAAGCTGGAGGATTTTACCTATGGCACATGTTTGGGTTGGTGGGGGAAGAATAAATAAGAAGGGATAAAGGGATTCCCATTTGACCAGAACTACCACAACAAAAGGTGGACAAATGTGGTTTAGGATTTAGAGGCAAAAGTGGGCAGAGCTGAATACGTCATTAAAGTTAGTGAAAGGAGCAGACTAAAAGCAGTGCAATCTTCCAATTGAAAGCTTTTTACAGTCCAAAATGTTTTGTGTGCGATAGCTGAACCTCATCCAAGACATACAGACATCTTTTAGCACATTTCTGAAGGACTGCCAAAACATAATCTGAAAATCATCATGGCAATGATTTAAAAAAAAACAAAAAAACAGTACTTCCCTCTAAATGGTGCTCAGATGAATGTATGTGAGTGAAGACAGAGTGGCAGAGTTTAGAGTCGTGGGCAGCACAAAAGCTCTCAGCCTTGGACAGAGTGTCACCACGGCAACAGAGCACAAATATACAACGAGATAAAGAAAAACACACATTTTCAAACAGTCTATATAGCAACAGGTGGATGACTCAAGTAGGGAAGAAGTACAAAGCTAGTGCAGGGAGTCACCACTCCATTTTTTAAGTCATTTTATGGATCTTTTAGGGATGAACATTTGGTCATGATGAATTGCTCTCTTCAGATGGGGGTCTTTCCCGCTGCCTTCAAAGCGGCGGTGGTGAGGCCCCTGCTGAAGAAGAGCAATTTAAATTTTAACGATTTTAACAACTATCAACCAGTGTCTAGCTTACTATTTTTAAGCAAGATTTTAGAGAAACTTGTCTTTATCCAACTAGATGATTTTCTAGATGATCACAACATTTTGGAAAAATTTGGTTTTAGGGTGAACCACAGTGCCGAGACTGCCTTGGCAAAGATTTTAAATGACTTTAGAATAACTTGTGATTCTCAAAAGGTGACTGTGTTGGTTCTGCTGGATCTGAGCGCTGCCTTTGACACAGTAGACCACACTATTCTTTTAACTCGCCTAAAACACCTCGGCCTCTCTGGTGCTGTTCACAAATGGTTCACATCATATCTCACAGACAGAACATTTATAGTGAGTGTGGACACATGCTCCTCCAAGATCCATAAAATCACATGTGGTGTCCCCCAGGGTTCCATTTTAGGCCCTGTACTTTTCAACTTGTACATGCTCCCCCTTGGCGGTGTCATCAGGAGACATAGAATCAACTTCCAGCTATGCAGATGATACGCAGCTTTACATCTCCGTGTCTCCTGGTCTCCTCAGTTGGTAGAGCTTGTCTAGTGATCCAGGGGTTGGCGGTTCGAATTCCGCTCTTGACGGGTTGACCGCGTGTGATCCCAGCTCCCACATATGAGCGCTGCTGTTGTGTCCTTGGGCAAGACACTTAACCCCACCTTGCCCCCAATGTCTGCGGACACTGGTAGCCCCCATGGCAGAAGATACAGCAAGGCCTGTTGTGACTTGAGCCGTCCTCCTGTGGACCCACCACCCGTGGGAGGATTCATGGGGGCTGGTGCATTGTGTTCTGGGCAGCAGAACACTGCTGGACTGCTGCCCCCGCGACCCAGAAAATGGAAAAGCGGAAGAAGATGAATGAATACTGGAAATGGCGGTGGAACTGCATTTGCATTTTTCCCTAAGTGTGAGGTCCGAAATGTCCCGTTTGGGCTGTCTTTCTTTCAAACGCAGAAAAGGACTGCAAATGCTCAGTTTACACGTTTCGCAACTTTTAGCCATGGAGGGGCCCCGAAGCAGGGTAGGGGAGCTCACATTAACGTTCAAAAACCTCAGAAAGTGAAAATTTCATGTCATGGGACCTTTAAGGCTGTAAATGCCTCACCACACACATTATACACTTTTCTCAGACTGGAATTAACGTTTTCTCACATTTCTCTCTTGTTTAAACACTCAAATTTCGTACATTTTCAACAAAATGTATTAATGATAAAAGAAGAAATTCAATTTGTCAACTGGACAAAGTTTGTTTGGTCGAAAACGTTTCGCCGCTCATCCGAGAGGCTTCGTCAGCTCTAATTAGAATGCTGGTAAGACACTTGCTTATATCTTGCTGCAGGGAGGAGCTAACTAGCTAACTACTTTCCGAAACTATCTCATTGGTTTCAGTCTTTTGTTTCTCTGGCGTCTAGATTAGCATACCTATTCATCCCTACACTGTTGTAGGGATGAATAGGTATGGTATAGGTATGGTATTTTTTTTGGTATCCACAGGTATTTTTCTGGTATTTAAGATAATATAGCAATTAATCATATTTTAATTGAGTTTCAGTCATTCAGTCAGTGATTATCTTATATCTTTTTAATTGAAAGGTCTGCAGCTAATCCTGTTTCAAAGTTCAAATTTGGGAGGAATAAATTACCTTTTTTAGTTTTAATTAAAAGTTTGTATTGTTTAGGTTCAGGAAATTATAATTATTTGTTTTAAAAGAAAAATGCAATCAACAATTGTGGTCAATGAATAAAGTTTTTTTCACATGGCCTGGCCCTTATATGTCTTCTTTAAACTTGTTGGATGTGTCCTGTTTCTGTCTTTATCTCTATTGTAAAAGTCTGCACTGTTCCCTCTGGCTCTGAATCATCTGTGTGTGTGTGTGTGTGTGTGTGTGTGTGTCACCTCTGTAGATAAAAAGGGAGACAGTCTCAAGGTTTGGTCTAAAACTGGGTCAGGACTCTGCACCAGACCTAAACCAGGCCACAAGGATCAGACCCTGCTCTAGACCTGAGAGGGGCCATTTAACGGGCCAAGAGGAGCCAAACCAATGTGTTCTGTCTCTAGAATACTGGTTTATCCTTCTATTTAGCAATGATACAAGCTTGTTTTGCAGTAAGATAAAATAAGGCATTTTTTGTATTTAAGGGCCCATATTAAGCTATTTCATCTAAGGTAAAAGGAGCAGTTAACTTGAAAACTGCTACCTCATGAGATGTCAAGGTGGAGCAGAGGATTTTGAACTTTGGAGATGTAGACTAACAGTAAAGTTACTCAAACATGGGTGAATGAAACAAAACACAACTCTAGGTATGTTTTTGATGAGGTAATAACATGACTTGCAACTCACAAGAGTCAGTTTTGTGTAATAAAAAGAATCAAATTGGACTATAAACAAGAGCTGATTCAAATTAGTGTATCAGAAAAAAATGTCTCCATGGTGTTGTTCTTTCTTTGCCTGGAATGTTCTACAATATGTTATTAAACGTCTAAATCTCCACAGAGACAAGCAGGTGATGCCAAGTTACAGGTCAGATCCGTGGCGAGGCAAGCTCACAGTAAGAATTACTTTTTTCAAGATATTTTTGAACAATAAAGACAACTGTAAGTAACTGAATAAATGCAAGATGGATATGTTTTAATTACTGTGGAGGATTCAAGTATAGCATTTAACAGACCCTTTTACTTTTAGTGAAGTAGAGAATGGCAATTCCAGGGTTCAAATTATCCAGATAATTCTCGTGAAGGTGTGCGGAGATTAAAAACACAGTGGAGCACTTCCTATATTACAACATGACATCACAAGTTTTCTGTATGAGAAATTAACTCAGCTTACAAAAGGTGGGTTTGTGTGTTAAACATATGTGAATGAAACAAAACACAACACGAGCACACATTGTACTCTTACTGTTTCTTATTTAATTATTAGGCTTTCATGGTGAATTAAATCCATGTATATCAATGCTTGTTTTTGTTTATATCTTGCAATGCTTGTTTGACCGCTGCAAGGGACAAGAATTACAATGAGACACAGCAAAGTTAGACATGCTTCATATTAAGACTTAAAGCAGCACTATGTAGCTTTTCTAATGGGGGTCCACTACATGTTTGTTTGCCCAAAGATGTTACCACTTTGGCCAGCATGTTCCACAGTATGACTTTAAAGATATGTGATTGTTTTGACAGAGCTGGCAGCCTTGACAGCAGATATTGGAGCTTTATTGTTGATCTTTATATTATCTCCAAGGGCAGTGAAGTGTCCTGGCAGTGCGTTCCGGAACATCTGATAATAAGAACAATGAAGAGTGTGAGTCGATACTGGACCCAGCACACCCAGGGGAACGCACACTGGTACAAAACAGCAATAACCTCACAGAGACACACCAGCGGACATACTGGTCTATAGAGAACTGGTCTATGGAGGACTGGTCTATAGAGGACTGATCTATGGAGGACTGGTCTATGGAGGACTGGTCTGTAGAGAACTAGTCTATGGAGGACTGGTCTATGGAGGACTGGTCTATGGAGGACTGGTCTATGGAGGACTGGTCTATGGAGGACTGGTCTATGGAGGATTGATCTATGGAGGACTGATCTATGGAGGACTGGTCTATGGAGGACTGATTTATGGAGGACTGCTCTATAGAGGATTGATCTATGGAGGACTGGTCTATAGAGGATTGATCTATGGAGGACTGATCTATGGAGGACTGGTCTATGGAGGACTGGTCTATGGAGGACTGGTATACGGAGGACTGGTCTACGGAGGACTGATCTATAGAGGACTGATCTAAGGAGGACTGGTCTACGGAGGACTGGTCACTTACGTGACCCTGATAACGCAAGAAATTCAGATGGGGGCAGGAAGTGTTCTGCTCTGCTTCAAAACACAGCACAATGGGTGACAGCAAGTAAGCTAAAAGTTTGAACGGGCCAGTACAGACCTGTTATCACAAAAAAATACGTCTAAATATAGGTTATGACCCATATGATATAGTCAGACTTTTCATACAATTTGGGGGATTTGCCTGGTATTGCGGTGATGGATATAATAAATAATCTGGTGCTGCAGACCTCTTATTACACTGCGAAAAAAAAGCCTAGAGGCATCCAACTATTTTGTATCTGGCTGGGTATAAAAAGTATAAAACGTTGAATTACAGCTGTAAGCTAATAAAATTAGTGCCACATAAAGCTTTTTGCGTGACAAATCAGGACCTATAATGCAAATGCAACAGTTTACCAGTTTACGATGCTTGTCTTTCTAAACTGTCTGAAAAACTTTGAAAATATTAATTAATAAATAATCCAATTCTTACCTGTTAGAAAGTGGTCCCTGCAAACTCTAGCATTGTCTGTTTCTGCGGTTCCTGTTTTTAGCCGGAGATTGTCGATCCACTTTTGTCATCTTTTTTCTGTATGTTTTTTGAAACTAACTCACTTTTGACACACCACATTTGGAACACAAAAAAAGTTTGTCTTTCTCCTGATTAGAGCTGTTGCAGCAACCATACACTCCACAGAATGTAGGCATTTTGGCGCCGAGTCAATGGAGATAAACGGGGTTCTGTGCATCTGTCTTTACTTCCTGACCCCCATTTGCTTTTTGTGACGTTGATGTGATGTCATCTGTAATCCAGCAATAGAGGACTGATCTGTAGAGGACTTACACAGGAGACAGATTCTGATACCTTTATATTTTTATGTATACTGCTACTTAAAGCCCCATTGTGTAACTTTGTAGTCCGTTTTTTTTTTCTTTTTGTTTTTATTGCACTGACGAGCATGTGTACTTACTGTGAGCTAGCTTGCATCTATGCAAAATCTCCACATAAACATATAAACATAAACATATCTCCACTGAGAAGTGAGTTTTTATTTTCCATTTCCATGGAATGATCCAGGAGTTTTGCCTCCTATAGAAAGTGATTCAATGTTGCTTTAAATGATACAATTAAAATATTAAGATTGCTTTTTTTGTGCAAAGCCAGTAGTTTTTTTCAGTGTATGGCATTAGGGTAGATCAATGAAAACAGAAAAGTAACACTGGAAAAATGTTATCAGATAATGCAGTGTCCACACCACACATTGTCCACACCACACAGTGTCCAAACCACATGTGATGAGGACTATAGGACGGACTCAGTGCTGGCCTGTAGAGCCAGCTGGAGTTTGTCCTTCTGATGACAGAGCTGATGGTGGAGAGGAGCAGAAGAGAAAGTACACTTCACACATGATACTGTGACATATATTTAATTAAAGCTGAGCTGTATCCATGCTTTTCTAAAGCACGCCTCTCTGTTTGACTTCTCTCATTTAGTCGTTTGAATAATTGTCTCCATTAAACATAAAGGGCTTTCAGAACAGATTCAAGTGCATTATTTACTGCATATTCACAGCACACATAGCGCTATCATTGCATCTCTCCCTCCCTCCCTCTCTCTCTCTCTCTGTCTTTGTTTCTGTCATCTTTTTCTCCCTCTTTCTCTGCCTCTTCCCTTCTCTTTCTGTCATCTCTGTCCTTCTTTCTGTCAACCCCCCTTCTTTCTCTCCCTCTTTTTTCTCTTTCTTTCTCTTTCTTCCTCTCACTCTTTTTTCCCTTCTCTTTCTGTCATCTCTTTCCCACTCTCTCGCCCTCTCTTTCTTCCTGCTCCTGAAGGATGGGTCAAATGCAGAGAAATAATTTCCCTACGGGGATAAATAAAGCATGTCTTCTTCTTGGTCTCCTTCTTCTTCTTTCACTCTTCTCTCCCTCTTTCTGCCAACTCTCTCTGTTCCTCTGTCAACTCAAGCTAGACCAGAAATTACTATATACTCTCAATGGCACAACACAGAGCAGTATTTTGAACAATTTGTATAGCTTAAACACCATGTATAGTGTTGGGTGTAATAGTAGTTTCATGGTGAGTATCAAGTAATGCGATTGGTTTAACCCATGTCTGGAGTAAATTAATTGACAGAAATCAGTAGAAAGTACAGGCTGGTACAGTGCAGAGTCTGCCTTTTACAGGGTGCAGTGATAAAGTGGATATGGATTTTGCATATTTGTTGATTTAAATGAGGCACTCTGTCACCTTGCAGCAGTTGATCTAAATAAATATATAGCAGTTTACCATGCACAGTGCACATCTATACAGTGTGAAAGTGACCTGGGACTGAAACACAAAAGTTATTTTCACAAGCACCCCTGAAAATCTGATCATGATCTGATTTCTAGAGTTATCAGATTATTGAAATGTCATGTAAACACCGAGAATTATTGTATTTTTGAGCAATAGAAACACCTGTAATGAATAACTCCCAGATAGATGTGTTGAATGTCATACGATGGAACATTCCAGGCAAAGCAATGACTTCTCCAAGCAGCTGATGGACCCTCCACCAGGGCTGGACTGGGACAAAAAAACGGCCCTGGCATTTTTGGCATAGATAGGCGCCTCATAATTAGTGGAGCACAACGGACTAATTTATGTATGTGTTCCCCGAAGCAAAGTATTTTACTATTGTTACGTCTTGGCCGAGGGGAAACCAGGGCGCAACATTTAAAGGAAAAATCCCAGCTCCCAAAAACCATCAGCAAACTCGCAGTAATTACACACTCAGTGGTTTACAGGGAGTCCTCGGGTTACGACGTTGATCCGTTCTTAAGACGCGTCGTAACCCGAATTTCGTCGTAAACCGGATTTTGCCTTTGATCTTCCAACCAAAGCACCAATAACCTTTCCATCTCAATAATTAGACCACTACGATGCTTGTTTATCACTGCCGCTTTCATAGGAGCAGATCAGAGCCCACATCAGGTACTTCCGCCCACATTGGACACGCACACGAGGCTGTCTTCTTCTCCCTACAACCACAACAGAGCGTATTCTTCCGCCGTGCGCCGCGCGCCGCGTGCGTTTGTTTACATCTTTTACCACGCTAAACCGTGTAAGACGGAATGACGCGTAATATATACATATTTTTTTTAATGGGGGCGCGTTCGTAACCACGAAACGTCGTAACCCGAGACCGTCGTAACCCGAGGACCCCCTGTATTTAAAATGCATCTTGCACACCAAAAAAAAAAAAAAAAAAATCCTTTTCTCATCAAATCTACATGATTCATGTAGGTCACCTGTTTTGGCTTCAAATCGGTGAATTTTGCAGAAAGGTGATTTTCATGCCTCTCCATCACCTAAAAGTCCTGTTATTATCCTGACATTAGTACCCGCTTACCTGCTGTGCCTGTCACCTGGTCACTCTGTCCCTCGGGTTCCCTGTCTGGCTGCTCCTCTCCCTGTCCACCTTCAACCTGGATGTGGAGGCTCCAGCAGCCCCTCCAGAGAATATGTCTGTTATTATAACATTATAACATTTTGCAGCATCTATAGCAATGTCCCATCTATTTTTTCATGTGTCTGAGCAAACACACTAACTCCCTGAGCGTTCCTTGGACCCCTGTGAGCGACATCCGACATGCACATTGTGGCCACACCAGTATCACACATGAGATCATCAAGTTACAGCTTATTGATGAAATTACTGCAGTTATTTTCGTTAGATTACTTTTAATATAACTAATTTGAACATGTATGTCCAAACTATGGCCCGTGGGCCAAATGCAGCCCTCAGACAAATTTTTCTTGGCCCTCAGGCTTTGAGGTGAATTGGCCCAAATTACCTTGAGCAGAACTTTTGACTGCAAGTTTTTTGAAAACCTACCTTGATAATACAATATTTAATATTTATTGTGTGGTTTTGAGGCACTTGGCATGAATAAAGGACTGATAGCTCATTCTAACGTGTTAAACATGCATATATTTCAATGATTGACTGTACTGAGCACCAGTTTATGGCCCTTGATCGGCCCTCTGCTTCGTCTGTGTTTAGACATGTGGCCCTTGATGAAAAAAGTTTGGACACCCCTGACTTAGAATGACAAAGACAAAAATCTGTTCATGAGCTTTCTATATGTTGTATGTCAGTGTGAGGGTCCTGCTGTGGTCAGTGAAACATTGAACATTACAATATTTTGAAAAATAACCTCATACATAAAATAAAATTATAGTGTATAAACCTGTAAAACCACATGAAGAGAGATTTTTTTCAGTTTGATCAATATAGCCTACATGTAGCCTCAGATTATTTATGGATTGTAGGACCTATAGGTCACTTTAAGATGACTCTTTCCCAAAATAATGGTCTCCAAAATAAGTACACATTTTTATCAGTTTATATCTTGCTTTTTAATCATTAGCCTATTTAAGTAATTTTGTGTGGGTGACAGCGCTCTGGGGAATAACGCTCTGGGGAGAGGATTCACACTTTGAGAAAGTCCCATCTTTTTGGCTTGGACAAAAACAAAGTAAACAGCCAAGGATTACATTATGGCTCTACCTGTTTCCTCTTCTCTTCTTCCCTACGTGAGGTGTGTGCGGACAGCGCCCCATCGGCTGGTGCGGACCTGCCGCTCAGCAGTGGCAACTGCGGCTATGTGCACTACATCCACGGTCATACTGAAAAAAGCGAGCGAAATGTGGTTGAAATGTATCTGTTTGTAGTTGGCTTGTCCCAGAGTAGTTGGCTTGTATCAGATTGGATTCTGTGTGTCAAACCAGCAAATTTGATGTGCGCGCTGAACGTCTGGGCAGTGCGCAATTAGAGGGAACATTGGTCTATAGCGAGATTTTTTAATCTTTTAGCCGCAACTGGCGGGGATCAGCGCAGAGAAAGGGGCAGGACTGCTCTTGTAAGCTACTATATCCTGATTAGTTTAGTCCACTGTCTATATTGAAGATGGACCAATGGGCCACCTCCTCTAAATTGTGGACCAGTCTCTAAGTTTAAAAAAACAGCATCGGCACCTAGGACTGTCAGCCCACTGGGAAAATCCCTGGTATGCCCGATTACCAGTCCAGGCCTGCCCTCCATCACAAAAGTTGCACAATGCACCTTTAAAGAACATGAAATCAGAGGGATCATGATCAGAAACATTTCTTTTATTTCCAAAAGATGTTTCTGCTCCATTTTGACCTCTGTTTTCTCTGGATTTTAACTTTTTCACCGTTGCTATGTGCGTTGCTATGTGCGGAGGAGGTCGGACGCGGAGGACGCGCAGAGGCCGACGACGTTACTTTTTCGTGCTGTGATCTGTGCGTTGCAACAATGGAATTTCCCCACTGAGGGACTAATAAAGGCATATCTTATCTTATCTTATCTACATATAGTGACAAGGAAGGAACTGTGCAAAAATAAGGGCAAAACTAAAGTGGCAAAGACAGATATTATGGAGAAAATTTGTTATTGAGTCATTTTAAAATAAATTGTACTTTCTTTCCCAAATGCAACAGTTACTCTAAAAATCACTTGATTCACTAACCAGGTGTTTTTGTTTGTCAGATTTCTCTTGAGCTGTAAACACACCTAAAATCTGATTGGATTTAATTATTGGGTAATCTGATTACTCTAGTTATCTAATTTTTACTGTCCTAAATAACCCTCTCTTCTATCCATGTAGCTCTTTTCCTGGCTTTCAGCTTTCTGTTTTATGCAACATTTGATATTTTCCCATTCAAAGATATGTTTTGTTTCATCGCTATAGCAACTGTCGTAATTCTTCATCCTTCTTAAACCCATGTATGACACTGCTAGTCTGGTCCCATGCATAAACTGCTCCAGTGCAAAGATCCAGTGATGTATCTGAGTGACTTTCTTCCTCGCACAGAGAGCTCCTCCCTGGGCCCATGTCCTCCCTGTGTCCCCTCATCAGGCTGTCAGCTGGAGCTCAGACTAATGGACTCATTTAGTGTTTGCATGCTCACTTTGGGACAGCTGTAACATGAGGGATGGTCCACATTGTTTTGGTTAGCTCAAGTGGACAGTGTCAGGTCAAAGCTGGTATGTGCTGTAGATTAATGTTGTCATGGTACTAACATTTCAAACTCAATTTTGATTCAGATTCAGATTCTGATATCACAGTATTAAAAGTTTTGTTTTTTGTTTTTTTTAACAATAGAATGTGATTTTCAACATTAAATGGTAGTACTTTCTTCCCATGTGATCTTATATCTGTGCAATCCCTCAATGGTCCAGGTAGGTTCCATAGTGGTCCATGGGCATATACTCATCTATGTGCTTATACTTGTTCTGATGCAGCTCAAGATCATTCTAAAGCTATCCAGGGAAGATTAATTTCTGTTCTGTGAATGTGATTTTTTTTTAACACTGATACCTGCTCAAATGAAGATCTAGTTTTGATACTAGTTTTTTGCTTGAGCAGCCAGTCCCTTCTACATTCTGTAGAGGGACTTTCTATGTAAAGTTTTGTCAAAGCGTGTGGTTCTGGCTGGACAAGGAAACTAGTTTTAGTATTTCTACCAGAAAGGTTTCATGTTATGTTTTTAAATTCAACATGAATGTCTGTAGCCCTTATACTCATGAATTAATTGAGTGGGCTCTGGGTTCTTTTACAGTGTATTCTTGTACTAAACCTTAACTACTTCTAATTATTTCACAGTAAAGCAGCTTTAATACTAGACACTAAGTGGTTACCGACAGTAGATAGCCTACTGGGGACTAAAAAAACACCAGAAACAAGTAGTTGGGAGAAATAACCCTCCCTTTAGAAAAGTAAAATAAAAGTTTAAATGTTTTTCAAGATCTAAATTTTCAAGAAGACCAAGATCACGGATACAATTGACTGAAATGAGTTTCCTCCACAGTGTGGCTGGGCACTCCCTTAGAGATGGGTGAGGAGCTCAGAGCCACCTCAGCTGGCTCCTCCATGTCAAGAGGAGCCAGCTGAGGTGGCTCAGGCATCTGTTCCGAATGCCTCCTGGACGCCTCCCTCGGGAGACCCAGGACAAGCTGGAGGGACTATGTCTCTCGGCTGAGACAGCCCAACAACATCGAGAGACTTAAGATACTCAGGAAGGATCTCACCCACCTCTGGAGCTTTGCCAACCACCTCAGTGACTTCAGCCAGGGTGAAAAACAAGTCCGTCTCCAAGTCCCCAGCCTCTGCATCCTCCTCAGAAGGTGGGATTGAGTATTCCTTCCACCATTTGACAACATCCCCAGTTGAGGTCAACAGCTCTCTACCCGCACTGTAAACAGTGTTGGTGAAGAACTGCTTCCAGTTTAGATACAGATGTTCAAAAACTCCCATCGCTTTGGCTGTGCCCCATGCTTCAGCTCAACACTTGCTAGTGCCTTCTTTCTCACAGTTGTCTACTTTTAGCCAGTAATTTTTTAAAAGCAAATTTGCTACAGAATGGTTGCTTTACTGATGTCCATAAGTGACACTCATTTATTTGTAACAGATTTCAAAATACAAAAAAATAAGAATGTGCATAAAATAGTTGAAATATATGTTATAATGTTGTACCTTAATCAAAAAGCATACCTGGAGTTGTATTTTAGCTTCATTCACACTTGTTTCTTTCAGAGTACTCAAAAAGTACTCAAAAATGTGCTTTATTTGTCTCCTGAACAGTTTATCAGATATCTGCAAACGCATTCTGCAGTCACATTTTGTTGCCTATTTTCTCATGGTTCATTCCCGTTGCATACAACAGGGGGACCTACAACACCTACATGCCTCATTGGAAACAGAGGTAGTTAAGTGTTTTTTTCCAAATGCAGACGCTATTTTAAGTTTGAAAATGTGAAATACTGATCCCACAGTGCCCAAAAGCAGGTTTAGAATGAAATTAAAGCCCTAAGAATGCATTATATGTTCTTTAAGGCCTTATTTTACAGTGAGAGGAATACATTTTTGTATATTCATGGCTTTCAGCCTCCTGTTTATATGCGCAGTTTTGAACACTTTTTACATATAATGTTTCTTTTATTAATTAACTCATCAATTCATTTTTTACTGAACGCCGATGCTTACAATTCTAGAGATGAAGTCTATATGAATAATGTGGAAGTGTAAGTGCTGGGAACATTTCAAGGGTGAGTGGAGAGGTTCATAAAACATTTGAGATTGTCGAATTCAAAAACCTTTTTCGTCCAAAAAGTATCAAAGTATCTGCAGTCTTTGAAACAAAATCCTAAAATCTGTGTGTTCCTCGGGGCTGATGGAAGCAGCTCTAACAGGCTCAGTGTTAAAGTGTGTAATAAACTCAGTGTGAAAGGGATAGTTCATTTTTGTTTTTGTTTTGTTTTTTAATGTGAATCTGTATGGTAATGCACACATATAGAATGCATTTGATTTATTAATCTTGTGGGTTCAAAGGTATTTTGGAATAATGACAGCAATTTTTATTTTTATTATGAAAAAAACACATTAGCTAATTTTCCTAACAGTAAAGAGACTGAACTTTCTGCCAGTTTTTGTTTTGTGGATAGGCCCAGTAATTACAGAGATACCCACCAGAATGCAATGTGCAGTAGCTGCAATATAATATAATGTAGACCCATTGAATTCACAGCATGTGTACACGCTGATCAGCTAAAACAATGAATGTGTTCAACATTGTGCTGCTGTTTTAAGGCCAGGAGCTGAGCTCTGGGAAATTTGATAAATTAGACTTATTTTGTAACTTTGCATTAAACCAGCAGCTACCCTCAATGTTTGTAATGGGACAATTACTCAAGAGAAATATAACATTTTTACATTAGCTGCTAATGAGAAGTTTTATTCCACTTCAGAATGGGTCTGTACCCTGTAGTTTTAATTAATGTTCTAAGGCAAACTCTATCCCCTAAAGCCACTATTTCATCTATAGGAAGTAAGAGCAGTACCCACATTATGTGTGTTATACCATTTCCGATCCAACAGAGATTGTAATGCTTTTCCTAAAGTCTATCTATCTCCACAAGGCCAAGTTATAGGTCAGATCTGTGGAGAGTAATGTTGTCAGGCGATTAAAAAAATGAATCTAATTAATTACAGGATTTGTTATTAATTAATCTAATTAATTACATTTTAATCGAGAAAGAGATCTTTTTTCATTTTAATAGAGAGTGAGACATAGAGAGATGCAACCCAAATTTTGCAAGCGTGGTTTGGCAAAGTAATAATGGAACTTGTCCGGACTTGTTTAAGAGAGAAGCAACTTTATTGATCTCACACTGCAGAAATTCTTCTCTGTATTTAACCCATCCTGTTATTAGGAGCAGTGGGCAGCACTTTACTGCGCCCGGGGACCATCTCCATGATCTTCTTGCTTCGTGTTTAGCGTTCAAATGATCAGTCAGGCTGGAACAGCTTCGGTGATCGGAAAATTCTTTTTTACAAAAGCTACAAATCACTGTGTTCTTGTTGATAGTCCCGTCTTCGTTCTTTTTATAAATAAACTTGCCATTCAAAGGCCCTGGCAGCGATTTGCTTGCCTCGCAGCCCTGAGTCGAGTCCATGTCAGTTTCCACCAGGCTTTATTTGTTTGATTAGCGACACAGGTGGAAGTGGCGTGCCACTGCCAAGTAACCTATTGGTATTTCAGTGGGACAAATTTAAAATGTGCGCGCATTGAATTGCCACTCATAATTAATTGCCTTAATTTGCAGTGTAATTAATTAATCTAATCAACATGTGAAACTTAGTGGAGAGGCAATCAAACTCTCATCAGAATCCATGTTTTTCAAGGTTTTGAGCAATAAAAACACCTGTAATGAAATAAAAATAAATAAGTTGACTGCAAACCTGTGGAACAGTTCCAGGCAAAGTAATAACATCTCCATGGAGATGAACTAGTGACAGATGTTTCATCAGAAAAGTTACATAATGCACAGTTGTGTGTAGAATCCATGGGAAAAGGAGAAATTCAATTTGTCAACAGGACAAACGTTTATTTGGTCGAATGCGTTTCGCAGCTCATCTAATCTTGCCAGAACTGAAGAAGTAGCTTGGATGAACTGCGAAACGTATTCGACCAAATAAACTTTTGTCCAGTTGACAAATCAAATTTCTCCTTTTGCTATAATGCACAGTTAGAATCTTAAAATGTGCAGTTTGAATATTCAGGCTTTTCATCTTCCTTTTTATAGGTACTTTGAAGTGACATCATGCTGGGGGTGTTCAACATGTATGTGTCTTGATGGAATGTTCAGTAGTGGAGACACAAACGCTGTCAAAAAAGTTTTAAGTTGTAGTTCCAGCTAAGTCCGCTTTTTATGGTCAGACTGTGTTAAAACTAAGCTCAGATTAAAGATGAACAAATCCTCAGAGAAAGCAGTGCCTACAGTTATCATCCCACCCTCAGGGAATGTTGATAACATCAGCTGCAAAGTATCAATAGCTGATATTTTGAAGAGTTTACAACAGATAGAGAGATCGATAGAAGATAGAATATTTTGAATTATTAATTGCTATGGCAACTGGGCTTATTTTCATCACTCTGATTGATTAATTGTATTGCAAAGCTTATTCACATTACTGTTCAGGAAATTGTGTAATCTTGCCCAATACACGGCACCAATAAACTACACATGGCTCCTTGTTGAACTTAACAGCTGAGATTACATTATATCAGTCCTTTCAAATCCTCCTCCTCTTCTTCAGCTCTGATCTGTCAACTGCAGCTCTGGGTTTTGTTCCTCAAAGGGATGATGTTCCTCCTCTGCTCCTATATCCAGTTATAACATCTGCGTCCCCCTCTTTCTCTACAGGGGGCGGGTATCACTTATCTCACTCCTCTGGGCTCCTTTCCCAGTGCTTTTGCTTGTTAATTCAATTTTAAAGTCCGATATGCTGGAAATAAAATTTTAGACTTTAACTTGCTGCTTAGTGTAACTTGGCTTGACTTGTTAAATTAAAGGGCTGAGCGTTCTGATTTGGGTGGATAATAGACTCATTTTGCTCATTTGGCGAACAACTTGAGGTTAATAAAACATTAAGCTTAAGTTAAAGAGAGTCTGTCTATAGACCTGCACCCAGAGGACCCCACCCTGCAGACCTACACCAGCATGCACCTCCACCCACATGTTCCTCACCATTTGTCATGAGTTTACCTTAATTACTTGATGATTAACTCATTGTGCCCCGGCCTGTTTTCAGAATTCAAACCCCCAGAGTGCCAGAGGTTTTAGTGCATTTTCACTGATTTTACAAGACCCACAGAATACTGAGTTCTTTGACTATATAAACATGGCGCACATCAAAATAAAGTGTAGACTCTCTTCTTTCACCTGGAAAAACCTTCTTCTAACCTGCTTCTAACCTTTTCGGTTCTCAAGTAATTGATAGTAGAACATAGGGTAGTTTCAGCAAAAACACTGTTTTTGACCACAAAGTGGAGAAAACAACTGTTTTGTGCAAAAAGGGATTTCTAGCAGATCAGTGATTTTGACATCAATACTTATTGATTTAGTGACACCTCAAACATCTAAGACAACAGAGAAAGAGATTTTTGATGACAAAGTACATTTTTTATTTACAAATATAAAAATATAAGGTTCTGTGAAATGAAAAATTCCTTCAAATCAATAGTGGCAAGAGATGTTTCAGGATATAATAATATCTTTTCATATAAAATAGAACTTTGTCACTTCACAACAAAATTGAGGCATGTTCAGAGTACAGACCCATAATAAAAACTAATACACAGCAGTGTCCATCAGCACTATAACCAGAACTGACGAAGCAACTCGGATGAGTTGCGAAACGTTTTCGACCAAATAAACTTTGTCCAGTTGACAAATTGAATTTCTCCTTTTATCACTCCCTTATTTACTTATTTTATTATTATTACTTATCATGTCTGCATGCACTTTCTTGTTCTAACTTTCTCTTGCACTAAACTGCCTGGAGCTAATGTGGCAAGTGAATTTCTCCTATGTGAGATCAATAAAGTCTTATCTTATCTTAATGACTGAAATGAGTTTCCTCTGCAGAGTGGCTAGGCGCTCCCTTAGTGATAGTGATAGTGATAGCGCTCCCTTAGTGATAGAGGAGCTCAGTCAGGTGCTCGGAATAGAGCCACTGCTCTTCCACGTCAAGAGGAGCCAGCTGAGGTGACTCGGGCATCTGTTCTAGATTCCTCCTGGACATCTTCCTCGGGAGGTGTTCCGGGCATGTCCCACCGGGAGGAGGCCCCGGGGAAGACCCAGGACAGGGACTATGTCTCTTGGCTGGCTTGCAAACACTTTGGGGTCCCCCCAGAGGAGCTTGAGGAAGTGTCCGGGGTGAAGGAAGTCTGGGAGTTCCTGCATAGACAGACATAGCACACAAAATCAACAGCCACCAACCTTGGCGTCATTATGGACTCTGATTTTAAACTTGATAAACAAGTTAATGCGGTCGTGAACTCTAGATTTTATCACCTTCGTCTTTTAGCCAAAATTAAATCTTTTTTATCCTTTTCAGATTTTGAGCGCTTCATGCATGCTTTTATTTCTTCTCGTCTGGACTACTGCAACACACTTTATTCTGGAATGAATCAAAACGCACTTTATCGACTGCAGTTATTCCAGAATGCTGCTGAACGCCTTTTAACAGGACGGAAGAAATATGAACACATCTCCCCTATTCTTGCGTCTTTGCACTGGCTTCCTGTTCATTTTAGGATTGATTTTAAGATTTTATTGTTTGTTTTTAAAGCTTTGAATGGACTGACCCCAAAATACATCTCTGACCTCATCCAAATCTACAGACCGGTGCTCTGAGGTCAGAGGGCCAGCTCCAGCTCGTGGTCCTTAAGACTAGACTTAAAATTCGGGGCCCAGGGCTTTCTCTGTGGTTGGCCCTAAGTTATGGAACGCTCTGCCCCCTCATGTCAAAACAGCCCCCACACTGGAGAGTTTTAAGTCCCGTCTTAAGGCCCACTTTTATTCTCTGGCTTTTAATACCGCGTGAGTTGTGTGGTCCTCTGTGTTTTTTTAAAATTGCTTTTGTTTTTAGTTATTTTATTATTATCACTTTATTTATTGCTATTTTAGTAATGTTTTTATTAAGTTCTATTGATTTTATGTGCAGCACATTGGAAACTGTCTCTGTTTATAAAATGTGCTATAGAAATAAAGTTGGATTGGATAGACTGTTGCCCCCATGACCCAGCCCCAGATAAGCAGAAGGAAATGGATGAATGAATGGATGGATACTTAGTGACACTTTCTATCAGCTGTTGCCTTAGTTCCATGTCTATTAAAGGTCATGAAAGGGATAGTTCAGGCTTTTTGATGTGAATCTGTTTGGCATCCCCTTCAGCAGTGTCGTGCATTAACACTGGCTTACCCCTGACAGTGTCCTGTGAGCCGAGTTCTGCCTGGTTCTGGCGCTGACAAAAGTAGGTCTGGCAAGTTAGCCGGGACATTAAATAAAGCTTGTTTTTCTTCTCAAAACAATATTTGTCCAAAAACTGATATATTTGCGTCACAAAACAGTTGCCTACGAAAAAGTCAGAAGTTATAATCGCTTGGTGCTATTTTCACTCGAGTCGTATCACTGCACGCCTATTATTATTATTAGCCTGTTCACTTGTAAGTGGCGATGTTTACAAGTGAACAGGCTAATAATGATAAGAAAAAAAAAGCTTTATTTAAGCAAGCATGTAACACCATTATTCTCCTTCCGTGTTTGGACACGGCTCATTTCTGTCCAATGGCTGAGCAACCTCAGCACATGTGGTTTTGTTTATAGATGTTGGTCTGCTTGGGGAAAAACTACAGTGTGGAAGCAAGCCGCACCAAAATAAAAAACAAAAAATGTAAAATTTGGACTGGACCAAAGCAAGTGAACTATCGGACTTTCCTGGTGTGAAAACGACCTAAGATGTAATATAAAAAGATCAGAGACATGGATTGGATACTGTTTTGTTCTTTGCAGAAGTTATTAAGTGACCCTTTGTGATTATCAGTAGTAGTAGTATTATATCTGCTTTATATTTATTCTTCATAGTTGGTCGGGCAGTGCAGTTTCTGGTCATGATTGAGCTGAGAAACTCCTTGGACTCTGGTCCTTGGTCTTGGTGGGAACGCTGCTTCTGGACCACTACATGACCTGAGCACATGACACCCTTGGGTTTCCTGTGCCGCTGTCCTGTGAATGGTTTTATTTTCTAACAGCCTTAAGTAACTCTCATCCACCACCTGCTAATCTCCATGGAGATGTTTTTGTTTTGGCCGGAATGTTCCACAATGTAACATTAAACCTATCCGTGTCCAAGCTAAGTTACAGAACACATCTGTTGAGGTGTCACCCACCCACCAATAAAAAGATTTCAAACTTCACCTTTAAATTGATTTAACTAATGATGCTTTCCAGCTGATGTCATCAACCTTCCTTGGGGCTGCGATGCTAACTGAAAGCACTCCTCTGTTTGAAGCCCTGTTACTCAAATTAGACTTAATCTAGACTTAAGCTTTGTTTTAACACAGTCTGACCAGAAAAGAGAGAACTTGAACTACAACACGGGAGCTGATTTGTGCTGTTAAACAAGTCCCTCTCAAATAACGTTACAGTCACAAGCTAGTTAGTCAGTCTTACCTGTTTGTTGAAAAGAATTCCTAACCAGGACCATGAACGCTCTTATTGATCACAGGCTACTGAAAATGTGTTGTTTAATTCCATTTGGTATTTTTTCTTTGAGTTTTCAGACTATTTTAAAACCTTTTTTTTTTTTTTTTACTGTTTTTACAACTGATGAACATTCACCAGAGACACATAAAACCTCTCAGTGTGATGTCACTGCAAAGTATCAACTGTATTTACAGAATTAGCCTTTTTTTTTTTCAGTTGGTTTAATTGTTTTATTAACTGGAGAAATGTCCCCTAATATTGAAAGCATAAAATTAATTAAAGACATTAAAGCTATTTAAAGACCACTTTATTGTAACTACTCGTTAATTTATAATTAAATAATTTATAAAGAATGATTCAGATTTAGTAATCAGTAACTTAATTAAGGGTTTAGAGCATTAATGAAGTAGTTACTAAGCCAGAGTTATTCTTAATAAACTCTTTATTCATATTTTGTTAAGGCTAATTAAAGTGTAGTTATTACAAAGTGTTACCATGACTTTTAGTAGCTGAGCTGTCCCTGTTGCTGTTGGTCTATTGGATTAGCTTGATTCCGGTTCTTGCTAACCTGTCCCTCTCAGTCTGCTCCTGTAGAGGGGTTCTTGGGGCTCCTGGGACTGTGATGAATGACCGTGCAGAAACAGGTTCTGCCCGTGGTGCTGAAATGTGCATGATCTATGACACATCGCTCCTGATAAATGCACCCCATCACTTCCAACACAACGCCGATTCATCACCGCACATCAGCTTTGTGTTAAGAATCTCTATTGGATGTTTAATGAAAGGGAATATGATGCAATACAGAGTCATTGGTACAGCACATGTACAAATATGACTGGTAAAGGTGTACTATGTAACGTTTATGTTGAAAAGTCCGACACCTGCTTGTCTCCATAGAGATAGTATAATAATAGATAGTAGATAGATAGTAATATAGCTTGGCCACATCCTCTGAGTGGCATCAAACATATCCATCTTCACTGTGTCACTCAGCTTAGAGCAGTGCTTCTCAAATAGTGGGGCGGGCCCCCCTGGGGGGGCATGGCACGATGCCAGGGGGGGCGCGTATGACCCTGGGAAACATGTTTTTTTGCTGTACTGTACTAGAACTAAGTGTAATTGCACATCAACAACAGTAGTTGGCAGTGGCGTTCTCACATGCGATTTACGCACAGTCTCACCATTAACAGAACATCCTCTGTCACAGAAAAAACTTACTTACTTCTTACTCTAAGCCTTAGAGTAAGAATACATGTTTGAAGGTAATTTTTCTTAATAAAAAATGCAATCTTGTAATAAAATAAATGCAAGTTAGATGAGTTTAGTCCCAAACAGTGTAACATTTTAGGCAATCTCCATGGAGACATGCAGGTGATCCAAAAAGTTAAATTTTCTACCTTAAAGTTAGATGGCTGCAATCTATGCATTTAATTGTCTTTTGATGGAAAAACAAATAGACCTGGTTTTGTTTGTGTTAAGCAGGAATCCTTCAGCCAAGTGGAGATCTTCAAACAGTGTGTCCAGCTATCAGTGACAGTGGTACAGTTCTTTCCAGACAGTCTTACCAGAACATCTGTATCATCCGCATACATTTACAAAGTGACTTCTGGACAGCCCTAAGGGAGACTATTGATATAAAGATTGAAGAGAATGGGGCCAAGGATGGTTCCTTGGGAAAGTCCTGTTCAAATTTTGGGAAAGGTAGATTTGGGTTAGGTATGACTGAAACCAGGACACTGAGCATTGAGAGAAGTGAGAAGATAGAAGTGACTTTATTGATCTCACACAGGAGAAATTCTTCTCTGCATTTAACCCATCCTGTTATTAGGAGCAGTGGGCAGCACATTACTGCGCCCGGGGACCATCTCCATGATCTTCTTGCTTCTTTTTGGTCAGGACCTCACCTGGAGGATTTTACCTATGGTGCATGTTTTGGGTTGATGGGGGAAACCGGAGTACCTGGAGGAAACCCACCCAGAAAAAAGAAAAGAAAGACGGACACAGTTTAAATTAAAAATGTATTTTGTTGATAAAACTCTTTACAGGTTTATTGTACACTGCACTAACAAGGATCTTCTGCCGTTATAGAAAGGCTAAGTCACACGTTAAAATATTCCTGGAACTGAAGAGACTGTAGAGACTTTTGCATTTTAGCATTCATCAGAACAGAACTACCCTTGTAGATTGTTATATCTTCACTTTTTTCCCCTAAAAGTCAACACAGAAGCTGAGTTTGACAGTTATGTCTTTCTGTTCATATTCTTAACAATGCATTTTGTTCAGTAACAGTTGGACAGTGAACGTAGTGGCAAAAATCTGTTCATTTCGATTCACATGGGCAAATAAGGTGAACAAAAACAATGCGACTTAGCCTTTCTGCAATCTAACATGGCTTCTTACTATTGAATATAACACAGCAAGAGAAACGCTCTTTGCAGACACCAAAATAGAGCTGTGTTTCAATTGTTCGTCATTAAAGATGGACTGTGTCACTATTTTGGTGGAGGGTTTGCCATCTGCTTGTCACTATTGGAGATTGTTATTGCTTTGCTTGGAATGTTCCACAGTATGGCATTAGAATTAAAAACAAAAACAAAAAAACTGCCATTCAACAAAGAACAATGATAGATGATAATGTCATACTGTGTATGTACAGTCTAGACAAAGCAATAATATCTCTATGGCGATGCAGGCAATTAGAAAAGTTACATACTGCACCATTGATGACCACTGAGGCATTTATAGATTATAATTCAAATATCTTGTCAGATCAAGTTTGTTATATTCACACAAAATACAAAATATGATTTTTTTAGCTGGTTGTTTAAGTATAGGGATATTCCTCAGTGCATCATGTCCCATTGAAAGGCTTTGAAAAGTCAGCACTTTAATGAAACTGTCCAGTGTCAGCCACTCTCAGTCTTTCTGTAATCCCAAATTAGTCTTCCTGGCAATGTCTCTCTTACCAAGAGTCATTTGGCAAGTCTATTACTGTGGCCTTTACCATGACCCCACCAGGTGCGCTGAATTCAAGGAAGGAATTACAATCACTTGGAATGAGCAGAGTTTTATCTGGGTCCTCTATTAGTTGTCTGTAAAATATCTGAGTCGACATAGAGGTATACATGATAGAGCAAGCCACAGTGACCACCACAAAAAATACAGCACAGGTAGCCATTATGAGACTGTCCCACTTTGCAGATTTAGCTTTCAAAATGGGTAACTCCTTAGTTGTAACATTGACGCATTCTTTGCCAAATTCCAGCTGTGTTGCTATGACTTCAACGCAGATTTGATAGCAAGTTCCTGGTTTTAACTGGCGTATCCGATATTCTTTAACATCTGTTGGGAGTCTAGCAACAAAAGGCATTGAAAGCTGAGTGCTGTCAGATAAAATAAACCAGGTTAACTGGGAAAATAAACCGCTAATGCTCTCCCAAGTTATCATAACAGAATGAGCTTGGATGGAAGTAATATAGACATGTACAGGCTGGGACAAAGGTTGTGCGATGAATCCGTCAACTGAAACTATAACTGTTTTGAGGTCCGCGCCAACAAGATTATGGGCAATGCAAGTATAAGACCCGCTTTCAATTTCCGTTGCGTCGTAAATATCGAAAGTTCCTTCTGGGTGCATGTAATACTTTTCCGAAATACTCCCAGGAAGTATTTGGTCACCAAGAGGGGTAACCCAGTAGATTTCCGGTTCAGGTTCGCCAAATGCCCGACAATGTAAGGAAATTGAGCTACCTTTACTGATTTCGATTTGATTGGGAAGGCTGTTTGGTGATATTAGTGGTAAGCAAGTTTCAGTCATTTCTCTAAAATGGACTTGGCGGACATGTTGGCCTTGATATTCAGGTGGATCTACGCAGAACAGAGAATCCAGCTCCATAAATCTAATGGCGCTTTTGTTTGTATTGACCCAGCGGATGACGCAGTCGCAGCGGATGGGATTACTGTGTAAGCTAACTTCTCGCAAATTCGGTAGAGACTCAATGTTGCTCCGATGCAAAGCACTAAGGGCGTTACTGTTTAGCATTAGTGTTTCCAATTTGGGGAGTTTGTTGAAAGCCTTCGGATGGATGTAAGATAATTTGGGGTTATTTGTGGCTTCAATTTTGGTCAATTCTGGTAAATTACTCAAAGCAAAACTGTCAATGGATACAAGTTCGGGCATGCTATTTATACCAAGTTCTTTCAAATGAACCATATTCACAAAGTCGCCTCTTTGAATCCTCTCAATTGGATTTTTGTTTAAATCTAGAAATTTCAGGTTTTTTGCTTTGGTGAGGGCTGCACGGGGAACTCTTCGGAGCAAGTTGTCAAAAAATGAAATGCTTTCCATGTTGTCCAATCCCACCAAAGCATTTTCAGGAACGTCAGTCAAATTCATCTGAGCTAGCACGAGGCTACGGAGATTAGCAAGCAGTTTAAAATTCTCATCTGACAGCTTGAGAATGGGATTTTCTCCTAGCATCAAAATCTCCAAACTTGGCAGGTGTCTGAACCACTGGCTGTTGATGGTTGTAAGTCGATTGGAGTTGAGATGTAGCCTCACAAGTCGTTCCAATCCCAAAAATGCCTCAGAATTGATGTAAAAGATGAAATTATGATTGATATAAAACTCTTGAAGGTTTGGGAGGGTTGGTACACAATTTCCTGTAAGCTCCTGGATCATATTTTCTTCCAAATGCAGAGACAGGAGCTGCGGTAGAGATCCCAAATGCACTTCATTCAAAGATGTGATGTTATTTTGTGACAAATCAACTTCTGTAATATTCTCCAAGTAATCCAAAGAGTTTTCTACAATTGCAATATTATTAGTCTGTAAAAGCAAGACTTGCGTTTCCAATGGTAGTCCGTCTGGTAGCAAGGATAGTCCCAAATCATTACAATCCACAGTTGTAGCTTCAATATAAACTGAATTTGGGGAAAACCAGGGACGGATCTCGCATCGGCACAATGTAGGGCAGTGATGCTCAAAACTTAGAGCTAACCCAATAAAAGAAATCTTCGCTAGAAAACAAACTATTACAAAAACAATCTCCTTCATCTTGGCTTCTTCTAACTTCTCACTGAGCCTTATGATTGGCCCGTGTGGAGTTAGCTATTAGCAATGTTAGCTTTAAAAATACATTGAAGCTAGACTAGAACATTTCTACTGTTGAAGTTTGGTCCAGTTAGTAAAATTTCTGAAATATTTAGATGATGTTTGATCTGTGCCAGATTTGACAATCCAAGGTCAATTCAGTGTTCTCTTCCTAACAAAAACAACTCTCAGTGTCGAGTTAGCAGTTAGCAACATTAGCTTGAAAATACATCCGTTACAGTGTGGAAAGTTGTTTTCTTCAGATATGATTGGGTCCTGCAAAATCCTGTTTTTAAAGTCTTGTCAATCACTGCAGTCAGATTTTGGGAAATTCTAATGTCGCCCAGAACCTTGTAGACTTCACTAACGAACAAGTCATCTCCTTTCATCAAACGCCGTCCACAATGTCACTTCCATCTGCAACAACAAGAAAAGAAAAATGATTGAAATACATGGTAAGTGTGCATATGTGACATTTGGAGATATTGAAACATATAAAATTTTCTCTACCTTATTTGGTTTTATTGCTTATGAAATAACTGCCAAAATTATAAGTTATGATTAAAATAACCTGGGTTTATTCTTTTAGAAGGTTGGGCGTCAGATACAGCTCTTTTTAGACTCTTTAAGAAGCTGAAGGCCAGACCATTTAGTAAAGTGTGCTGTAGGCACTACTGATTTTTGATGATTAGTTGTGTACCTCCTGCTACTCCATTGCACTGGAAGAAAATGTTAATGGACATCGATCACATCGCACAAATCATACACGATTAAATAATTCATACATTCTTTATAAAAAGTATGTGCATCACATGTTAAATATTTAAACCTCTAAAATCTTCTTCCAAATTAAATGCAACCAATAGGTCTAAACCAAAACCAGGATTAAATCAGGACTAAACCAGAACAAAACCAGGACTAAACCAGGTTAAAGTAAGAACTTAACCAGAATTTCCCAAATCAAAATATGGACTCATCTTATATAATGGATTTAAAATAATATAAAATCAGGACAAACAGGTCTAATCCAAGACCACTGGAGACTCCCTGCTCTCTCTGCTGAAGGCCATACATTTCTCCTTCTGTACATAATAAAAACACCCATTGATTTGTTCTCCACCTGTAAACATTGATGGCATAAACTTAAAGCTAATATATGCATGAAATGTCATAGCAGCTCCGCGTCAGACATGACTTTACAGACACACACGCACACACACACATATCTGACGCTATCTCACAATCTGAGGTTTGCATTGGCTTTTTGCTCTCAAGGTCAGAAATTAATCAAAACATCGATAGGTGGCGCCGACATAAGCAGAGCGCGCTGTAGACCTGTCACCTGCCTCCACAAACATCAATTCAGACTCATGAATAATGCACACACAGGGCCAGGCCTGAGCTGGGCTGGGTGGGAAAGGTACTGGCTTTTGCTGTTGTACCGTTAGTTAACTGACAAAATTATAAGTTCTGATTAAAATGACATGAGTTTATTTTTTTAAAGGTTGGGAGTCAAATACAGCACTTTTGAAAGTCTTTAAGAAGCTGAAGGTCAAAAAAACTTATCCTCTTGAGAAGAAGTGCATTTGAAGTGTCTACAGTGTAAAGTTGTACTAGCAGAACCGTTGATTTTGGGCTTCACAAAAATGCTTTAAATTGAATTGAATCTTTGTTGACATTTGTGATTCAAGAACCACAAAGGAATCAAACCAGTGGAACTAAAAAATATGTATGATTTCAAAACAGCTCCCAGAATTGTGTGAGCCCCTCTAGTCTTAAAGAAAGAAAGAAAGCTATGCCTTTATTAGTCCCACAGTGGGGAAATTCCAGTTCTGCATTTAACCCATCCTGTTATTAGGAGCAGTGGGCAGCACATTACTGCACCCGGGGACCATCTCCATGATCTTCTTGCTTCGGCTTGGTCAGGACCTAAGTTGGAGGATTTTACCTATGGCGCATGTTTGGTTGGTGGGGGAAACCGGAGTGCCCGAAGGAAACCCACCCAGACACGGGGAGAACATGCAAACTCCACACAGAAAGGCCCAGGCGACCCGGGGATCGAACCCAGAACCTTCTTGCTGTGAAGCATGAGCGCTACCCACTCAGCCACCGGTGCAGAGTAAAGCTCCTGATGAGGAGTGCTTTAATGCTATTGACTAGAATGTTCCACATTATGGTTTTAAAATCATTTTCCCATATAGACAAGTATGCAGCCAGGCCAGATTTTTGAGAACAATAAAAACACCTGTGATTATATAAATGCAAGATATGTTTAATGCCATACTGTGAAACATTCCCCACAATCTTTGCAGTTTGTGATAAGATAAAACTTTGTTGTTGGTAAAACAGAAACACTAACAACATTCATCACACAAAAATAAGTCAGTCTGGGGCAAGATTTTCAAATATACTTAAAGATCTGGGTCAATAAAAACTAAATGGCCTCAGAGTCCTCTTTTGCCCATAACCAGAAGTACAGTTATAGTATCATGAATTCTATAAAAAACAGAAACGTGCCTTCTCACAATGGCTCTCTTGTATTCTGTAATCTCAAACATCTCAAACGACTTCATAAAACCCCCATAAGCACTTAGTCCAAACTGGGCTTCAGTGCTGCTCCAGCCTCTGTGCTGTTACTGATAAAACTATTTACTGCTGTATTTCTGTCCAGTCTACAGCACAGGCCTCTCTCTAAGTGCTGACTATTGGCTTCCTAAAATGGACTGAAGTGGCCCCTCTGTGAAATATTCATGCATTATCTGCACGGTGGAGGAATCAGGGGCCCACATTTGGGTGCTGCTTCCCAATGTAAGACGCCTCAACTTGTCCATCTTTTATTCAGTGCTACTAATCCACCCGGGTACGCTCCCACTCATACCATGCAGCAATCAGCACCACTCATTTTATACACTTATACGGTGAGGTTTTAGAGGTGCTTGGTGCGCTATTTTTTCAGTGAGGAATTTAAAGAGGAAGCATAATTCTGTTTTGCACTGTTTAACGATCCAAAATTACACATTTGAGCTCAAAATCTGTTGCATCTAGTGATATCATGCAGTGATAGTTTTCAAGTTAACAGCTTCTTTTACCTATAGTTCAGTAGAGCTTGTCAATCCAAGGCTGAAATCGTCCACTGATTCATGGAAGGTGTGTAGAGTTTTAAAACACAGTACTATGACATCACAAGCTGATTTTTTAATGCACAGGTCATGTCTTTAGTTGACCAAGAATTTCTTTAGTCAACCACATCAACAGTCACATGAGGTAAACATAAACCTCCAAAGGACAAAAACAGGTCTAAAACATCAGAACTAATGCGTGAAGAGTCTCTCAGTCGTCCAGGTAGAATCCATGATAAAAGGAGAAATTCAATTTGTCAACTGGACAAAGTTTGTTTGGTCGAAAACGTTTCGCCGCTCATCCAAGAGGCTTTGTCAGCTCTGGTTCTCATGCTGGTTAGACCCTGTTTATATCTAGCTGCAGGGAGGAGCTACCTACACTGAAAAAAGCTCTGAAACTATCCCAGCTACTCTGTCTCTTTTGTTTTACGAATTCCTCTGGCGTCTAGTATTAGCATATCTATAAGCCCTAGGAGGCGCTCACTACACTGAAATAGCTCTGAAACTATCAACTAATCTGTCTCTTTGTATTTCAAATTTCTCTGGCGTCTCTCCACCCCTCTGCAATGGCTTGTCTGTCCTAATGTTTCTTTGTCTTTTTTTGACTTGGTTTGAGAATCGAATTATAGATTGGAGTCAAGTTGTGTCTAACTCCCCCATTTCTGTTTAACGACGGATTCTCTTTTTTGACAAAAATAGCCTCTTTAACTCCCCTCTCAAACCAGTTCTTTGCCCTGGCCAAGATCTGAACCTTGTCCAGTTGACAAATTGAATTTCTCCGTTTATCATCAGAACTAATGTTGCTTCAAACATATAAAAAAAATCTGATACTAAACGATATTAAAACTAATATCGAAACTAGATACTAATTTGAGCAGGTATCAATACTAAAACAGTCCCATTGACAGGACAGAAAGGAACCTTTTCTGAATAGCTTTAGAATGATCTTGAGCTGTATCTGAACAAGAAAAAGAGCACATAGACTAGTATGCGCCCATGGACCACTGTGGAACCTAACACTGACGGATTACACAGATTTAAGCACACATGAGAATAGAAAAGAAAATAAACCATTTGATGTTGAAAATGCCATCCTATTGTCTAAAGAAAGAGTGTTTTTATTATCATCGTGGTATCAGAATCTGCATTGGGTATTGAGTTTATTCCTTAATATCGAAATCAACTTTGAAATTGTGACTAGATGAATTCTTCTAAAGGAATAGTGAGGACTAAACCCAAACAGAACCAAGAATGCATTCACACTTTGTTGGAGCCTAGTTTTGTCCTGTTATAGACTTTGGTCTGTTTGTCGTCCTGATCTAGTCCAGATTTTAGGACAGTTTGGTCAAAATATACAAACATCATTACTACATTTTAAATTAAACTAACTGGTAATAGCCTGATCCAGTATACAGCCCACTGTTTGAGAACACTGCTGTATTCACTGGGCTTATCTGTGATTAAGAATACAATGTATCTGCCCTTTCCCATTGTAAGTAATGGACCATCCCGCGGGACACTCCACCTAATGCCCTGCTAATCCATTAACCACTGCTGTCAGTTCCACCTTCACCTTTCCTGTGTGCCCTTGAGCAAATGAATGAGCAGCCAGTGTTGGTGACCCTGCCTCCTGCCTCCTGACCTCCCCCAGGCAACAGGAAAACTGGCCCAGAATCATCCTGTTCCAGTGCTGCTTTCAAGGTCATTTTGTATATCTTACATTCAATCAGTTTAAGGTTAAATCACTTAAAGCTCTACAAAATGAGACTCACATTTTAAATATTTGTGTGTGGGGAGCAACAAGAAACATTATATCAACCATCTTCTGGTCTAAATGGAGATGGCATTGCTTGCTGGAATGTTTCATCATATGGCTTTAAACTATCATAAAGTATGGCATTAAACTGGGAGACAAGCAGGTGACAGACCCCACGCATCAAAAATGACAACCCTGTTATCACCAGTTCTGATCCATTGTGTTATTATTGAGTGGTACAGGCTTTACAGCTTACCAACTTCAATGTTTTAAGCATTTTAGAAGGTCTAAACCAGGATGAACTCAGGTCTAAACCAGGACTAAACCAGGTCAAAACCAGGTCATAATCAAGACTAATCAAGAACTAAACCAGATCCAGCTCCTGTCTGATAGATACTGACCACTGCAGACCGGTAACACCTCAAGAGCTGTAATGACTCAGGACTAAACCAGGAGTAAACCAGCTTAATACCAGGACTACACCAGGTCAAAACCAGGACTAAACAGGAAGTAAACCAGGTCTGACTTCCCTCTGATAAGTACTGACCACTGCACAGTGGGAACACCCCAAAAGAGCTGCACTCAACCAAGACTAAATCAGGTCTAAACCAGGTCTTAACCAGATCTAAACCAGATCTAATCCAGGCCTTAACCAGAACTAAACCAGAGCTAAACCGAGTTCAACACCCCTCTGATAAACTGACCACTGCCGACATAAAACACCCCACATGAAGTTATGGAGATGCTTTGATCAAGTTGTTCAAATTGTTGTTCAATTTTTCAGCTCCCATAAAATCTTAACTACATCACCAGCTAAGATGTTAAAAAACAAAACAAAACAAAAACATAATGCAGCTGCTCTTTTCTATAAAAATCCTGTATTATTTTTTGGGTGATGATATTTCAAACATAGGAGACAGATGGAGGATTTGCAGCACCTGTCTGCGTTTTCACTGGAGAGTCTCATGTTTGACTTTGACATGAGTCCAGATCGTGTTTCGTCTCATGAGACAGGAGACAGCTTTATTCATTTGAATCATGATTTATTAAAGGTCCCATGGCATGAAATTTTCACTTTCTGAGGTTTTTGAATGTTAATGTGAGCTCCCCTACCCTGTTTAGCCCCCCCCCACAAACTGAACATTTGTGATCCTTTTCCCCGTTTGAAAAAAAAGACAGCCCAAACGGGCGATACTGAACAAGGGAACTTTCTGACGTCACACTCTGGGAAAGGTTTCCACCCCCCGTCTGGATGTCCACCCCATCTCTGGAAATTACGCCCAGAGAATTTGGACCGCAAACGAGCTACGAAATGTGAGATGCGTTTTTTTGTTTTGTTTTTTTGCCTGGAGAGACGTGAGAGGCTCGGATGTCCTTTATCCGAGCCTCCGAAACTCTGAAACAGCAGTGCTTTAATTTTATTTTCTGTGGAAATGTGGGTTTTTTTTACAGGACGCATCCCATATCTTCCGCTGCGCTGAAAACGCGGAAGTGGGGCCAGCGCACAGCGCACCGCTAATCCAGGAAACAGTGGCGTATTTGGCCACACCCCCACCCGCTGCACTGGCCTCTCTCTGTTCTCCTCATTTGCATTCAAGCAACAACGCCCAGAATAAAGTGTTTCAGAGACATATTTATGACTCTGACTGTCTTCAGGAGGCTTTTTCATGCACTGAGGCTTGATTTTGGAGAAGGATTCATATACAGAACCACTAAGGCACCATATAAAAGCATCAAGAAGTACCATGTCATGGGATCTTTAAGAGAAGAGAGACGGCTATTAAGGACACCAGAGTCTGCCACAGTTTGTCACATCCATCACAGTTTCACAGTGAAGGGATGAGCTCAAACAAGAGAGAACAGAGGAATTGGTCAAATTGTGAAGGGATAGTATGATTTTCTTACTTCCTAGTAATTAAAGAAGACATTGTGCTTGTGTCTGTTTTATAAATATAATTTATGATACCTGTGGATCATTTTGTTATAATTTTAACATTTTTAGGAGCAAATAATATGACTTACATGGCGAGTCCTACGTGTATCATCGATTAACAAAATAAAATTGAAGAACAAAGTACATAAAGGGCAGTGGAAATGTACCAGTGATACATGGGTATTAAACAACAAAATGGCATCTGGGGGAAAAAATGGAAAAAAGGGAAATTACTTGGACACAGGAGCTAAAAAAAAAAAAAAAAGTATAAAAATATTTTTTTTAAAGGCAATAAACTTCTAAATAAGTGGCAATAAAAAATAGCAAGAGATTGGTACCAATAAGACATAAAATATTTAAAGGAAAAGTAACGTTATTTTACAATCTGAGCCTTCTTTCGGTAATAAAACAAGTCGTTTGACTCACCCATAGCACGTTGGTGTCATTTGGAGCTGTTTGGTAAAAGTTATGTTGTAGCGTATCCGTTAGCGTGAGTACTCGGGGCATTACTTTGCGGTCTCCAAATAACACAAACTTTAGCACTTTTCAAATCATAGAAGCCCGATGTCTTAATCTACGATTTCGTTTGAAGCAAAAGTGGCCTGTAATCCGAGATTTAGCCATAGTTTCGAGTAGATGAGGACGCCAGTGCGCATGCGCAGACTGTGCTCTCAGCTCCCGGGACCCAAACATGAAACGCAAAGCTGAAAACTATGGATAAATCTCGGATTACAGGCCACTTTTGCTTCAAACGAAATCGTAGATTAAGACATCGGGCTTCTATGATTTGAAAAGTGCTAAAGTTTGTGTTATTTGGAGACCGCAAAGTAATGCCCCGAGTACTCACGCTAACGGATACGCTACAACATAACTTTTACCAAACAGCTCCAAATGACACCAACGTGCTATGGGTGAGTCAAACGACTTGTTTTATTACCGAAAGAAGGCTCAGATTTCAAAATAACGTTACTTTTCCTTTAAATGTATGTACAGTAAGTAAAAAAAACTACTATCGTAATATAAATACATTATATCACAATTATATATGAGAGGTCGTAAGGAAACAGTTCAGAGATGATATGACGATTTACAGAAACACAAGCGTATCTGTTACGTAAGTGTGAGTTGTACATCTGTATGGAGTAAATATAACTTCAGAGGGTCAGTGAGAGGGGGAAACAAAAGCTCTGAAAAGGAAACTCTGCATAATAGGTCCACTTTAATAAACTATAAGACTATTTTCAATTGTATACCGCATTATTGATCGAAAATGGCTTTATGTTGATCAAAAACGTATCTAAAGAGGTTTTAGATGTCATCTGTGCATGTTTGAGTAATCTTGTGATCTCTCCTGGGCCCTATTCAAACCCTATTTTTATTCTGGTTTTGCATCACTGAATCAATATATGGTGTACTGGAACAACTTTTCTTTGTACATTTAACACATTAAATCTTTCAAAAAGGGCACGCTATAATTTGATGTTTTGCACTTTTAAGTTTAACTTTACCAAAGACAGTTAAAGGCTGATTTGAGCTCATTTCTGGTAGATTATAATATTGTCTGCATTTTGATTTTGGGATTATTAAAAAAAAATATTGTAGAAATGTTTGTATATTTTTATCCTCAATCATCAGAGGAAAAGCCTGTTATGTCCTACAGGCTCACATGGCTTAGCTGTGTGCAAATTGGATTAGTTCCACAAATTCACCATTTTATCAACACATCTCCACTGCAACACAAACCTGCTCTTTCTCCACTGTTTTAATTGAATTCTCTGCGTGTTATCAGCGACTAACTAAAAGACATCAACAGTGGTACTTCACATCGCTGTCTGTTCCTCCCAGTGTCGCATTGATTTACTATTAAAGCGCTCCCATATGACTGTTAGCTCGTCTGGTTAGTGACGGCGGCATTAGCATTCACTCTAAAGAGCGTCTGGGTCCCTGGAGATGGTTTTAATCAGGGGCTCATACACTCCTGTTTACCTGTACAAGCTCCCATAATAACATCATCTGTTTTAAAGCCTGTGCAGGGAACAGTCATTTTAACAACCTGCTTTTAGTTTTAATGAAGATTCGGTCAATAATTCTTCACTTGTTTTTGTCTAGTTTGAGTCAGCAAAATGTCCTGCTTCGTTAATCAAGTAAATGTAGTCAAATAAAAGGGAATTTTTACATGTACATGATAATAAGGTTTAATGTACAGTATACTTCTAGCCGATTAGGTAGTACTTGTTCTTGTTAGATATCAAGTTTGTAAATGGTCTGGTTTGGGCCTCTGTGAGTAAAAGAGGCCCTGTACACTTCAATTGTACTATTTCACTGGGCGCTTGCATGCTGTTAAAGATGCATTATGTAACTTTTCTGGGGAAGGGTAGATGTTATTGCTTTGCCCATGCTCCATAGTATGGCATGAACTATCTCCACGGAAACAAGCATGTGACGTCACCTGGCCAAAGTCCAAATCTGTGGAGAGTTTAGCACGTTCACAGAATGCATGTTTTTCAAGATATTTTTAAGTATTATAAACGTGTATTTGAATCAATCCATAGTAGGTTAGGCTAATATAAGGTGGAACATTCCAGGTAAAGCAATAACATCGCCATGGAGACGAGCAGGTATAGTAAGTACAGCAGGTATATGGACAAAAATGTTACACTTGTGCATTCTTGGCATGCATGTACTTTGTATGTGGATCTTAGACCTGTTCTCTGTAATCGATGGAGAAGCTTGAGTGTGAATGTGCGTAAATGTGTACAAGGAACAGAGTGTGTGTGAGGAGCAGATGAATATTTGTAATCCAATCCAACTTTATTTCTATAGCACATTTTATAAACAGAAACAGTGCTGCACATAAAATCAATAAAACTTGGTAAAAAACATTACTAAAATAGCAATAAATAAAGTGATGATAATAAAATAACTAAAAACAAAAGCAATTGTAAAAAATACAGAGGACCACACAACTCACACGGTATTAAAAGCCAGAGAATAAAAGTGGGTCTTAAGACGAGACTTAAAACTCTCCAATGTGGGGGCTGTTTTGACATGAGGGGGCAGGGGGCATTTGTAAGGAACAGATGAGTGTGTGTAAGGAATAGATGAGTGTGTGAGAGGAGCAGATGTGTGTAAGGAACAGATGAGTGTGTGTGAGGAGCAGATGAATGTGTGTGTAAGGAACAAATGTGTATAAGGAACAGATGAGTGTGTGTATAAGGAGCAGATGAGTGTGTGTGTGCTAAAACTTGGACAGTTCTGTAGTGTGTTGAGACACTTTTACACCAGTCATCAAAGCTTATTAGACACTGAAAGATTTATTGCAAAACATCTGGCCCTGTCTGAATCCACATGAATTCACAATTGTGCAATCTAGATTAGTACTAGTATTTACTAGTATTACTAGTATTTTAACTAGTTGAGATTGACAAATCTGACAAATGATTTTCACTGGTTGTATTACATTTCTTTAAAGATATAATTATCTTAACCAAATAATTTGGTTTGTAATAAAACATAATGATCTGAAACAAGTTACCTGCTTGTCACCATGGAGATGTTATAGCTTTGCCTGAAATGTCCCACAGTATGTGTATGACATGAAAATGATCTGTCTTCTCTGTGACAAATGTGAGGCCAGCAATCCATTTAAAGATGCACTATATGGCTTTTCTGGTGGAAGGTCTGCCACCTTCCTGTCTCAATGGAGATATGATTGTACTGCCTGGAATGTTCCACACTATGGCATTAAACATATAGTACTGGTGTTATTTTTGCCCAGAAGCACCTTGAGAAGTATTCTTACTGTGAGTGGGCTTGCCCTCCACAGATCTGACCATTAACTCGGTGATGGTGATGTCACATGCTTGTCAGCATAGACATAGCTAAGCTGTCAGTCAAAGGTCTGAACACACCTTTTCATTCAATGCAGCAAAAGAAAAAAGAAAAAATCAACTAAATATATTTTTTATATTTTATATTCCAAATCTTCAAAGTATCCACCCTTTGCTTTGTTGACAGTTCTGCAAACTCTTGGCCTTCTGTCCTGAAATGGTTTTCACTTCATAGATGTGCCATGTCAGGGTCCTGAAATGCGAAAGTATGGTTCAAAGGGCAAAGGCTATTTTAAATTTTGTCAAATCTGAAAGAGGTTTGGAGTTATTTAGGGTTTGTCTTTTGTTTATTACATTCACATGTTTTGTTTAATGTCTGAGAGAATCAACAGAGTAAATAATCATGGAAATAAAGAAGAAAACTGAATGAAAAAATCTGTCCAATCTTTTGACTGGCATGGTGGCTGAGTGGCTAGCACTCATGCTTCACAGCAAGAAGGTTCTGGGTTCGATCCCTGGGTCGCCCAGGCCTTTCCATGTGTGTTCTGTGTGGAGTTTGCATGCATGGTCTGGGTTTGATGGTTTCCCCCATCAACCCAAAACATGCTCCAGGTAAAATCCTCCAGCTGAGGTCCTGATCAAACCAAAACAAGAAGATCATGGAGATGGTCCCCGGGCGCAGTAATGTGCTGCCCACTGCTCCTAATAACAGGATGGGTTAAATGCAGCGAAGAATATCTCCATTGTGAGATCAATAAAGTCACTTCTTCTTCTTTAATGCCTTACCGTGACATTCCAGGAAAACCAATAACATATCCATGGAAACAAGCAGGTGATGGACCACTCACCAGAAAAGTGATATAGTCAAACTTTAAATGCCAGAGCAAACAGGTGTGTTTTTGTAATGAATTTGATCAATATTGTAAAACCATTTAAAACAATGGCATACCCCACAGTAGGTCCAGATGAATCCTGTTTATCAAAGAGCTCTATTAGGATCATTATCTCTCTCCACACCACCGCAGACTGGAGACGGCCGCTCCAGGGACGACTTCTCACCAAACTAATCGGTACAGTGATAAACAGTGACAGATACTCGTCCGTCAAACAAATCAGAATCTATGCTGGATTAAATCAGACAGTGGAAGTGTCCTGAATGTGATGATATCTGGGTGTGTGCAGTACAGGTCTGCAGGAATTAGAGAAATCAAAATAAAACCAAAAGTCAAGTGAGACTGGACAATGTTTTGTCTCTGCGCGTTAATGCGAGTCTGACCAGTTCTGTATCACTGGTTCTCAATATTTTGGTAGGAATTCATGAATTTAAGAAACCTGCTTGTCTCCATGTAAATAGTTTAATGCCATACTGTGGAACATTCCAGGCAAAGCAATGACAATGATGACAATCAAGTGTCGGTAAGTAAGATTTATGGCAGTGAATATTAGAAATTGCGTATTATTTTGGAATACAGCCCCTTAGACAATAGGATGACAGCTTCAGATTTAAATTAGTATTAACTTCAGTGAGTTTGACTACAACAGCCTGTACTCTCTGTGTGCACTGAGGGGCTCACCACCGTCCTTTGATAGAGAGAGCTGTAAACACCCCACAAGGTCTGCACTGAGCTAGGACTAACCCAGGACTAAACCGGGACTAAACCAGGTCTAAAGTATCTTTAATAGCCAATGACCACTGCTGACTGAGAACTGGACTGGACTAAATCCGGTCTAATATTGAATACTGCTGACTAGGAAGACCCCACAAGAACTGCATTAAACCCTGACTAAACCAGGGCTTAAACAAGACTTAACCAGGGCTAAACCAAGACAGACTAAACTAGGGCTAAACAGGACATAACCAGGACTAAACCTGGACTAAATCCCATCTAATAGATAATGACTACAGACTGGAAATCCCAAATAAGGTGCTATTTTGATAATGCTCTCAACCTGTTGTTTAAAGATCCCATGACATGGTACTTCTTGATGCTTTTATATGGCACCTTAATGGTTCCCTAATACTGTAAATGAATCCTTCTTCAAAATCAAGACTCAGTGCATGAGAAAGCCTCATGAACACAGTCAGAGTCATAAATATCTCTCTCAAACACTTTACTATGGGCGTTGTTGCTTAACCATAATATATTATTACTCTCTCATTGCCCCACTTTACTTTTTACATATAACATGCTGTATACAGCCAAAAGTGACAATATTAAGATGCTAAAATGGCAGCAATGGTACAAATGTCCATAATTTTGCCTGAAAAGTTCCACAGTCTGGCATAAGTATTTGTCTTTGTCTCCATGGAAACAATATGTGGCACCACCTGATCGAGTTACAGTCAGATCTGTGCAGAGGCAATCCCGCTCACCATAACAATGCATGTATTACAATGTATTTAACCTGTAGTTACAGGTTTGATGCCATACTGCCATATCCATAGTCCATATTTCAACAGCCTATATAATATTGATCTCCCACCCTATCTCCTTTAAAAACTTCAGATTGTACGTTATGCTTTCTGTCTTTCCTCACTAATTAGACAATTATGCAGGACTTCAGCTCTCATTTGTTGTTGTTGTTAGTAGCTGCTCCATTTTTGTGATTTTCTCTTCATATGTTTTTGCTTGGAGATATTTTGTAGTTTGTCTGTTTTGCTGACGAGACACCTGCTCATAGTGCATAATAAAAATTTATGCACACTGTCATTTTGCTTTAGCTCACACTGTTCCAGATTGTTGCTCAGTTCTGCCTATAGGGCCAATAACCTGTGGAGCGACGCAGAGAAAATCAAAGCCACCAGACTCAAAATACTGTTCTTTTTCTCACACTTTGCAACCATAATTGAGCTAATTACGATGTCATTTTTAAAACATTTTTTTAAGTTTCTTATGATTTCTGAGATTTAAGATTTGAGATGTATTTTTCGTACGTCATTGCTTTACTGTATTTGTTAAAACTCCTTTCTTCTCTGCTATATTAGAACCCTTTCGATTAAAATGGCAACTACTTATAGGCAAAGCGTATTTTAAGATAGTATTTTATCAATTTCCATTTCAAGGCATAACAGATGTCATGTTTCAGTTTGAAAGTCAATCTTCTAAAAATCTACTCAGTTAACAAGATTTCACCTTTTAGCTTTTCTAGTTTTTATATTTATCTGTTTTTGGATATTGATTGTTTCATCACCTGTCAGAATTCTTAAGTGAAATCATGCTTGGATCTGCGTCAAAAACCCGTCTTACAAAGGACCATAGCGCAAAAATCTGCCTGAAAAGACATTGAAAAATGCACTCACCAGAAGTCCCATGCAGCATACTCCTCTTCCTCTCCCCCTCTTTCTTTCTCTCTCTCTCCTCTCACTTCTCAGCTGCTAATCCCTCCATCACTGCATCCTTACTGCATTTTTCAACCTGAATTTGTCCACTGTAGAATACAGACAAGCTGTACTGCGTGTAAACATCCACACTGAGCCAAGAATGTTTGACTTAGAGGTTGAAATTTCCTAGATTCCCTTTAATGTCTCTCCGAAACACATCAGGAGTAGAGATGCGTTCAAAGACAGATTGAAAATGCAAAGATCCGCTGCCAGAGAATAGGAGGACATCCATCAGTCAATTAAATACACACACAAAGTGGCAGAGAAATGCATTGCTATAACCCACACGTTGATACAGCCTCTGTGCCTCTCCCCAGAGACACAGCCAATCAGCAGCCGGCATCCAGGTGCAGGGAGGGAGCCCATTGGACAAGAGAGGTGTCAGTCAATGCGTGAGCCAGCTTTGTCCCCACAGCAACGGAGAGGCAGCAGAGAGGAGGGGAGGAGAGAGAGAGTCAGTCTATACGGATCTGAGGGGTTTGCACACAAGCTGGGAAGTGAAGAGTGGTTAGGGGTTGACAAAAAGAGTCCCTGGAGATATTGGGGGGAATTTTACGGACTTTGCAGAAGATTTTTGCAGAATAAAAGTCAAATTTTAAATGGGCATGATAGATGGTAGTGCATTTTCCATTGTTGCTGTGAGGCATCGGAATCATTGAACAAGAGAGATTATAACAGGTTTTCAAATGTTTGACAAAGAAGTGGCTGATCTCTGAATAAGTTTACAAGGTGTGTGTGTGTGCACACGTGTGTGTGTGTGTGTGTATGTGTGCGTGTGTGTGTGTGTATGTATATGTGTGTGTGTGTGTGTATATGTGGGTGTGTGTGTGTGTGTAAATGTGCGTGTGTGTGTATGTGCGTGTGTGTGTGTGTGTATGTATATGTGTGTGTGTGTGTGTATATGTGCGTGTGTGTGTATGTGCGTGCGTGTGTGTGTGTGTATTACAATATTCAAATGTTGCAATACGCAAGGCAACGCAGGTTTATTTGTATAGCCCAATTCGTACACAAAGTAATTGAAAGTGCAGTACAAAGTACAGAATAAGAAATGCATTAGATAAACATAGATAATCATCATAAATTTAAAAAGAAAGACATTAAATGAGAGAGAAGAGTGCAACATGAGAACCTTTCAGTCATCTGGACAGCTAAACAGAACCCTTCTGAGGCTACGTTTATACGGCGACGATCAAAACAGAAGACGCAAAAGTGGCGTCTCGTCTTCAATTTTTTATCCGCGTTTATACGAAGACGCAAAAGTGGACGCAAAAGCCAGCGAAGGGAGGCGCTGGACTGAAAAAAACAAAAACAAAAAACAAAAACAAAAACCATCACAACAGCGTCAAGTTACATTTCTAACCACGACTGTACCGGCTGTGGGGTCTCCCCTTACACAAGTGTGGAAGTCTAACGCATGACATTAGCGGACTATGTAGCCCGCTTAAAGAGCTCGAACGATGGGCATACGTGACCCGCCATCTCAGGGCCCCTGTCTGGTTCTACCCACGTCAGACGGCTCCTGGGCACTGCGGGTCCGAGTGCTGGTAGCTCGGTGCGGCGCGGGCCGCTCGCGCTCGACCCCTCGGAGGTCAGACCGAGACGAACCGTATCCTTCCCAGTGGCCTTATCACGGAGCCCCTCCGCGGGGGTATGGCAGGCGACCGTACCCCCTAATCCCACGGACCGAGCAGGGGCCGGCTATCGTCAGACACTATTTCTCAAAGCTGCCCGTAAGAGACTTCCCCCGCCCCGGGGTCTCGAACCAAGTATACCGGAGCCGGGGCAACTTCCCCGTCCGGTCCGTGCGCGAGGCGCGGCGGCACGCAACTACCGGTGCTCACGACCCGCTGGAGCCGGTAGTGGTGGTCCACCGGTGCTCAGTCAGGACCCGCTGGAGCCGGGTAAGGGGCCGGTGGTCCTCCTCCGCTAATACCACCACCGGTGCTCAGGACCCGCTGGAGCCGGGATAAGGGGCAGGAGCCGGCCCCTTATCCCTGCTCCAGCGGGACCGGTGCTCAGGACCGCTGGAGCCGGGCCCTTATCCCGGCTCCAGCGGGTCCTGAGCACCGGTGGAGCCGCTGGAGCCGGGATAAGGGGCCGGTGGTGGTCCTCCTCATTGTATTGCCGCATCTATGTGACGTAAACGTGTACTGACGTGAGCAGATCTGACCAGTTTTGCGTCTTGGGCACTTTACACGGAGACGCTACAGCGGAGCGTATTTAACTTTTCCACTCTGGAGGGTGGTTTCAGATTTTTGCGTTTTTAGGCCCCAAAAACGCCGTCACCGTCTAAACGAAAGCCACTTCCGATAAAATATTTTGTCGTTTTTACCCGTAAGCGTCCTCGTGTAAACGGGCCCTGAGCCTGGATTCAAACAGTGTCAAAGTAGAGGCCTGTCTCACATGTTCATGAAGACTGTTCCAGGTTTTAGCTACATGAATCTGAAACACTGACTTCCCGTGTTTAGTCTTGACTCTGGATAAATTATATAATTACACCTACCTCCTGTATATAGCCGAGATATAGTATGTATTGTATTCAGTGTTGGGCACGTTACTTTGAAAAAGTAGTTAGTTACAGTTACTAGTTGCTAACCCAAAAAAGTAACTGAGTTAGTAACTGAGTTACTACACTATAAAAGTAACTAGTTACCTAGGAAAGAAACTAATGCGTTACTTTTTTTTTTGTTAAAAAATGTCAAATAATTTGGATTTTTTTACAGTGCATTATACAGCTTTTGCTGCTTGGCTGGCATGGCTCCGTCACCGTGGCCTTCATTGTTAACGGCACCGAGCATGCGATTATCATCATGGGGCCTGCTGGTGGCCACTAGTTTAACAGAAGGGTGGGCCGTCCAGAGATGCTTCATTAAATTCGAGTTGCTTACATTGGACGTGGACAAAGTCTTTGGTCTTTGACACAATGTGCACGTAACATGTACGTTTTTACCTTTTACCTCGACGAGGTTATGTGCAGCCCACTGCTCCTAATAACAGGATGGGTTAAATGCAGAGAATAATTTCTCCAGTGTGAGATCAATAAAGTTGCTTCTTCTAAAATACTGCCTATACTTCTGTCTTCGACTCGGGACTCGCCATCTGACACGGGGTGTGTGTATTGGAGTGGCAAGTTTTGATCTTATATTATTTGTATGTAGTAGTGTTGTTATTTATTTTCAAAAACAAAACTGTAGGAATCATACAGTGTATAAAGAATTGATTTATCAACCAAATACCGAAATAAAAACACCAGGATCATGTAGGACAGGTTAATACGAACATTTTAAAATCACAATGAGTAGTCTGACAGCAGCAGTCAGAGTTTTTCAATACAAGGTGAATTGGAGCCAGAGTTCATGGAGCCAGAAGCACACCCATGCTCACTTCCTATTTGGAACGTGGCGGCGAGCAGGTTAGCTACTTCCATTCATATATACAGTATAGTCTATGGTAGGAAGACACACAGATGGCTTAGGAGCAAACCAAACATTTTCTGAGAGCCACACTTTACTGTGATTGGTCAAATCCACCTGTCATTCACTCCGAGCATGACTGAGGCCGACCCATTAATCAATCAATCAATCAATCAAAAAATATTTATAAAGCACTTTTCATACAAAAATGGCTAAGGATTAGAAGATTGACTTTTATTGATCTCACACAGAAGTTGTTTCTATGTTTGACCCCATCCCCATGATTTTGTTATTTAGGCTTGGTCAGGCCCAAAGCTGGAGGATTTTACCTATGGCGCATGTTTGGGTTGATGGGGGAAACCAGAGTGCCCGGAGGAAACCCACTCAGACACGGGGAGAACATGCAAACTCCACACAGAAAGGCCCGGGCGACCCGAACCTTCTTGCTGTGAAGCATGAGTGCTAGCCACTCAGCCACTGTGCTGCCAGAGGAAGAAAAAAAACAAAAAAACAAAACAAAAAAATGAACAGATGAACAAACGAACAGACGGTCAGACAGACAGACAAACAGATGGGCAAACAGACAGACGAGCAAACAGACAGACGGGCAAACAGACAGACGGGCAAACAAAGAGACGAACAAACAAACAGACGAACAAACAAACAGATGAACAAACAAACAGACGGACAAACAAACAGACGAACAGACAAACAAACAGACGAACAAACAGACGAACAAACAAAGAAACAAACAGATGGACAAACAAACAAAAGAACAAACGAAAGACAAGCAAACAGCTGAAAAGGGCGCGGTGCCTGCATAAGTAACCGATTTTCTGGCCACAGAAGCGCTGTGAACAGTGGCTAGAGTTTTGAATTGCTTAACAAAATTTCAGCGTGAGAAATACCATGTGTGGCGTGTGAGCATGTGAACACGTTGAATTGCGTGTGTCACACTCTCAAAGAGTGAGACTTGAGAGCGCTCTCTGTGAGTGTGTGTCCTGACTTTGGGAATGACCAGGAGCTTGCTGCCGGAAGAGCGCAGGGCCCGTGGAGGTTCGTCAGGGGAAAGCAGTTCTGAAAGATAAGAAGGCCCAAGACCATTAAGACATTTAAAAAACAGTAAAAGTACCTTAAAATCTATCCTGAAACTCACAGGGAGCCAATGCAGAGATTTTAAGACCGGCGTACTGTGATCCCGCCCTCTGGTCCTAGTCAGGACACGTGCTGCTGAATTTTGTAATAATTGCAAACCTGAAATACTCTTTTTGGGAAGACCAGAGAGCAGGGCATTACAGTAGTCTATACGACTGGTGATAAAAGCATCAGTGTCTCCGCATTGGCCTGAGAGAGAATAGGGCGGACTCTGGCTATGTTTTTTAGGTGATAGAAACCTATTTTTGTGATGTTCTTGATGTGTGGGATAAAAGTCAGCTCAGAGTCAAAAATGACACCCAAGTTTTTCACTTGAGGAGATGGGTTAAAAGACTGTGCTTGTAGTTTTGATAAAAGCTTCTCTCTCTGGGCCTCAGGACCGATGACTAAAACCTCAGTTTTGTCCTGGTTAAGCTGGAGAAAGTTTCTTGCCATCAGGATTTGTTGTTAAAAAGTCAGTTAAAAAAGAGCATCCCTTATCTTATCTTATCTTATCTTATATTATCTTATCATTGGCCTGGTGTCACCAGGAGACACGGAGATGTAAAGCTGCGTATCATCTGCATAGCTGGAAGTTGATTCTATGTCTCCTGATGACACCGCCAAGGGGGAGCATGTACAAGTTGAAAAGTACAGGGCCTAAAATGGAACCCTGGGGGACACCACATGTGATTTTATGGACCTTGGAGGAGCATGTGTCCACACTCACCATAAATGTTCTGTCTGTGAGATAGGATGTGAACCATTTGTGAACAGCACCAGAGAGGCCGAGGTGTTTTAGGCGAGTTAAAAGAAAAGTGTGGTCTACTGTGTCAAAGGCAGCGCTCAGATCCAGCAGAACCAACACAGTCACCTTTTGTGAATCACAATTTATTCTAAAATCATTTAAAATCTTTGCAGTCTCACTGCTGTGGTTCACCCTAAAACCAGACTGAAATTTTTCCAAAATGTTGTGATCATCTAGAAAATCATTTAGTTGGATAAAGACAAGGTTCTCTAAAATCTTGCTTAAAAATGGTAAGTTAGACACTGGTCGGTAGTTGTTAAAATCGTTAAAATCTAAATTGCTCTTCTTCAGCAGGGGCCCCACCACCGCCGCTTTGAAGGCAGCGGGAAAGACCCCTGTCTGAAGAGAGCAATTCATCATGACCAAAAGTTCATCCCTAAAAGATCCATCAAATGACTTAAAAAATGGAGTGGGGATTCGGTCTACAAGACATGTGGTGGGCCTCACTGAGGAGAAGACCTTGTCCAGCATCCCAGCATTAACCAAGGCAAAACTGTCCAGAGTTTTCTCTGGTCGAGACAAACACTCAGGTGTGTTAGAAACAGAGCTTTGACGAGATAAGATATCACATCTGATAGTGTTTATCTTTCCCGTGAAGTGGTCAGCAAACTGCTCGCAGAGAGAGTCAGTGGGTGTCAAGTAAAACGCGTTAGAATCAGGGTTTAGAATGTTTTCAATGGTTGAGAAAAGAACTTTTGGATTATTTTTGTGGTTGGTGATTATTGTGGAGAAGTAATGATTTCTTGCATTCCTTGTGGCATTGTTATGTGATCGTTGTTGATTGATGAATAATTGGTTGTTTTGTTTTTTCTCCATCTGCGTTTTGCCCTCCTGCACTCTCTCTTGGATTTTCTCAGGTCTTCATTCGTCCATGGAGGTTTTGATTTGGTTTTAATGCTTTTAGTTTTGAGTGGAGCAACCAGATCCAGGGCTGACTGCAGTCTACTGTTGAAATCGTCAATAATGAAATCACAGGAGGCAGGTAAAACCATTGAGGGATTTTTCTCTATCACCTCGATAAAATTCGCTGCTGCTTCAGGGGTCAGACAGCGCTTCCTCACAGTCCTCACAGAGGTCTCCCACTGTATAAAACCAGTGATATTAAAAAACACACAGTAGTGGTCAGACACGGCCAGGTCAGCAACAGAGGACACATTAGTGGTCAGGCCATAAGTAATGACCAGATCCACAGGGTGCCCTCTGTTGTGAGTTGGCTGTGTGACGTGTTGAGTAAAATCCATATACAGTGGTACCTCACCTTACGAAATTAATTTGTTCCAGAAGTGGTTTCGTAACGTGAATTTTTCGTAAGTTGAGTAGCCATTTCAATGGAAAAGGCCTGATTCGTTCCAAGGTAGTTTTTTTTTTATAGTGTAACGTTTTTTTTACAGTTTAACTTTGTGTTCTGCGTCCTGATTGGCTAAGAGACTGTAGAGCCAGGACTAAACGTGGAATAAACCAGGTCTAGACCAGAACTAAACCAGGTCTAGACCATTTCTAAACCAGGTCTAAACCTGGACTGGACCTGGACTAAACCAGAATTAAACTACCACGTGCCGCTCTTTGCTCGTTTCGTGTGGCTGGTTTGCTCGCAGACCCGGTGCAGACCAGGACTAGCGGTGCTCCTCGCGCGGCGCGGGGCTTCCGGGGCCGTGTCTCCCACCACACTTCACTATTTAATACATTTTGTTGAAAATCTATGAAAGTTTGAGTGTTTAAATGAGAGAGAAATGTGAGAAAAGTTTAATTCCAGTCTGAGAAAAGTGTATAATGTGTGTGTTGAGGCATTTAGAGCCTTAAAACATGTAGAATAATTGTAAAATATAAAGTTGTCCTACTTCGGCGATTTCTCTTGTTGCGGGTTATTTCTGGAACCTAACCCAGTGTGTCTTGATAAAGTGTATTTATGTTTCGGGGCGTGCATCTGAGCGCGCATTATTTTAATTTTTGAGATTTCACGTTTCGTAACTTGAATTTTCTTTCGTATCTAGAGACCGAAATTTAACGTGAAGGCGTTTCGTAACTTGGAATTTTCGTTTGTTGGGTCTTTCGTAAGGTGAGGTACCACTGTAGTGACACATAAAATTTGAGGGTTGCTAAAAACAATTGAATGATATTCAAAACTTGTAAAATTGCTTAATAAAGTAGGTTTGGTGGCCAGAGTGCTTGTACATATAGAAGCAGTGCCACCTCCCCTTTTACTGTTTCTAGTTGAAAACGCAAAGTTAAAAGTGGGTGGTGAGGCCTCTGTGAGAACAGCTGGCGCGTCTGCACCTAACCACATTTCAGTTAAAAAGAAACAGTCGAGTTTGTGGTCTAGAATCAGGTCATTAACAATAAAGGATTTGTTCAGCAGAGAGCGGACATTTAAAAGGGCCATGTTTAAAGTTAGTTGAGACTAAAGGAAGAGATCTGAGATTATGGATTTTGGCAGTAGATTTATTAGAAATTTGATGCTTATGTCGCTGTCTGCTGATCACGGGAATTAACTGTGCTTGGTTATTTTGTCATGCTTCTTCAAGAGTGAGTTCAATATTGTCTGAGAGGAGACGGGATCCGGGGATGTTAGGGTGTAAGCGGTCCTTTAAGAAAAGTTCAGGTCTCTTAAAAAATGTGGTGAAATTGTCGACATAAGGGATTTTGTTGTCTCTGCAGTATCTTTTGAGCCATATGTGCAGTGCTCTTAAACGGCTGAACTTCTCGCTTCCAAAACAGGGTGGTACAAAAGGTCCAGAGATGGCACACTGTTTGTCTAAACTGTGGGTTGTAGTGATAAGGATTTTGAAGTTGTCCTTGATTGTTTCTGACTACCGCAGTTTAAGATCATTTGTCAACGGTAGTTGTTACATGAACAATTACCGTTGACACTGTGGGATGGTCACACAGGGTGGTAGGGACAGAGTCTTTGATGTCCTTCACGAGAGCGCCTGGGTGACAGGAGGTGTGGTGTTTGTTTACTTACACATGCCGGACCATGAAAGAGCCAAGGATCAACACGGACGTGCCTGGGCCGGACGCCGTGGCCGAGGGAGCCGCAGTGGGGAGGACACTCGCGCGCGGAGAGGGGACAGTGGGTCTTCCCCCGTCACGCTTAGCGGACGAACCCAGCACGTGCAAGGCCAGATCTCCGGGCGGCACTAGGGCCGTAGTTGGGGAAGTCCTAGAGAGCAGTGGAGTATCGCTCTCGTGGAAGTTACCTAAGGCTGGTGGCGACGCATTGCCCCGAACTCCGAGGTGGTCTGATTTTGGAGCCGGGGTGAAATGCAACCAACCCTTGTGAGCCCGCGCGGGTTAGTGGGGGAAAATCCTCATGGCCCAGGATATTGAATTTATTTGACAAAGCTACATTCATAGTGGAAGAGGAGCGCTTACCATGTCCGCAGCCATCACGGGAGGAGGAGCAGGACAAGCGGTTTATTCGCTTACCTTGTCTGCAGTCATTACGGGCTACAACAATCCAGGGGTCTGCCCGGACTGGAGTAGAGCTGATCGGGTCTTTAGGCCTAGCCTCTCGCTGAAGCCAATACTGTTCGTCTGTACCTGGAGCACCAGAGTCGGGTCGTGAGGGCTGCTGCTCAGAGGCGTCTTTGGAGCAGTGAACCATGTCAGCCAGTTCGGCACTGTTAGCGGTGGCCTAAGTCTTGCCCAAAATTATATCCAGGTCGCTTTCCACTCGGCTTTCGCACATGGATATGCGTTGTTCCAAAACAGCCACCCTCTGACTGAGGGCGGTGCAGCTGTCGCAGCTGGATGTGGAGGTGAGTGGATGCATGGCTCACCTGTAGCTACACAGCCTACTGTCACGCTTTTGTTGGTTGGCTTAATTGAAACCTTCGTGCTTGTAGATGTAAAAACACAGGTCCAGGTAATGACTTAAGTCAAAAAGCTACCTCGATGTTTAATATCGCCCTCTAAAGTTGTCTAATTATCTGTGAAAAATGATTTGTTTGGGAGTCGAGCTAACGAGCAAAACAAAACGCCGACACATGCGCAGTGAATCCAATTTCAGTAGAGGAGTAGGAAAATGTGCTAATTTCACCAAAATAGCAGATTGCTTCAGGATTAGACCAGTTTGATTTTGTATTGTCATATTGCCCGATCCAGCCTTAGAAAGAAACATCCTGTTTTATGATTTTGTTGTGACTTGCAGAGAGTGATTGAAAAAAACACATTACACATTTTATACTAGTTTTGAAGCTTGTCATAATGTGCACTGGGACTGGACATCTGCTGCTTTAAACCTTCTTCTTCTGGTACCAACAAGAAACCTCTAATCTTTTTTTTATTCTGCCCCAAATAAATTAGAAATGATCGTCTGGAGCTAAACCTGACCACAGGCAACAGCAGTGCACTACTCTTACTTGAGTTGTCTGAGCTACCTGTAAAAACGGGTCATTCTAGTTTGAACAAAGATGTGGAGACAGATGTTGCAGATGCAGATGAAGTCAGCTAAAGGCAAATGTGTCCAGATGTTGAGACAAATAGATCATAATGATGTCTATTAAAATTTTAGATGCGCACCTGTTGTTTTTGTTTGAAGAAATGAATGAAAAAATGAAACTGATGAACTGGTGATGAGGCTGGTCAAATGTGATGTTTAGGTCTCTAAAAGGATTAGCAAAAATAAAACATCTTTGAAAGTAGTAATAATATATTCGTGGCATGGTAGCTGAGGGATTCACAGCAAGAAGGTTCCAAGGTTGACTCCCAGTCTTTCTCCCCAGGTCTCAGTGGTTTCCTTTCCTGTGGGCACTCCTGTTTTCCTCCTAACGGGCTGCTCTAATAGTATTTAAAGGGGTCAAATGCAGAGAACAATTTTCCTTATTTCCTTACAATAAAGTCTACCTTTAAGGGCCCATATTATGCTGTTTTCTGAATTATGTTGTAATGTTGTTTCCTCATCACAAACAGACATGGAGTTATATTTTGTTTCATTCAAACAAAACATGACTGCAGGTGTTTTGTGTGAGTTTTAAATATGCAAATCTTGCATATTCAAAGAGAAAACACTCTACAGAAAACACACTACAGAAAGTGCTCCACTGTGTTTTTAAACTTCATACAATTTCACTAGAATCATTTCGAATCATTCATGAATTGATGATTTCAGCCCTGGAATTGCCAAACTCTACTGAACTAAAGGTAAAAGGAGCTTTTCACTTAAAACTACCATGACATGACATCAGAAATTTGTCAAACATGTGTGAATGAAATAAAACACAACAGGTATGTTTTTGAAGAGGTAACAACATTATAATATGGCTTATAACTCACAAGAGTCAATGTTGTCTAATATAGGACATTTAGAGAGACAGATACTTTATTGATCTTGAGGGATATTGAAGTTTTGCTGCAGCAAACTGTTGCAGTTGATGTTTCTGCAACATTTCTGCTGCTCTTCTCAGTGTCCTTTGTATCTCAGTCAAAAGTCTCAGTGCAGTTTAATAGGAGGACTGGTCAGGGAGGGTCAGCAGATCCTGTGTCAGGACAGTTTGAGGAGAGGAAGAGCCAAAAGTGTCCCTCCTCTGTGTCCTGCAGCATCACAACATTGTCCAGAGTGAGCCAGATGAACACAACAGGAAAGGCCTCACTCTTACTCTGTTCCGGTGCCTCGGCCGGTGATGAAATTGTTCATTCCCTCAAAGTTTTTCCTCTTGAAGATCTTCTGCCACATATGGTGTAAAAAGGCTGTAACATCTCAAATGTCCATAGCTAGCTACTTTGCTAGCCTCTTGCACAGTCTCCATAGATACTGGGGACCATCCTGTTTGACTGGGGATCACCCTGTTTGACTAGGGACTACCATGTCTTGACTGCGGACCACCCTGGGGGGCTCCTACATTACTGACCACAGTGTCAGCACTGTGTAGGAGACCCCACAGGGTACAGTCCTGTTCATTCTGTACACCTCTGATTTCCAGGACAGCTCTGGGTCCTGCCATCTGCAGAAGTTCCCTGATGACTCTGCAGTGGTAGGATGTATCAGGGATGGACAGGAGATGGAGTACAGGACAGTGATTGCATATTACACTCAACAAAAATATAAACGCAACACTTTTGTTTTTGCTCCCATTTTTCATGAGATGGACTTAAAGATCTAAAATTCATTCCAGATACACAATATTACCATTTCTCTCAAACATTGTTCACAAATCTGTCTAAATGTGTGATAGTGAGCACTTCTGCTTTGCTGAGTTAATCCATCCCACCTCACAGGTGTGCCACATCAAGATGCTGATCTGACATCATGATTAGTGCACAGGTGTGCCTTAGACTGCCCACAATAAAAGGTCACCCTGAAATGTGCATTTTTTTGCTTTATTGGGGGTCTGGGGACTCAGAACCAGTCAGTATCTGGTGTGACCACCATTTGCCTCATGCAGTGCAACACATCTTCTTCGCATAGAGTTTATCAGATTGTCAATTGTGGCCTGTGGAATGTTGGTCCACTACAACGTAACCCCCATGATAAACGAGGGACCGCTGTACTGAGCCGCATCAGAGGGATCAAATAGCCGCATGCGGCTCCGGAGCAGCGGGTTGCCGACCCCTGGTATAAATGAAATGAAATGTGCAAATCCGTAAAGAAAATGATCTTGCCGGCAAGAAGTGTAAATATGCTGACAGTTTATCTATAAGCTTAATTTGTCTTGATTTTGAAGAATGATCTTTAATATTATTCATTCAATGTTTATTTTTGCAGATCTCCAAGGAACCCACAACAGAAGATCATCAAAAGGGTGATTGGCCTCGAAGGAGACTTCATCAGGTACATGAGCTCAGCCTGCACTGTCTGTGTTACTGTATAGCTGTGTATCAGACAGGACAAACTTGGACACATGAGCTGAGTGTCATGCACAGTTTATTGAATAGAGGAACATTAGTGCTCTAGATACAATTACACTCAATATAACTCATAATTTGACCTTTGAGAGCTTTAAGCCATGTTCTTCAAAAACATACCTGGAGTCGTGTTTTGTTTCATTCACAGTAATCCTTTATATTTCTGTACATCTCCAAAGCTCAAAATGCTCTGTTCCACCCTGTGATGTCATATATTCATGGTTTTCAAGTTAACAGAACAGAGTATTTTCAGTCTGGGAGAAGAACTCTGCCTAAATGTGACTGGACGCAGCAAAATGAGTCACAAGTTGCCCCGGAGGCATTTCGAGTTATTCTGAAACTATAGATTCTAAGCTTTCCAACGATGCCTTACACATGGAAATCTGAGAACATTTGAAGAATTTGTGCCCATTTGAAAGAATGCACATAACAAAAACAATGAGCTGAGAAAAGCCGTGTTAAAGCTAGGGTTGTGGAGCAGAAAGGTCCTCATTTGCATGACATTAAGATAAGCTCTCCCCCATCACTGGCAGATCAGAATTAGAAGGTACTTTTGTTAAAATGGAAATGCTTTTTATAACAAAAAAAACCCCCATATAACCATTCAGTAATTCAATAATAAACAGGATAACATGTTTAAGTCATAAAGGCACAATAAGAAATACACTGAGTCACCTGATTCTGGATGTATTCTGTTCCTCACACTTCTGAAGAAGAAAAAAAATGCAGGGTATAACAAGAAAACTGCAGTTTTTTCATGTCCAAAATGTTGCATTATGCAGTACAATCCATTAAAATGAAGTATTTTTGGTAGTCTATTGGAATAATATGTAATATGATGTTAATATTGACAATTACACAAGCCCCCTGCATTCAGCTAAATATTTCCCTTTGATGCAGAAATAATATGACTGAACGAAAGCTGAATTAGTATTTAAACATGTCCTAAAGTCTGTAGTGTCAAAGTTTAGAGGCACTTTACCCACCCCATAAGAGTGGGGGGTGGGGGGGGCCCTTCAATTGCGTGCGAAATGCCGTGTCAATGCGTGAGACTTGAGAGCCCTGTATTGTAAATGTTTGTCTAAAGAGCAAACTTAAACTACAAAGCAACTAATGAGAGTTATATAAATGAAGTTATTACTTGATGGTTCTCAGTTTGTTTTATCGTCTCCTCCTGTTCAGTCGCTGTCCTTATCACTGAGCGCGCACTGCACTGTCAACAGTCTGCCCAACAACAGAACAATCTATTTTCTGATTGGCTGAAAAGGGCGCGGCGCCTGATATCTGAGATTTTTTTCCGGGGAGCGGGGCGGGGGAGTTTTTTTCGCTGAAAATGCGCGGTGCCTGCATAAACTGAGCCACACAGACCGATTTTCTGGGCACAAAAAAAAAAAAAAAAATCAGCGTGAGAAATGCCATGTGTGGCGTGTGAGCGTGTGAACACGTCGAATTGCGTGTGTCACACTCTCAATGCGTGAGACTTGAGAGCCCTGCGTTACATAAGATTGAGTTGTTGTACAGTTGTAGGGAGTATTATCTGTTACATTAGGGTGAGTTGTTGTACAGTTGTATGGAGTATGGTATGAATGTAGTCTTGTATCTCTCACTGTTTGAGTGGAGCTGTAGGAGCCTGTTGGAGAATGAGCTCTTCTGTCCCTCTATGCTCTGGTGCAGTGGGTGAGGAGGAGTGTCCATGATTTTTGTCCAGTGTCCTCCTGTCCCTCACTGACAAATGTCTCCAGATCACAGCCGATCACGTAACCAGCTTTACGGATCAGTTTGTTAATCCGCCCAGTGTCCCTTTTACTGGTGCTGCTCCCCAAGCAGACCACAGCAAATACAGGGCGCTGCCTACCACAGACTGGTAGATCTCTAGTAACTTGCTGCAGACATTGAAAGGCCTGAGCTTTCTCAGGAAGTAGAGTCTGCTCATGCTCTTCTTGTTGACAGCAATACAGTTGTTCCTCCATTCCAGCCTGTTGTTCACATGGACGCCAAGGTACTTGTAGCAGTCCACTATTTCCACGTCATGGCCTTAGATGGTTACGGGCTCCACTGGTGTCCTCTCCCTCCTGAAGTCAATCACCAGTTCCTTGGTCTTGTCAATGTATAGGAGCAGATGGTTTGCTGGGACCATTCCGCATAATTTGCAATCAGTGTCCTGTACTCCAGCTCCTGTCCATCCCTGATACACCCTACCACTGCAGAGTCATCAAGGAGCCTCTGCAGATGGCAGGACCCAGAGCTGTACTGGAAATCAGAGGTGAACAGGAACAGAGACAGGACTGTACCCTGGGGGGCTTCCACATTACTGGCCACAGTGTCAGGATGTGTGTGTCTCCAGTTTGCAGCACCATCTTGTCAGAGGTGCTTTAAACCTGGTTTAGACCTACTTTAGACCTAGTTTATTCCTGGATTAGTCCTAGTTTAGATCCTGTTTAGTCCTGGTTTAGACCTGGGCTATTCCAGGTAGACCTGGTTTAGTCAGTATAGCATCGTGTCTGCCAAAGGTGCTTTAGACCTGGTTTAAATTTGGTTTAGACCAGGTTTAGATGATTTTTTTTTTTTTTTTGCTTGCCCATTTTGTTGTTTTTGCTGATATTATTATTATTCTCTGACTCCATTTAGAACGCTGGGGTATAAGAATCGGTACGTCAAAGTTCCTGATGGACATTTCTGGATTGAAGGAGATCACCATGGACACAGTCTGGACAGCAACAGCTTTGGGCCGGTACAGATATTTACTAATAAAAGCCACATCCTTTTGGACTCTCAAAATCTATTTACTGTTCAGTACATTTGTCATTCACTCAGGATTCATTACAGTAGTATGAAAAAGTTTGGACACCCCTCTGAGGTTCATCACAGTGGCATGTCATTAATTTTCCCATAAAAGCCGTGGACTGGGTGGTTTTCCAGGCAGAGATTTTAAGTGTGGTAATTTTCATTTGTATGAAATTAAATCAAATGTGAAAAATAGGCTGTGCAAAAATGTGGCCACCCTTGTCATTTTGTTGCTTTGAATACCTGTAACTAATCAACAGAGTAATTGGAACACAGAATTGGTTTGATGAGCTCATTAAGCCTTGAACTTCATAGACAGGTGCATCCAGTCATGACAAAAGGTATTTAAGGTGGCCAGTGCAAGTTGTTGTTTTTCTCTTTGACTCTTCTCTGAAGAGTGGCAACATGAGGGCCTCAAAACAACTCTCAAATGACCTGAAATCAAAGATTGTTCAGCTTTATGGTTTAGGGGAAGGCTACAAAACACTATCTCAAAGATTTCAGCTGTCAGTCTCCACTGTGAGGAACATAGTGAGGAAATGGAAGGCCACAGGCGCCTTTCTTGTTAAAGGGATATGCCACCCCCAGGTCAAATTTGGGCATCTCCCCACAGTCCAGAGACTAAAATAAGTGGTGGAAAGCGTTTTCCTGCTCACCCAGCCATTGTCCGAGTCTGTCGCCACTGACCGCCGCGGTATCTGCAGCTCCTCCGCCTTAGACTGGAGTCTAACGTCGCCAGAGAAAGATTTCAGCCAAAAGGAATTAATTTGCTCGATGCGTTTCCCAATTACTGTCTGTGTAGTGCGCATTCATATCGAGTGCAAATAAATGTGCAAATCAACACGGAGAGCTTGCCTTGGTCATTTTGGGTGGGAACTATTTTCCAGTGCGGAAGAATACAGCCGTATCACGCACCACGTTGTGCAACAGGGGAACTCCCTTCCCGGTGCGTAACTGGGATTCCCCTGGCAGCGTGCTGCGTGATACGGCTGTATTCTTCCGCACTGGAAAATAGTTCCCACCCAAAATGACCAAGGCAAGCTCTCCGTGTTGATTTGCACATTTATTTGCACTTGATATGAATGCGCACTACACATAAAGTAATTGGGAAACGCATCGAGCAAATTAATTCCTTTTGGCCGAAATCTTTCTCTGGCGACTCCAGTCTAAGGCGGAGGAGCTGCAGATACCGCGGCGGTCAGTGGCGACAGACTCAGACAATGGCTGGGTGAGCAGGAAAACGCTTTCCACCACTTATTTTAGTCTCTGGACTGTGGGGAGATGCCCAAATTTGACCTGGGGGTGGCATATCCCTAAGACCAAAAGTGTTAGGCCAAGAAAAATTTCAGAGGCAAAGACGAAGGATGATCAGAATGGTCAAAAACATCCCACAGACCATCTCCACCTGCAAGGTTGTCTTGCTGCAGATGGTGTCACTGTGCATAGGTCAACAATATGGTGCAGTTTGGATAAGGAAAGGCTGTACAGGAGAGTGATGCGGAAGAAGACTTTTCTTCGCAGATGCCACAGACTGTCGCTTGAGGTATGCAAAAGCAGATTTGGACAAAAAAAATTGTGTTATTTGATCATAACAAGAGGTGTGATATGCATGGCAGCAAAAGAGCACAGCAGTCCAAGAAAAACCCTTGCTATCCACAGTAAAATTTGGTGGAGGTTCTATCATGCTGTGGGGCTGTGTGGCCAGTGCCAGTACTGAGAGTCTTGTTAAAGTTGAGGGTCGCATGGATTCCACTCAATATCAGCGGATTCTTGAGAATAATGTTCAGTCTGTCACAAAGTTGAAGTTACGCTGGGGCTGGATATTTCAACAAGACAACGACTCAAAATCTCCTCAGGCATTCATGCGGAGGAACAGGTACATTGTTCTGGAATTGCCATCCCAGTCCCCAGACTTGAATATAATTAATTTAATTCATAGCATTTACACTATCACTGAAAATCTGTGGGATGATTTGAAGCTCACTGAGCTAGAGATGTTTTGTAAGGAGGGATGGTCCGGTAGACCTTCATCCAGGATCCAGACACTCATTAGTGGCTATAGGAAGTGTCTAGATAGAGGTTGTTATTTTTGCAAAAGGAGGCTCTACTAAATATTTTCTGTTAAGGTGCCCAAGTTTATGCACAGGTCTAATTTTGTGTTGATGCATATTGCACATTTTCTGTTTTAAAGAAAAAAATAATAATTTCACTGCTGAAATATTTGTGTCCCATTAGTTATTTGATAGATCAAAATGGCTGGCATGTCACCAGGTATTTTTCTAAATACTCACCAAAAATCAGATCTAATTATTGTTTGATTTTTACAGGTGAATGCACCCAGTGATGAGAGTGCAGTAAAGTGAAGTTCATGCCCTGTTTGTTTGTCCAGGTCTCTGTTGGACTTCTTCATGGTCGAGCGTCTCACATCATCTGGCCTCCTCATCGATGGCAGAGGATCAGCCCGGCTCTGCCCCCAAACCGAGGACCTCTGGACATCAACGAGGACCAAGAATGACTTTTTTTATATACAAGTCAAAGACTGACAAGGCTGAAGTTTTCATAAACCAGACTAGTGAAATTACACATTTCTCAGAAAATATAAATACGGGTACATTATATAGGTTGAATTTATGGACCTTACGGTCTCTAAACTCCCCATAGTTTAAAAGGGAGCTTGGAATAGAATATTAAAGAGGGGAGATTATGAGAAATTGACGGTTAGTAGTACAATCCTATTTAAAGCCCCCAAGTCTACATCACTCATGCTCCTCCCAACAATTCTCTAAAAATATATAAAAGCATGATACAGAACAGTGCACTACAACTTTACAAACCTGATACGTGGTGTAGTAGTTTTGTTAGTGGAATGCACACTGATTGTGTTGTAATAGTGCTCTGAAGGTTTAGTGACTTAGCGTGGAGAGCAAAGGGAGGGAGCCTTAAGTGAAAATGAACCTTTACATGTGAATACGCTGAAAATTAAACAGTTCTCAAGTTTTGAAGATTGGTAGGAGTGAGATTTCCGTGACATTTTTTTCCAAGGAGTGGGGGGTTGCGAGTGAACAGTGGCTACAGTTTTGAATTGCTTTAAAAAATTTCAGCGTGAGAAATACCATGTGTGAGCGTGTGAACACGTCGAATTGCGTGTGTCACACTCTCAAAGCGTGAGACTTGAGAGCCCTATTAAACATTTTCAAAACAAAAGGTAACACGGTGATCTAGATGTGTTATGTGTTAGCATTTAACACCCCATAAAAGTGTAATAGCCCCTCTTTGGGGAAAAAAAAAACTACTGCTACTATGAAAATCATGTTTGAAAGAAGAGTGCAAAATGCTAATGGATACATTAGCAAAAACAATGGACAAAGAGCCCTGGAACAAGCCAATAAACTGCTGGATCACTACTTGACAAATAGTTTTATTACTATATAGTGTTTAAATACTTTTGATTTAACTTTAAATGTAGTATTAATCATCTTTAAATCTCTGAACTGAAGGCTACTGTGTGTAACATCAACACTTAAGAGTCCTATTTAGACAGGTCAGAACGCTCAGGTGGAGTTTGCTGTGGAACTGTCAGATTGCAAATTTGTTATGGTTCATAGCTCTGTAAATGCTGGGACTAATTAACAACTTCTCTGCCAGTATAAATAACTTTTTTGTGCTATCGAGGAAAAAATTTTGAATATCAACATTCATTTATAAATTTGTGATTGTTGTCTTATATAAAGTAAAGTCAATCTTCTTCTATAGAGTTATACCGATATTTTGCAGTAAGGTTACGTTCAGACTGCAGCCTGAAATCCGACCCAATTCGATTTTTTGCCTCTATGCGACCTGTATCTGGCCACTTGGATATGTGGTCCTAAAACCGTTACAATCTTTTGGCATGCAACTTCTGTCTGAACGGCCAGGTCTCATTCTTCCAGCCTACACATCATCAACAAGTGAGAGTGGTACAAGTTAGCCGTTCACAAATGTACAAACGTTCTTCTTGTCATATGAAAATTGTGTATGAAGTCCATATCAGTGAAGCAGCAAAGCACATAGCAATCCCACCACTCTCAGCACGAACACGTTCGTTTCTACGGATGTTGCTGCCACTGCCCCACAAAACACCAAGGCCAAAAACCTTGTCCTTCTCAATCTCTTCCTTTAAAACAAGTAAGTTGTACATGGTCTGGCTCTGGTATGACAGCAACTTTAAAAGCACCAGGCGCTCACTGCTCGTGTCCATGTTTAGGCTACTTCCATAAACACTGAGCATGCTCGCTGTATGTGACCTCATCGTGTCATCCAAGGTGACACTTTTGGGGCGTTTAAAGTTCACAATGAAGATCACATACAAGTCGCATTTAATTGGAAATGTGAACGACCTTACAAAAAAATTGGATTTCACAAAAAAATCTGAATTGAGCTTTAAGCCCTGCAGTCTGAACGTAGCCTAACATCACGCCGGGGGTGTTCTATATGAATCCCAAATGGTGGAATGTTTAGGAGTTACCACGGTGACACAATGAACACATTAGCAAGCACTATCAAAAACATTTAAGATTGTCTGAAGAAAAAAATGAAGAAAAAAACATTAAATGGATTTAAACCTCATGACACCCTGATGACATCAGATACGTAACGTATTAATTCTGCCTTCCATCTGAGATTATGACATCAATTTGGAAAACATGAATACAACCAATTAAATATGTAATTTTTTGTACAAATTTGCCTGAAAATAATGCTGCCATTAACTACTGTTTTAGAAATTCTGTGTAAAAAAAAAACTGCAAAAAATCTCTGTTTTGAGAGGGATTATTTTAATGACATTAATCTTATTATATTGTAGTCAGTTATACTAACGCTAATGTGCCTGTAAATGCCGTAGTTACACTGTAAAACAAACCACAAAAGTGCAGATGTATTGCTCTATGCCTTTGTTTGAAAGATCACATTTTTATTTGTTTTTGTTTTTTTTAATCACTTTTTGCTGCCTTTGACAGTTTTAATAGCATTATGCTTTGCTGGTGTAAAATTATGTGTCTCTGTGATTGTGGACATTATTGTTTATTTTGTGCATTTTTTTAGTGAGTGAAATTACAGTGATATTAAAGAATTACAAACTGCTCAGTTTGAAGTATCTGAGGAAAAAAGCATGAATTATTTTGTTTGCTGTGACCCTTTTTTAAGGCAAAGCAATAAGATCACTATGAACACAAATGAGTGGCGGACCCTCCACATAAAGCAGGTTTTTGGGTTCATTTCCATGCATCTCCATTGTCCAGGCAGAGTGCTATTTGCAGCTAACCCAAATTCATTCTAAATAAATAAAATTGTACTTGAATTATATTTTTTAATTGTAAGGTTGATCTTAGCAATTCATAAGATGATGTTTAGTAATTTGCTTTTCTGACTGTGGTGTGTATTTTTGCTTTAGCTTCAACCAGTCTGAACCTGAAAAAGACTACACCTCTTTGGAAGCTGTAGGGCAAGAGGCCTTTAATAATTTAGTTGATTAATTGGTCCATGATGTCGATTAATAGAGAGAGATGCAGTATTTTATTGATCCTCAGGGAAATTAACATTTTTCAGCAACATTTCCACTGTGTGTCTCAGGGTGTTTTCACATATAGTCCCCTTTAAGCGAACCGAACTCAGTCCCCTAAAAGTGGACCAACAAGGGGACCAAGAGAACACAAACTCAGTTCTGTTTGTGTTCACATTGTGAAAGAGGACCGAGTTCTCTTTCTGGTCCACTTAAGCTCTGATGGAGCCTCAGTCCTCTTTCTGTTCACACTGTAGCTTCTCTAGAGCTCTGAGACCTTCACTCCTTGGCATTCTCTGTGACGGCCATCCCTCTTAATCATGGCCCCAGTTCAGAGAAAACCCACAAAATAGAACCGGGGTCCTATTCCATTATTCCTAGCTGCAGTATTCAGGCGACCGTGCCTGCCTTGAACACTCTAATTTTTTTCAAAGTAAACGCTTCGGACCCCGCGGGACACTCAGCCAAGAGCATCGAGGGGGCGCCAAGAGCCAGGGGCTGGGACAGACGGGGGCCCGCCTCGCGGCGGACTGTCAGCTCGGACCCGAGATCCAACTACGAGCTTTTTAACTGCAGCAACTTTAATATACGCTATTGGAGCTGGAATTACCGCGGCTGCTGGCACCAGACTTGCCCTCCAATGGATCCTCGTTAAAGGATTTAAAGTGTACTCATTCCAATTACAGGGCCTCGAAAGAGTCCTGTATTGTTATTTTTTGTCACTACCTCCCCGTGTCGCTGTCTACGGGAAGCTTAGAAGGTAATAAAACTGCACAAAAGGCGAAGTGAACCCGGAGCATTATGTGTACACACTGCACAGGTTAGGCGAACCGTACTGAGACCATCTCCCGAGATGGTCTCAGTTCGGTTCGTTTTAAAGGGGTCTGAGTGTGCTTAGAGTGTTCACATATAAACCTTTATTGCTCAGTTAGCGATCTGAGTTAGCTTTAAACGCTGAAAGGGACCAAGTGTGAAAACACCCTCAGTGTCCTTTGTGTCCCAGTCAAAGGTCTCAGTCCAGTTTAACAGGAGGACTGGTCAGGAAAGGGTCAACAGATTCTGTGGAAGAGCCAAAAGTGAAACAGGAAAGGCCTCACTTTTTAACGGAACATTCCCTAAAATTATTTCCCCTGGAAGGTCTTCTGCCACATTTGCTGCCACACTACTCACAATAAGTTAGGGATATTGAGAGAAACTCAGCGGATGTCATACATACGGTGTTTGCTTCACTTTAGAGATTTTTGGGATAGGGAGGCAAATGTATTGGAGTGATAGACGCACCTCATTTTGTGTTTTCCACATACTGGTCTCACTGTGTACATATTGGGGCTAATGCCAAAAAATACTAAAAGACAAACCTTTTCAATGTGGCATCAATTTCAACATTCTGTGGGTATAAAAAGCTGGTATTGTCAGTAAGTCATTCCAAGTTCATCATTCAAACAGGCATGAACACAACATCACTTAACGGATGAGCAGCGTCACCTGGCCATAGTGCGCCTTCGGGTCGGTAGCAGGCAATTGGATGTTGCTCGTGAACTTGTTGTGTCTTAAAGTGTCATCAGCAGACTTGCATCAAGACACAGAACTACTGGCAGAGTTTGTGACAGGCCCAGGAGTGGAGCCCGATGAGTGAAGACCACAGTGATGACCAGTACCTAAGGTCCTACGCACTCAGACATCGTCAGGCAACAGCCACACAGCTGCAGGCCTGTTTACGAGAGGTGAGGGGGACTAGGGTTTCCAGACAAACCATACGCAACCGACTCCATCGCTTTGGCTTGAATGCCAATCGACCGTTGCAGGTGACTCCACTGACACCAAGACACCGCCATAAACGTTTGCAGTGGGCACAAGATTATGTGGCCTGGACAATGCAGCAGTAGTCTTCCGTCTTGTTCACTGCACAGAAATGATGCCTGAGTGAGCGATACGCCGAGGTCAACATGGTCCCCAGTGTTCCCTTTGGTAGAGGCGGTGCAACAGTCTGGGCAGGCATCAGCAGTCAGCGCAAAACAGATCTGGTTATTGTACATGGCTCAGTAACTGCACGTTCTTACCTCAGAGACATCATAGAACCGATCATCATCCCCCAATTCCGCCAGCACACCCCCAACTTTCTGTTCATGGATGATAATGCTCCACCACATCGAGCCAGAATTGTCACAGCTCGACTTCAGGAAGTCGGAGTGCCTCATATGCCTCATATCCACCACCTCCCCATGATCAACCCCTGTGTGTGTCTGCAGGCAGCGTGAAGAGAACACTCTCCAGGATCAACACCCGCAAGGCTGCAGGCCCAGACAACATCACTGATCGTGTGCTGAAGGACTGTGCAGAGGAGCTCAAGGATGTCTTCACCAACATCTTTAATGCTTCTCTGAGCCAGGCTGTCGTTCCCTCCTGCTTCAAAGCAACCACCATTGTTCCTGTGCCAAAGAAGTCCATACCAGCCACTTTAAATGATTATCACTCTGTTGCACTGACCTCCATCATAATGAAGTGCTTTGAATGGCTAGTCATGGCACACATTAAATCCACCCCCCCCCCCCCACCTTGGACCCATTCCAGTTTGCATACCGAGCCAATCACTCCACTGAGGATGCAATCTGCTCTGCTCTCCACTCAGCCTTCACCCACCTGGACAATAAAAACTCGTATGTGAGAATGCTGTTCATTGATTTCAGTTCAGCATTCAACACCATTATCCCACAGCAGCTCATCACCAAACTGGACCACCTGGGGCTCCAGACCTCACTGTGTAATTGGCTGCTGGACTTCCTCAGTGAGAGGCCACAGGCAGTGCGGGTCGGCAGAAACACCTCAAGCTGCATTAGACTGAGCACAGCAGCCCCCCAGGGCTGTAGGGGTAATAATTGCAGCATGGGTAATTCTTAGTGTATGGAGGGATCCTTCTCCTCCAGACTTTCAAAAAGTCCAAAGTTCAAAGTCAGCTTTATTGTCAATTGTGCCATATGTGTTCGACATACAGTGAATCGAAATTTCGTTTCTCTCTGGCCAAGCAGTGCAAAAAGACAAATTAACAATATATAAACAATACAAAAACTATCTAAGACTAAATCTAAAATCTAATAGCAGTGCAAAGAATAAATAAATACCTATTTACAGATGTGCATTTGGTGCAGTGTGCATCAAAAATTAATGTGCAATGGAAGATGCAGCAGTGAATGTGCAGTAGTGTGCAATAGAATGTGCATTGAAAATAAAGATAAAAAAATAAATGTGCAACAGTAGTCCTTAGCAACAGTTTTTAAAGTGTCTAGAGTGATATTTCTTTTATGGGGAGGGGCAGCCTGGTGGATGAAGCTGTTTGACAGTCTGGTGTAGTGGGCCCGGAGACTTCGGTACCTTCTCCCCGACAGCAGGAGGCTGAAGAGGTTGCGTGAGGGGTCACCCACAATGCTGGATGCTCTCCGGGTGAGGCGGGTGTTAAAAATGTCCAGGAGGGAGGGGAGAGAGGCACCAATGATCCTCCCAGCTGCATTCACTATGCACTGCGGGGCTTTCCTGTTCTGTTCTGTTCTGTTCAATGCAGCTCCCGTAGCACACAGTGATGCAGCTGGTCAGAACGCTCTTAGTGGTGCCTCTGTAGAAGGTGGTCATGACGGGTGAGGGGGCTCCAGATCTCCTCAGTTTGCGAATGGACAATTTGATGAAAATTGTCCAACTGTCCAACTGAACAATGGACAATTAACAGATGGATGGACAATTTGATGAAAATGTTTTCATATGAGAAATTATTGGCTAGGTTGAATGATAAAATAGATTTTTGTAAAATCTTGGGCACCTATTTTTGATTGAAGTCCCTGTGACGGGTCTGACTGCGAAATTTACTAAAATATAGATGAGATCAATACAGTATTTTTGCAAAGACTTGTTTTCCCAATGTGGTCTCTTTATTTAGTCTTGAAATTATTTGTATTTTTAACAGATTAAATTGAGTGGAAATTAGAGAGGCTTGTCAAATGATTGTTATCAAATTACTGTATTGTCCCTGCTGTTGTCTGTTATATGTTAAAAACTGCAAAATAAAATAAAAACTTGAATCAACAAAAAAAAAGAAAGGACAGAAACAAAAAACACACATCTGTTCTGTCCACAAATGCGCAAAAAATTAAATAGTGTGTATTTCTGCTAAAATAGGTTTATTTATATCTAAGATTAGATTAAGATTAATCTTAGGTTTAAGCCTTTATTGGTCTCACACACAATGACACACAGTGACACACGGGAGAAATTTGACTTCTGCATTTGACCCATCCTTTTCAGGAGCAGTGAGCAGCCATCTTTTTTCGGCGCCCGGGGGGCAGTACCGTGAAGGGTCTTGCCCAAGGACCCACACTGGTTAGCTCATTGCCCAGGGGGGGATTTGAACCCACAACCCCCAGGGGGAAAGTCCATGACTTACCAGTTGAGCTAACCAGCCGGTTAGCTCAACTGGTTAGTATTGCCATGTTTGTGTTGGTTGATTTGGTCACCTTTGGCTTCTGTTCAGATCACATTGTAGCCCTGTGATTGGTCAGAGGAGCTAAAGAGGTGTTAAGGTTTTCAATGTGGATGCACATCATAGACTATAAAAAATAGACTAAGGGACATTACCCACTGTGTACGGCTCTAGCCAAAGGAAGCTCACTGAGGCTAGCAGTTATGACTTGATTTACAGACAAAATACCAGGATCATGTAGAGTGGATTAGTATGAACATTTTAAGATCAAAATGAGGATTATGACAGCAGCAGTTATAGAGAGAAGGGCAATAGTTTCTCTATACAAAGTGAATTGGAGCCAGAGAGGAAGGAGCAGGAAGCGCACCCATGCTCACTTCCTGTTTGGAAAATGTGGCTGTTAGCAGTATGTAGTTAGCCCCTGTAGTGATTTATAAATATAATATGGATTTTTTTTTTTTTTTTAATTGTAGTCTCATTCTGTGGTTGTCATTTGAACATTTTTAGTAGTGTGTGTGTGTGTGTGTGTGTGGGGAGGGGGGGGGGGGGGGGTGTTCAAGTTTCAAAAAGTAGAAGTTGCCTGGTTTCATTGCTCATTTAAGAGACTTTATCAGTTCTCTAATGATGTGAGAATGATAGACATATAGTTGTAACCTGGTGACTCCTGACAGAAGAACAAAATAGATCTTTAGCTCTTTATGGGACCTTAGCACTTGTGGGGGCTATTATTGTCTCCTCAAAATAAAGGCACTGTAGCTGATTTTTATTTATTCAATATTTTACTAGGCAAGTCAATTGAGAACACCTTCTCATTTGCAATGACGACCTGGCCAAGAGGCAGTATAAAACAGCACAAACAGAATACACTCACACGTCAATCATAACAGTGAAAACAGTGAATAGAAACATGAAACAGTGAAACATTTGCAGATTTAAGATATAAAAGTTAAAGCCATGTGCAATGGTCCTGTAAAATACTCTAGATTGAGTTTTTAAAAGTTGACAGAGGTAAAAACGAACTAAGTTTTGAAGGTGGTTCCAGTCACTTGCTGCAGAAATGAACTGAGGAGCGACCCAAAGCTGTGCAGCATTATTCCAGTTAAACATTTGCAAATGAACAATAGCCAGTGGGTTTGTGTGTGGGTGTGGAGAGAGGGCCACTTCACCAGGGAGTAAAGAGCGCAGTGATGGGTGGTAAATGGTGCACCTGTGACAAAGTGGATTTACTGTCTCCCAAACGTGAAAAACAGAACTAATTAATTTTTTAAACAGTTTGCAGGGGTCCAAAGTTATTCCTCACTTAACTTAACATCCTAATTATACACCAACATGGGTTCATGAGCATTTTTCACAACTCAGACACCAGAGCTATGTCGGTAAACTTCCAAAATGGCACTGTGTGACCAGCTGCGTACTGCAGAAGCTCCAACCCTTCTTTCCTTTTTTTGTTCCTCTTTTTACTCGTATATAGGAATGAAATGGAATGGAAGCTTTATTTGTCATTGTAAACAATGAAAAGACTTGGAAATGGACGGGTCCATGGACCTTAAAACAGCCGACATGGGGCACTAACATCCCCCTCTCTCTTCAGTGATACAAGAACATAAACAGAATAGGAATGCAATACAGTCAATAACACTAGACAAAGACATAATACAGTGGAATTGTTTACACAAGATATCTTTTTGTTTGGAAAACATTACGGGGGGGGGGGGTACAAGAATGAAAATACAGAAAGTATGTGACAGCTGAGGAGGACAGCTATGTAAGAAGAAGGACAGAGTGTTTCTATAAATAGGCGTTAGCGTATTGATAAACATGTCCTTTTGATTATGGTGAGTGTCCTTGGGAGTGCCCAAATGCAGCAGACAGTCAGCAGAAGATAGTCAAAACAGTAGTCCTGTTTATAGCAGATTTTCTGGAAGAGATTAAATTAAAGGGGAAGATGCGTGTAATCAAACACACTTTAGAACTCAGGTGAATGGACAATTGGTCCGAAACCTGGTACTGCAAAAGTCCCCAACTTCATGTCACGAAGCCAGGCCGTTGAGACTCTCCAGTCCTCCCTCCTGGCGCGTAACAGTTCCATTTATGATGGTATCCGAGCGTCAGGGGATTATCCACAGATTAGAGATGGTACAGTTCCTCAATCTGTGTCACCTTCTGATGTAGACCTTCCCTAGTCCACAACGGCTCCACTGTGGTGTTAATTTACAGCTTTGAGGAATTTTTATTCACTCCGATGGATCATAAACATCCCCAGGCCAATCAGATGTCCAGCCATCAAAAATCCAATAAGTAAAAGGTTCCGTCCGGAAAAGTTGGCTCTCATAAACCCACATTTCTTCGTGCTAGCCAATGTGTTGAGGGACCAGCTTATCAATTCCATAATTTAGGGTTTCAAAAATCTACTCCAACAGGAGGAACAGAGAGGAAGACAAGAGAGGCACGCAGACATACAGTAGAGCAGATAGGACATAAGGGAGATGAGGAAAAATACGTCTGACCTCGGCGAGAGACAGAGAGAAGAATATAGACGCTATATATACAGTAGATGCCTTTATCGATGTTTCTTTAGAGTGGGTGTGACATGGTGCAGTTTGGCACCCGGAAGCTTACTTTTACTACAGCTTTATTGTTAGCTGTAGTGTTTTTTGCACTTTTTGGATCCGTGTCGGGGGATGCGTCGGGGACCTCATTCAACCACGGCTCGGAGGGACTTCTCGGCCTGCGCGGCCCTTCTCTACTCTATACCAGGAAGCCTGACGTTCCAGCGGAGATACAGAGGAAGAGGAGAGGCTGCAGAGGTGGATGCAAGAAACGGAGACCGTATTTGCCTTTGGTGATTATGGGAAACGTTTGCTCCATCTCCAACAAGACCAAGCTTACCGCACTGACCCGGCAGAGGTCAGGGAATACCGGGACTGCAGCCTTATGTGTTTTACCAAGATGTGGCTGAATGAGCACATATTGGACTATGTCATTTCCCTGAACGGATTTACACTGAAGCGCGCAGACCGGACTGTGGTGGGGAGCGGTAAGACGAAGGGAGGAGGGCTGGTGGTGTTTGTGAGTAAATGCTGGTGCCACCCGGCAAACGTGCACGTGAAACAACAGCTGTGCTCCCCGGACTTAGAGGTGCTCGTTGTGGGGATGCGGCTGTACTATCTACCGTGGGAGTTTTCGCACATGATTGTGTTCTGTGCGTACATTCCTCCGTCGGCTGATGCTGCAGCAGCCTGTGAGCAGCTCCACAGCGCAAATTTGGAGCTGAGTTCCATATTAGGAATAGGAATTGATTTACAAACAAAATAGTTAAATAAAAACATCATCATGTAGAACAGGTTAATACAAACATTTTAATGCCAGAATGAGGAGCCTTACAGCAGCAGTTACAGAGAGAGGGGTGACATTTTTTCAATTCAAAGTGAACTGGAGCCAAAATGGATGGTGTCGGGAGCATGACCATGCATACTTCCAGTTTGGAATGTAGTAGCTAGCAGGTTAGCTATGTTTAATTCTAATGCACACTTCCAGAAGACGGGTCATTTCACTAAGTTTGACAAATTCTACAACTGGTAAGAGCATCTCTCAATCTACAGCTCTTGTCTGGTGACCCTTGACCTCGTCCAATTGACAGTTAGTGCTAGTACTGATTAAGAGTATTTGACCTTTGAACTCTCTCCTTCCTTATATAAAATACTGTGTCTCTCTTGGAGCATCACCTGCGTTTCATGTTTACTTTATTTGCACAAAAGCCCTGATCGTTTCCGTGCCAACGTTCTGCTGCTGCTAGGATACAGTCGCTGTGGAGGGATGCTGCAAACACCATGACAACGGTTCAGGAAGCCACATCCTCTGGAGTGTAAAGGCATAATAGCCTAATGCCTTGGATTTAAATTACACTTACACTTACATTTTCAGGGTGTTAAAATACCATGATTCATTCACTTACACCGTACTTTTGAGAATGATGAAAAATGATGATAATTGAAGCAAATTATTAGCCTATATCTTTTCAGTGGGGAAAAGTCCTCAAAATGTTGCATATTGACACTTTGCAGCTGATGACAACATTTCCTGGAGGTGTGATGCTAACTGTTTGAAGCTCTGTAACTCAAGGTTGATGTGAATCTGAGCTTTGTTTCAACACAATCTTAATAAAATAAAATAAAATAAAATTACAGTCACAAGCTAGCTAACGTTCTCTTTTGACCATGAATGCTCAAACTGATCAGACTTCTGAAAATGTTTAAATCAATTTTGTATTTTTTCTTGAGATTTGTGAGTATCTTAAAACCTTTTGGCAGTGTTTGCTAATGTGTGCATTGTGTCACCATGGTAACTGCTGAACATTCTGCCATAGAAATCCATGAAGAACACGCCCAGTGTGATGTCACTGCAAAGGATCAGTAGGAAGCTCATATATAGCCTTATCTGCCTTAGGGCTGAATCAGAGAGACATGGCTGCTGTACTGCATGAATGGCCTCTCTAGCCACTGCTAAACAATCCATCAACATAATATTCACATTTCAATGGTTTCAGTATTATGAAAAAGTAGGACAGTTGCCATAGCAATTAATAATAAAAACAATTTTTTGAATGGGGAAAAAGTCTTGAAACCCTGAAAACCATGATAGCAGTTTCAATTGCCTTGCACAAGGACACAACAACAAAATGCATTAGTCAAAGTAGAGATTAAACTGCCAACCTGAGCTATTGCATCACCAGTTCAGTGAAGTGGTTTTCAGTGCTCTTTAAATCCCAGTCATTATACCCCTAATGATAACTATAACACTGGTCTACAAATTTTTGGACTCGATCTGATTCCGATATAAAAGATGCTAAACCTCATTTATAAGATGCTTTATAAGATGAACTGAAAATCAATAGATAACTGTGCTGGTTAGCTAATGTATTCAATATATTTAATGATATTGTTTTACATCAAAATCACATCTATTTATACAATAGATTTAGGCATTTTTGCATTTATATTTTGAAAATATTTAACTTGCACTTCTTTATCTGCCAAGAAATGAACAAGAAATATCTTAAGACATTAGGTGCACACAATTTTGAGGCATCTCTCTTATGTGAAATCAAAATATTTTATGTTAAAACTCTAGACATATTAAAATTAATGTTTTGGAATGTGCAGACAGGCTTTCAGATAGAACTGGTTGCTTGTAGACACTACCGTTTTTGCCTTATTTTGCATAAATTTCCTATTTTGACCCAATACTATATCTTGGAAACAATAACCAATCAGCACTTCTGATCTTACTTTTTCTTTATTAGTGACCTAAACCAAGAAAAATTTCACTGCTTTTGTTCCAGAAGCATTTTGCTTGTAGACCAGTGTAACTGGATGGGCATTTAGAAAAAAGCGGAGTTTGGTGTTCACTGATTAAAAGAGTGATCAGGACGATTCTGGGGCAAACAGAGCAACTTTCACCTCATTTGTTTTAGTATGAGAAACTTCCTAAGTGACTGATCATTTTGAACTTTAGAATGGAATGTTTTCTCCAACTAGTTTCAGCACACCATCAGCAACTTTTAGAGGTTTTCAAGTCTTCATATTGGTTTGTTTGAAGAACCTATTGGCTATTACATATAATTCCAGGGCTGGAAGTCCATGAGTCTAGTGAAAGTGTAGCCTAGGCCTACACCCTGTAATTTAGAGTATAAGTACATTATTTACATATTTGATACAATTTGATGTGTGTGCGTGCGTGTGTGTGTGCGTGTGTGTGTGTGTGTGCGTGTGTGTGTTTGTGTAATTCTGTTTCTTTTGAGCAGTTCTATTCATCCATCCATTTTCTTCCACTTTATCCGGGGCTGGGTCGCGGGGCAGCAGTCCTCCTGAACCTTACTGTGGTGGGGGAGTTTGTGTACCCGAATGATTCTAGGAGATATGTTGCCTGGGGCATCATGCCTCTGGTAGTGTCTCCCATGGCAAACAGGTCCTAGGAAACAGATCGGACTAAGAGCAGTTCACTTATACCCTTATGGAGCAGTCCTACAATATATAAATACAATAGTGACTCCCAGGGCTGCAATCATTTATCACAACAACTGTGACCATTAAATAAATGTGACTGTATTTTGATTATCGTTATTATGATCTGGACTATCCTCATGGTCAAAAAAAGAATTACACGTTTCTGCTTTTCATCAATAATAAAATTTATTTGCAAAAAAAAGTCTCCAGTCAATATATGTATTTCACGTTGACAATTAACTAATCTAAAATAATGTATGACGGGGGCGAGGGCCACCATAGCCCTTAATTACAATTGCTTTTGTAAATTTTTGTTTCATGCCCTCATTGTCAACCTAGTCTTGTAACTCATGCTTATTGTGGATCTCTGTCCTGGTTTAGTCCTGGTCCAGCTCTGATTCTGATCTGCAACCTCACAGACTGACTCTCCTCTCAGCTGGGGGCCCTTATCTTCCCAGCCTGACTCCACTATGCTGTTCCTCTAAATGAATCCAACATGGCCACCCCACGCACCACAAAACCAATTACAAATATGAATGGAGCCACTGTGACTCGTGCTGTGAGAGAAATGTGGCGGTTTATCTCTGTAAGCCACAGTTTAGCTGCATTTCAACCATTTTTAAAGCCTTTAAGGCTAATTAACAACAATGTGAGATTCCAGAGGTTGTGTGTTTTTGTGCCTTGAGGAGGGTGAACAGAGTAGACAGCCATCTTGGTACAGAAGAGGCGGATTACTCAACTGTTTACAAAGGATTAGGAAATAAAGACACAGGCCTGAGCAGTTACCCATCAAATATTCATTCAGGCCTGGATCTAGACGGCACAGATTGGGGGGGCATTTCCAAATTTTGGTGGGGCATAGTGTGGAGTTTCATATGGAACATTTTTCTTCTAATGCACGCACGCACACACCGAGAACCGGCACACACGGGCCGGACAGCAGGCTGCTTCCATTGCGCTTCCCGCCCCGTGGAGCTTGCTCCGCGTCTGCAAGTGAGGACCGACCCCGATGGAACTGTGGGGCTGAAGCACCGTGCAGCGCGTGTGTTCATGCAGACAATGGGACGCGAAGTGGACAACTAGCGGCAAAATGAGCGCGTTGTGCTCGGATAAGCGGCTTGGCGAATCAGAAGTCGTGGCATTTTGGCGGAGCAAACAAGAAAAAGTGATAGGCAGGTTGCAATAGGTCACCTGTTTTGGCTTCAAAACAGCAAATTTCGCCAAAAGGTGAGCGATTTTCATGCCTGTCCATCACCTAAAAGTCCTGGTATTACTCTCACATTACTACCTGCTTATCTGCTGTGCCTGTGCTACACTTCCCTAGTCACTCTGTCCCTTGGGTTCCCTGTCCACAGTCTCTGGCTGCTCCTCTCCCTGTCCACCTTCAACCTGGGCTGCAGAGGACGTGGAGGCTCCAGCAGGCCCTCTAGAGAATATGTCTGTTATTTTAGAACATTTTGCAGCGTCTATAGCAAAATTTTAAAAATCTTTTAGCCGGCAACTTCTCCACACCCCCTTTCTTCCGTTTCTCCATGTTTCCACACTCAACACTGAAATTGGCGGGGATCAGTGCAGAGAAAGGGGTGGGACCGCTCTCGTAAGCTACTGTATCCTGATTGGTTTAGTCCACTGTCTATATTGAAGATGGACCAATGGGCCGCCTCCTCTAAATTGTGGGTCAGTCTCTTAGTAAAAAAAAAGAAAAAGAAAGAAACAGCATTGGCCCCGAGGACTGTCGGCCCACCGGGAAAATGCCGGGTATGCCCGATTACCAGACCAGGCCTGGTGAGATACATTGTGTAAAGGGGCCATGCTACACTGTTTTCTGATGTTCTAATGTTTCCTCATCATAAACAGACCTGGAGTTGTGTTTTGATTCATTCGCACAAACTCTGCAGAGTTAGGCTGAGTTCTTCTCTGAAATAGTGAAACAAACAGTAAAAGCTCTGTTGCACCCACAGACTGTATAAAGAAGCTGACCAAGTGAGTGAGACGTCACCAACAGCATTCACTCCAGTCAATTGAAGCTCACCGTGGCTTCATTTTGAGTTCCATATTAGGAAGACAAATTGATTTAAGGACAAAATAGTGAAATAAAAACACCAAGATCATGTAGAGGGGGTTAATACGAACATTTTAAGACTAAAATGACCAACATCACAGCAGCAGTTACAGAGAGAGGGGTGACAGCCAGAAGCAGCCTATCGTTCCATCTTGTGATGTCATGTGGTAATACAAGTGCTCCACTGTGTTTTTAAACTACACACACCTTCACTAGAATCATTTGGGTAATTTCAGCTCTGTAATTGCCAATCTCTACTGAACTAAATGTAAATGTAGCTCTTAACTAGAGCATTTTGAGCTGAGATGTAGACAGACTAATAATAAAGGATTATTCAAACATGTGAATGAAACAAAACACATCTCTAGGTCTGTTTTTGAGGGGGTAACAGCATTAGAACATGACTTAAAGCTTACTGTCAACTTTGTGTAATATGGGACTTTTAAGCTTTTTAGTGACAATTTTCTTTTCAATATAACTCAGGTTTTTCCATTCTATTATGTATGATAAGATTACAGTGCTAGTTCTTTTGACACTTACTGTACCTTTCACTTTTATTTCAGTAAGTAGTCAGGGCATTTTATTTCCTTCATACTTTTTGGCTCAAATTGCGCAGGGAACAGCTTTATCCAATTCATGATTTAGGGTTTAAAACATCATAAAACATCACACAGAGCAAAGATAAGGGAGGAAGAGAAAAGTGTGTCCGCTCCTCACAACTGCTAGGAGTTAATTTTATTTAAAACGAATAGTAGCTATCAAGCCACAGGAGGTGGGAGCCCCCCTCAAAATCTTTCACCTGCAGAGGAGCTGGCACTGGCCCTAAACCAGGGTCACCCACTGGTGGAGGTGATTGAAGGAGGGACCTCATCAAAGATCCTTCCTGCGAGTTCTCGGGAGGAGTATATTCAAGGTATTCTCGAGGCTACTGCTTGCCTCAGCTGGGATCCAAGGACTTGTATTTTTTAATAGTATGCTTGTGTTCTAGTTACTTACACTGGCTGGACCCTCCTCAGTAGTCCTCCAGCAGTGCCTTGCCTGACCCTCAGCAGTCCTCCAGCAGTGCCTTGCCTGACCCTCAGCAGTCCTCCAGCAGTGGCCTCACACCAGAATGTCATACCTAATGTCTTTTATTGTTTTATGCCTATTGATGGAAACTGATAAATAGGATTTCATTAAACAGGATTGCACAGCATCTCTGAAGCAAATTTGTTGAATCAATGAAATGTTGCATCATGTAGTGTGCCTGTTATTTGGCTACATTTTGTTTTAAAAGTAAAGGTTTACCTGTAACCAACGTTCCCTCTAAGCTGCGCGCCTGTGCAATTGCGCACTGCTCACACATTCTCAGCGCACAAGAAAACCTATGCAGCGCAGAGATGAAAGAGTTCCGCTTTTTTTCAGCCGCGGGGTCATCTGAATACGGGGGATTCGTCCAGTATTCAGAAACAAAAGTATGTGTCTCGTATTAAACTTCTACCGGTGTAAGCCACGAGCACGCGCAAGCCGCGAGCACGCGCAGCTCTTTCGCAACAGCGTGTAGCGGGGGTGCATGTCGGATGTCGCGCACAGGAGTCCAAGGAGCGCTCAGGGAGTTAGTGTGTTTGCTCAGACACATAAAACATTAGGGGGAACATTGCCTGTAACTGTATTTTTTGATAGAGATGTCACAGAAAATATAAAGTGTCGATGTCGTCAAGTGAGAGTGATGTTAGGCCCAGCTGATATAAGTTCTATGATGATATGAATAAGTGTAGGTTAAGTGACATTCATTCACATTTGTGTAATGTGCGGCAAATGTAAATTGGTGAAAATATAACAAATTGGTCATTAACATGACCATGAATACTGTCAGTAATAAGAATCAAACCCAGGACTCCCACGTAATAGACACAGCACTTACCCACTCGGCCAAAGACTTTCTACATAACACCTTTGGAATTCTTTTATCTGATCATATTGTAAACACAGGGGTTCAAAAGAATATTTAAAATTACTGGAAATTTGTCAAAACTAACCAAGAACATAAGGTAATTTTTTTTTTGCTAATATTGTCACCCTTGTTTTCGGACAACACAGATAGTCATGCGGAAGGTGTGCGGAACTGTTCTGCGGAACACTCTGTTTACTTCAGGTACATATTCTTTGCGACACCGCCTGATTAAGCCTCATCTTTAGCCTGCCCGGGACCAGGCTAGTTCAGAGGACTACTATGTTGCCCCAGTAACTCAGCGGGGACTAATGTTAGCGAGAGTCATGGCAAGGAACTCTCACTAAAACTAGACTTTTTACACCATACGTGGCAGCAAATGTGGCAGAAGACCTTCCAGAGGAAACACTTTGAGCTGAACGCTATAGATGAAGTCACACTGCAATTTCACATGCTCCTTGACATCACACAGGACTGCCCTGACTACAGACAGGTGTTTCTGATACAAACACCTACAGGTGCGGAGTTTGAAGTGTGGATACCTGTTAAACCAATCACGTTGTTCCTTATACCTCCAGACCACCCTCTTCCCACCCCTCACTCTCCCTTTTAGTCATCTAGACATTGCCCGTCCTCTCCCCCTCACTCTCTCCTTTAGTCCTCCAGGAAGGTAAATTTTTACTAATCCCACATGAGGGCTTCAAGGACCCATCTCCATGATCTTGAGCCAGGCTTGGTCAGGAGTCAGGACTATTTTAGCAAGTTTGCATGTTCTCCCTGTGGCTGTGTTGGTTTCGTTTTTGTGATGTGTTGCAATTTGTTAATAAACAGTAGATTTAAAGGTGTAACTTTTCTGGTGGACGGTCTGTCAAATGCTTTTCTTCGTGGAGATATTATTGCTTTGTCTGAAATGTTTCACAGTATGATATTAAACCTTTCTATCTTCATGGAGACCAAATCAGACCAAGTTACAAGTCAGATCTGTGGAGAAGCGACCCTGCTCACAGTCAGCATGCCTGTTTTTCTAGGTATTTTTGAGCTATAAAACCACCTGTAATTGGATAAATGTGATGTAGAGTGGTTTATTTTCATACTGTGGAACATTCCAGGCAGAGCAATAACATCTCTAGAAAAAAAAGCTGTAACACCTTTTTAGTGTTTATTTAATTCAACAATTAACCAGATATGAGCATGGAAGTGCAGTTGTGAAGACACTTGCCTCATATCTAGACGGTGCTAGGTTGTTTTTCCATACTGGACAGGTCATCTAGGAGGTTGCATATTCTCAAAACAGGGACAGAGGCCAAATTGTACCGCAGTTGTCATGTTGTCATCTAAATGCATGTGCTTGTTTTGTATTCTTTTAAACTCCTCGAATTCTAAAATGTGTTTTGGTGTTTCAGAGCTTGTATGGACTCCATCCATCCATCTTTTTCCGATTTTTCCATTTCTGTGTTGTGGGGGCAGCAGTCCAAGCAGATCTGCCCCTATGAATCCTCCCGTCCACGGTAGGACGGCCCACGTCACAACAGGCCTTGTTGTACTTCTGCCATGGGGGCTACCAGTGTCCGCAGACACTGGGGGCGAGGTGGGGTTAAGTGTCTTGCTGTGTGGGAGCTGGGATCACACGCAGTCAACCCATCAAGAGCAGAATTTGAACCACCAACCCCTGTAACAGTAGACAAACGCTCTAACAATTGAGCTACTGCCGCCCCGTATGGACTCTCTCTTTAATTACATAAGTGAAGCACCAGCCAGTGACAGCAGTGTTCAGCAAGATAAAGATTTGTCTTCTCCAGCTCCTTTAATAATTACAGTCATTAGGCAACACAATGGAGCCCGGCCTGCACTTATTCTAATGTGAAATGAAGAGTGTGACAGGCCTACACACTTGCAGAGAGCTGGATGCTGACATCACAGTCTGTACGCTTCAAGCTTAAAGCGCATATGACCGTGGTTTTTGATGAGTTTCAATTTTTTACTTCATTTGGTAGGATAATACATGTTGTAAAATCAAAATTATAGTTTTACACCAATCATGAAGCAATTTCTGAACAAAAGTTGAAAAATATGCTCAAAATAATATTGAATAATATTTAATATTAGGGCAGTTTAACACGTTAATTAGACAAATTAATTACACCACAAAATTAACGCGTTATAAAAATTAACGCAATTAATTTTGACCGGCAATTCAATGCGCGCGCATTTTAAATTTGGTGTGTGGGGCCTTTGAACGGCAAGTTTATCTATAAAAATGTGACGGAGTAGGTCCGTTCCTAAGCCCGTTGTCCCCGGGGAGACCATGTGAAGACGCGCGCGCCCATTTCCTTATCTGCTGCGCTCCGCGCGCTGAACACTTTTCAATTCCCCATAACCTCTCCAGCGTGTTCTGCCGTGACTAAGGCCCTGTCCACATGACAACGTTTTTTGGTGTAAACGGAGAAGTTTGTATTCGTTTTGGCCTTTCGTCCACACGGCGCCGGCGTTTTGGGTGGGTGAAAACTGTGTTTTTTTTATCTGGTTCCAGAGTGGAGAAATCTGAGAATGCCGGGGGTCGCATTGTCATGTGGGCGGGCAAAACGCGACTTTTGGGAAGACGATGACGTCGCGATGCCGTCATCATCACGTGACAAGAAGGTAACCCTACGCATTTTGCCAGTAACCAGATAACAACAACCATGGCGGACAATGGACTTGAGTTTGTTATGCGGACATTTGTAAGTTTATTTGCACTGTTGCATCAAAACCTATTGATCTACTATGTAGTGCAACACCAGCGGAGACGCATGCACAATTACGTGCGTCGGATTCTTTTAAGCCCGCTGCTGTGTACAACAAGAAGGGCCACCAGAAGAAGATTTTGGGTGAGAACGAATAACTGGTGGGACAACTTCGTCAATGATGTTGCCATGGATGATGAATGGAGAGCGAATTTCGCCATTACACTCTATTCCCTTCAGAAACTGCAGCCCGGATTATCACTCGGACCCCCACTATTCATCAGATCACCCCCGTACTACAAGAACTCCACTGGCTCCCCATAAAACAGCGAATTAACTTCAAAATACTCATTACTGGGGGGCGCTAGTGAGCACCAGATGAAGTAGACGCATTTTTGCTGAGCTCCTCTCCATGATGTAATATATTTCGATATTTCATCTAGAATACGACAGTTTACCCGACCTTTTGTTAATTTAATCGACTAATAATGGTAGTAGGATGGGAAAATCGAAGGCGGAACATGGAAAACAGGATAAAGATGAGACGGCAACACACTCTTCGCCAAAGCTAACAACGGTAACACCAGCAGGCACTGTGGACCAAGCAGATTCCAGAGACGATACAGAGTCGGGCAGCATTCTTTTGGCGATAGAGAACATGAACAAAACCATGACTGACAGATTCGACGCATTAGAGGCAACCCTTGCATCCACTCAAGCATCACTGGTGAGTCTTGGCCACCGAGTGACCACAATCGAGGAGGCTAACTCCAGCTACGACACCCGCCTCTTAAAAGTCAAACAAGCTTGCATCGAACTACAGAAGGAAAATCGTGCGCTGCATGCAAAAGTAATTGATCTGGAAGCTCGCTCCAGGCGTCAAAATATTAAAATCGTTGGCCTACCTGAAAAGATGGAGGGAAGGCGTCCAGTGGAGTTTTTGGAGAAATTCATCCCTGAACTGTTAGTTGCCAGTAATTTTCCAAAGCCGGTTGTGGTGGATCGGGCTGATCGCCTGGGGAGTAGATCTGATGAGGAGGACGACGAGGCAAGACCGCGTGTCATGATAGCCAAGATCCACCACTTCCAAGTCAAGGAGAAAATACTACAACTATCTTGCCAACAGTTTCCTTTGAAATTCAATGAGAGGGCGATTCATATTTTCCCTGATTTTCCTGCGGAGGTGATGAAACAACGTCAAGCTTTTGAAGGAGTTTGTGACAGGCTGAAGGAGGCTGGCGCCAGGGTCGGCTTCCTTTATCCAGCCCGGCTCAGAGTTACCATGGGAAAATCGGAACAAGTTTTTTCCACGCCACAAGAACCTGAGCAGTTTGCAAAGACATCGACCTGAGTGCAAGTGCAGTGCACGTTTTGATAAATTATCTGGTATGTAAGCTTGTTACAATTACAAGTCGGGACACTTTTTTTTTCTTTTTCTCAAATGGTTACTATTTAAATCATTGCTTTTTGGAGAGAGGGCTTAGGGCTATTTACTTTAGCTAAACTTTTCTTTGTTATGGTCCGACAGCCTCGATGCTTGTTTGAGGGAAACATGCCTTCACTTTGTTTGGGAAAGTGGAGTGGGGGGAGGGGGGTATATCTGTGTGTTTTTTTTTTACTTGGTTCTTTTTTATGTTGTGTTCAATATTTAAGGGCCTCATTTATACGTTTCACTGTGCTTAGACATGCATACTTCTTCTTTAAGAGGTGGTGGCACTGGTATTACTTTTACTAGCTGGAATGTCCGTGGGTTGGGGCATGCCATTAAAAGGGCAAAAGTATTCTCTCATTTGAAGTATTTTAGCTGCAGACATTATGTTTCTGCAGGAAACACATATCAAGCCAACTAGAGCAAAGTTGCTCAGATGCAGATGGGTCAGTCAAATTTTTCAGTCCACATTTTCTAATAAAGCTTGTGGAGTGGCTATCCTAGTTAGCAAAAATATTCAATTTAGGCATGTTTCTACTATTTGTGACCCTAATATATCTATGGTCCCAACTTTGATGACCCAAGCTTTTTCAGTAAGGTCTTTAATCTACTGCCTGATCTTTCAGATACAAATGTGATTGTAGGGGGTGTCTTCAATTGTGTGATTGACAATTACCTGGACAGATCTTCTCAACCAACTCAGTTACCTTCTGCTACCTCTGCAACTTTAAATAATTTAATGTTATCTATGCATCTTGTTGACATATGGAGGCTTCAACATCCTACACATAGGGATTATTCTTTTTTGTCACAGCGTCACAAATCTTTCTCTAGAATCAACTATTTCTTACTTGACTCAAACCTGATATCAAATGTAATTTCCACCACATATCACGATATTCTAATTTCAGATCACTCTCCAACATCATTGGTACTTGACCTCAACCATGTGAAACGACAGTATAGTTGGTGCTTCCATCCTTCACTTCTCTCTGACTCCTCTTTTTCTCAGTTTATCTCTTCTAAAATAGCAGATTTTTTGGAAACAAATGGTAATCATGAGGTTACTGACTCAAACTTATGGGAAGCTTTCAAAGCTGTGATTAGAGGGCACATTATTTCTTTTGAAAAGTCCATGAGAAAGGAACAAACGGCGTCTTGTAGAAATTGAAAACGATTTAACACAGCTAGATATCACTTATAAATCATCTCATAACTCAATCACACTACAGAACATAATTAAACTTAAAGGTACAGTGTGTAGGATTCGTGGCGCATAGGTGGATAGTAGCTATTCCACTTCCTCTTTTGGCTACGGCAGACCTCGAGGGTCACCCGGGCGCGCCGTAACGCAGACAGCTCGCGTAGCCGCGCGCACCCGGCGCTGTGCGAGCTCTCGCCGACAGCTACGGTATAAATAAAACGCATGAAAAACACATGAAAACACACATTCCTGATCGTGTAGCATGACACTCTACACATCAAATGAAACCTTACAGTCTCCTCTTTTTGACTATGCAATTCATTTCCCTGCACAACAATCACTCCCCGAGCACATGGGGCTTTTATACAGAAAAGCACAAAACGAGGTTTGTTACTTAGCTTACCTTTGAAGGCTCTGGACAGGTCAAACTCTGTATTTCACCATAAACCTGCTCTCAATCTGTCCGTAAGGATCCAGCGAATAAAATCCAGTAAAACAATTTAGTCCAAAACACGTGTTATTACGACGTGTGATACAGCAGCCTGTCTTGTTTACCCAACACCACGAGGCTCCCCCCTCCCCCCTCCCCTTCCCTTTCTCTCCTTCTCTCCTTCTCTCCTTCGCTCCCACATGCAGCGCGGCTGAGCAGGCGCTAGCAGGAGCCTAGGCAAAGGATGAGCCCAAATGTCCTTCTGCGGCCCTCATATTCAAAATGGCTGCCTCTAATATGGAGAAGATCCCCCTTTTATGTGACTATATCTAAGTCCAAAAGAATACTTTGATTTCATGATGGAAGTGAAAAGGCTTGGAAAACACTGTATTTTTGAATGGGTATCTTCAATTTATGTAATTAATGGGTAAAAATCTTACACACTGTCCCTTTAAATATGAAAACAATGACATATTATCTGCCCAGGTACAGAACCAACTATTTAAATTGAATCAAAAACAATTTGAACTGGGAGATAAACCCCAGAAACTTCTGGCGTGACAGTTGAGGCGATTGCAGGCTATCAGAGCCATACATAAGATAAAATCAAAATCAGGAGATCTTATTACTAACCCTATGGATATAAACAAGCGCTTCAGGGAATATTATGAATAACTATATACATCCAAAGCCACAGGTGACACTTATGCATGGCTGGAGAACTTGAACCTCCCCCAGATTAAGTGAAGAGGCATGTGAAGCACTTAATGCTGATATTACAGCTGAATAAATCTCAGAGGCAATAAAATCTTTCCCCAATGGGAAAAGCCCTGGGCCGTATGGTTTTGGCATGGAGTGGTACAAGACATTCCACAAACAATTAGCTCCACTCTTCCTTAGGATGTTTGAGCATTCATTTGAAAGTCAAAAGTTCCCTAACACCTTATATGAAGCTAACATTTCACTTATTCCAAAGGAGGGGAGAAACGAGACTGAGCCCTCATCTTACCGCCCAATAGCATTACTGAACTCTGATTTAAAAATTTTCACAAAACTGATGGCAAATAGGTTAAATAAACATATTACCTCCATTGTTCATAAAGATCAAACAGGTTTTATTCCTGGCAGGTTTTCATTTTTTAATGTCCGAAGATTAATGAATATAATATACCATAACTACAAGAACGATTAGGAGGTGGCGGTGTTGTGCCTAGATGCAGAGAAGGCATTTGACCAAATAGAAATGCCATATATGTTTAGGGTGTTGGAAGAATTTGGATTTGGTCACCGTTTTCTTGGATTCAAATCTTGTATGCCAACCCGTCCTCTTCTATTCTCACAAATCAAGATAGGTCTGCTTCATTTCGACTACAGCGTGGGACACGTCAGGGATGTCCCCTTAGTCCACTCCTCTGCAAGATGTATTGAGCCCCTTGCTGTTCGTATTCGAAAGCATGATACTCTCCACCCCATTCATCTAGGAGCTGTGGATCACCATCTGTCTTTATACGCCGATGATGTGGCTATTTTCATGTCACAGCCTAAATCAACCATTCCTATTCTGTTAGATCTCATTCAGTCATTTGGGGATGTCTCTGGGTACACAATCAACTGGCAAAAAAGTGAATTTATGCGTCTTGGGAAAAATCACAAACCAGAGTTCCTGCATAAACTCCCATTTAAAGTGACAGACAAGTTGAAGTACCTTGGAGTAATCCTTCCAAAAGATCCCAAATTAATTTTTAAATTGAATTTCAATGAAAAGGTGGAAAAACTAAAAGGAGATATTGGAAAGTGGCACGCACTCCGCCTTTCAATGGTGGGCTGGATAAATACTATTAAGATGGTTTCTCTGGCAAGATTTCTTTATCTCTTTCAAAATCTTCCTTTTTTTTTAACAAAGTCTTTCTTTAAATTGTTGGACTCAATAATCATGCCATTTATATGGGGCTTTAAAACCCATAGGATATCAAAAAAGCATCTACAAAAATCAACAGAAAAGGGTGGATTTGGACTTCCATGCTTTCAGCATTATTACTGGGCAGCGAACCTTAGGGCTCTTGCTTACTGGGGTGAAGGTTATAATATTGGTGCTTCAACAGAGACCCCCGTGTGGGTTGCCATTGAAAAGACTGACGTTAAAGATACTTCACTCCCAGCTCTTCTTTTCTCAACACCTCGTCTTCCCAATTCAAAAGTGAATAACTTAATAATTCGTAATTGTTTGAGAATATGGCAGCAAATTAAGAATTAGTTACACACAGCACTGGGTTTAGTCTATTTATATACAGTCTGTGGTTTAGTCAGAGACTCAGCAACAGGGTGAGCAACAAGCAGTGGGTGCCCTCTGCTGGATAAGAATTTACCTACGTCAATGTCAATAGCAATGACATCGACATTCACCTTGTTATTGCCATGCACACACTACAAACTACAAATAACCAGGTAACATGATATCATAGAAGCAGTTGTGAAATTAGCATTTTAATTTGATGAATATTTTGTCAAACATTGGTCATTTTGTCAAACTGATCCCATTTACAAGCAAGCATGGAGCATTTCATGAAAGCACATTTTGTGAATAAGAAAAAAAACAGCGTTAAATTTAAAGGAGAATTAATGTTTTTTACAATCTGAGCCTTATTTTAGCAGGGCTCTCAAGTCTCACGCATTGAGAGTGTGACACACGCAATTCACACGCTCACACGCCACACATGGCATTTCTCACGCTGATTTTGTGTGTGTGTGTGTGTGCGGTCTGTGTGGCTCAGTTTATGCAGGCACCGCACGTTTTCAGCAAAAAAAACTCTCCCTCTCCTCCCAGTCCCACTCCCCGGAATAAAATCAGCCAATCAGAAAATAGATTGTTCTGTTGTTGGGCAGACTGTAGAGTGTAGTTTCAGCTGCTAAGCGCACACTGCGGTGATGATAAAACAAACTGCGAACCATCAGGTAATAACTTCATTTATATAACTCTCATTAGTTGCTTTGTAGTTTAAGTTTGCTCTTTAGACAAACATTTACAGCAGGGCTCTCAAGTCTCACGCATTGAGAGAGACAATTCGACGCGTTCACATGCTCACACGGCATTTCTCACGCAATTCAAGCCCGCCCCCCGCTCCTCAGGAAAAATTGTTCACTCGCACCCCCCCGCTCCTCGGAAATTACGCAGTCTCATGCACGACCCCTCTCAAAACTTGAGAGCCCTGTTTTAGTAATAAAACAAGTTGTTTTACTCACCCATAGCACTTTGGTGTTATATGGAGCACTTCCAGAGATGTTTTAGATTAGCGATATCCAGTGGTCAAAGTAGTTTTCATTTCTTACAGGTGCTATAATGTTCAGTGCATCACTTTACCGTTTAAAAAAAAAAAAAAAACACTTGTTTTACCTGGGTTTTTTTTTTTTTTTTTTACATTTTACACCTTTTTCATAGATAAATAACTTTTTTAATATACTTAATTATTTCATATTTTTTTAGTCAGCATAAACCCTCTCTTACAGGTGCAGGCAACGCGCCGGCCTTAAATCTTCTACCAGTGCACAGCACCGCCTCGCAATGGTTTAGGCTACTTTCACGGCTACAGTCAGATAAGTTTTGACAATCCTTGCTTAACAGACTGCAGATATCTCTGCACGAGAGTTTCGGGTAGCTTTCAGTTATTCTCGAATGGCATAGTGTGGTTGTTTGTGTTTTCTACTTAAATAGCGCACCTTACTTTTTTTTTTCAAATGTGGGTTTTGGCCACCATTAACCATATTCTCTTAGCGGTGCTGCGTACCGGCTGTGAATTTTATACCGGTGCTGCGTTCCGGTGCGCACCGCTTTACTTTCACTACTGGCGATATCCATAATGCGAGTTCTCGGGGCACACAATATATGCCCCGAGCGGTCTCCAAATAACACAAACTTTAGCACTTTTCAAATCATAGAAGCTCAATGTCTTAGTCTACACATTCGTTTGAGTCAAAAGTGTCCTGTAATCCGAAATTTATCCATAATTTACAGCTTTGCGTTTCATGTTTGGGTCCTGGGAGCTGAGAGTGAAATAAACTGTGACTCCGCACAGGCGCACTGGCCTCCTCATCTACTCGAAACTATGGATAAATCTCGGATTACAGGCCACTTTTGACTCAAACGAAAGTGTAGACTAAGACATTGAGCTTCTATGATTTGAAAAGTGCTAAAGTTTGTGATATTTGGAGACTGCAAACATGTGCCCCGAGAACTCACATTACGGAGATCGCAAATCTAAAACATCTCCGGAAATGCTCCAAATGACACCAAAGTGCTACTTGTTTTATTACCAAAATAAGGCTCAGGTTGTAAAAAACGTTAATTCTCCTTTAATAACATGTCAAAAGAACTATGTCACCAATATAAAACATGTTGCACACTTACACACACAGGTCCTATATTGCACAAAATTGAGTTAAGTTATGTTATAATGGTGTTACCTCCTCAAAAACATACCTAGAGTTGTGTTTTGTTTTAGTTTCACATGTTTGAGAAACCTTTTATTTAGTCTGTCTATATCTAAAACTCAAAATGCTCTGTTCCATTTTGTGAGATCATGTAGTGATGAGGAAACTTTTTAAAACAGATCGCAAAATACAGCCCCTTTAAGTAAGAAAGAAAGAACCTTCATGCTGTATCAGTCTCATTCAACAAGTACCTCAAGGGCAAAATAAATCACTTTTTTTTATTACTGTGCCAAAATAAACATCAAACTTCATCCAACTCATAGAAATATCCTGAGGTCAGCCTGGAAGTATATTTTACCTTTGTGAGACTAGTTCTAGTTTAAAGTAGTTTAAGTTGAACAAAATGTACACTAGCTCCATACTGAAGCTGCAGCATACAGAGGCTGAATGAAGGTGGTCTGGACTGTAGGGAGCAGTGTTATAGTATCAGTTAAACACATTATAGAATGAGAGGGCCCCTGCAAACTGGATGAGGTACACCCCAATTCTAGACGACCTCAGACCTGCGGCCCCTCCACCTGGTACAGTATTATTAAACCAAAATGAAATTTGCATTTGTATCCAAATACTTCAGACCCTGAGGTTCTTTTCTTGTATGAAATAGCTATTGTAGGAGTACCCCTCTCCACCACCTCCCAGTAACAGCGCCCCCTCCTCTCTCAAAATTCTCCACATCATGCTGTGGTTTCCTCACATGAGTTACTTTTCTGTTCCCCTCTGACAGTGACAGTCAGTTTGTTTTTCGGATGCTGGGTGGAGGTGGAGGCGGTGAGTCGTGAGGTTCTGGCAGTATAGCCACAACATCAATATCTGTGAATATGTCTGGTTCTGCAGAGGCGTATTACAGAGGCTTTGGCAGTTGAAACTCACTCACAGAGAGCTGGAGTTTGTCTTTGAGCTCTGACACAGCTCTGGTCACCTCCTCAAAGAAGAGATTGTATACTGTCTGGGCTCTGGTCCCTGTCCTCTCTGTGGGCAGTGAGAGGCAGTGCAGTATAAACTGGTTGTGATCTGGGTTGTTGGACAGTTCCTCCAGTTCAGAGAGGCTCTTCCTCAGCTCTGTGGCCTCCTGCTGCAGTTGGTCCTGGAGCTCTTGGACTCGGCTCAGTTGAATTTTCTCCTCAGACAGAATCTGCTGCTCCAGATTCTGTCTCTGAACCCTCTCTGCTGCAAAGGACACTGTGTCGTGGCCCTTGTGCTGGTCCACAGAGCAGAGGAAGCAGAGGAGCTGCTGGTCTGTGTGGCAGAACAACTCCATCATTTTGTTGTGTTCCTGGCAGATGTTCTCCTGGAGTTTGAGGGAGGGTGCCACCAGCTGATGTCTCTGCAGCATTGCCACAGTGGGGTGAGGCTGGAGGAGCGCCTCACAGTAAGAGACGACACATTGTAGACAGGATCTGAGCACCTTCAGCTTCCTCTCTCCAGGGCACACATTACAGGCCACATCCTGCGGCCCAGCACAGTGGTCACCAGGAGGCACTGTCTTCAGCTGCTCCACTAACGCTGATAAAATGATGTTTTTGCCAAGGACAGGCCTAGAGCGGTATTTCTTCCTGCACTCTGGGCATTTGAAGTTCACCTGTTGATCCCAGTAGATCTGAATGGAGTTCTTACAGAAGCTGTGTCCACAGGGAATAGTCACGGGCTCCTTCAGTAAATCCAAACAGATGGGACATGTTAAGGCCTCCATGTCGAGGATCAGATTGAGAAAGACATGGCAGAGAAAGCTCTGCCATGTCTTTCTCAATCTGACTGAGCTGTTTTCCTTTGACATAAATGAAACTTATGCTCTGACTCACGCTCCGCCCTCTGAGCAAACAGGAAGGAGAGACGTTTAGAGCAGGGGTCTCAAACTCAATTTACCTAGGGGCCGCATGGGGTAGAATCTGAATGAGGCTGGGCCGCATCAGGATTTCCACAAGAAAAGTGCAAATAAATCATTCCAATGTTCTCAAATATATTTATTTTTAATACAAATGAAATAAATGAAAAAATGATAAAATAATAAATCAATCAGTAATAAATAATTTAATAATAATAATGGTCATACAGTAGATACAGACGACTAAAGAAACCGCATATTGACTGGCTGGCTGGCTAGTTATTTTTTATTCAGTTTTAAATGTATGTATTAACAGTTTTTTAAACGTTAATTGCCTGAAATGGAACATTGAACATAAACTGTTTTAAACATGGATTCTCTGGTTCAGTCCTGGTTTAGTCCTGGTTCAGTCCTGGTTTAGTCCTGGTTTAGTCCTGGTTCAGTCCTGGTTTAGTCCTGGTTCAGTCCTGGTTTAGTCCTGGTTCAGTCCTGGTTCAGTCCTGGTTTAGTCCTGGTTTTAGACCTGGTTCAGTCCTGGTTTAGTCCTGGTTCAGTCCTGGTTTAGTCCTGGTTTAGTCCTGGTTTAGTCCTGGTTTTAGATCTGGTTCAGTCCTGGTTTAGTCCTGGTTTTAGACCTGGTTCAGTCCTGGTTTAGTCCTGGTTCAGTCCTGGTTTAGTCCTGGTTCAGTCCTGGTTCAGTCCTGGTTTAATCCTGGTTTTAGACCTGGTTCAGTCCTGGTTTAGTCCTGGTTCAGTCCTGGTTTAGTCTTGGTTCAGTCCTGGTTCAGTCCTGGTTTAGTCCTGGTTTTAGACCTGGTTTAGTCCTGGTTTAGTCCTGGTTCAGTCCTGGTTTAGTCCTGGTTTAGTCCTGGTTTAGTCCTGGTTTTAGACCTGGTTCAGTCCTGGTTTAGTCCTGGTTCAGTCCTGGTTTAGTCCTGGTTTTAGACCTGATTCAGTCCTGGTTTAGTCCTGGTTCAGTCCTGGTTTAGTCCTGGTTCAGTCCTGGTTCAGTCCTGGTTTAAGACCTGGTTCAGTCCTGGTTTAGTCCTGGTTCAGTCCTGGTTTAGTCCTGGTTCAGTCCTGGTTTAAGACCTGGTTCAGTCCTGGTTTAGTCCTGGTTCAGTCCTGGTTTAGTCCTGGTTTAGTCCTGGTTTTAGACCTGGTTTAGTCCTGGTTCAGTCCTGGTTTAGTCCTGGTTTAGTCCTGGTTCAGTCCTGGTTTAGGCCTGGTTCAGTCCTGGTTTAGTCCTGGTTTAGTCCTGGTTCAGTCCTGGTTTAGTCCTGGTTTAGTCCTGATTTAGTCCTGGTTTAGTCCTGGTTTTAGACCTGGTTTAGACCTGGTTCAGTCCTGGTCTAGTCAATATATGGATTATCGCAGTATCGCCCGGGTCTCACGCGCGCGCACATCAAACAACACGTAGCGCGAGTGAGGCCGTGACACTATCTGCACGTGTGGGAACAGGGCCGCCCGCCGCCTCTCCACAGATCTGACAGGCTCTGAATGGAGTCAGAGACGGACGAAGACGCGTTCACGGAAGTAGCGCCCTCCCTCCCTCCCGCCGGAGCTGTGCGCCCACGCGGGGAAAAGTGCGCGCAAAGCGGGAGGGAGGAAGAGAGGAGCGAGCGAGCACTCTGTGAAGAAGGGACACACAAATGCACCTGCCTCCCTCGTGTCTAAGAAATGGATCAATCACTGTCCCTGTCTGATGTCTGCCTGCCGCAACCCCAAACACACAAGCACACACAAGCACTAAAAGCTCTAAGCACTGGGACCTCACCCTAGCCTCGCCACACATTTAGAGAAAATAAGCACGACCGATGTCCCGCCCTCCAGAGCCATATACCACATCGTGATTGGTTCATTCTGCGTCGCACACAAGAAATGAAATTCATATTAATCTTGCGGGCCTCACTTATATTAATCTTTCATATTAAGACGAGGGCTGCAAATTATCGTCCCGGGGGCCGCAGTTGGCCCGCGTGCCGCGTGCCTGAGACCATTGGTTTAGAGGGACTATACAAACTCTTTCACCACTTTACTAATGATTAAGCCCTAAACATAGTTTCCCCTCCTACATTTTTATAGTTCATCTTCAACTAGTCTTTCCTCAAATTTACTCAAATACTCAAACCAAAATGATGAACACACTTTGTCTCTTTAGATACCACTTGTTATTTTTCATTAGTGAAATGATTTGAATGCTACCATTCTTTTATGTTGGGTTGATTATGTTAGAGATAGATGATCCAGTTTCCTGTTTCTTAAAAATGAAAAGGACAAGCTCTTCTCATATAAAGTCACAAGTGTAAAGTCCAGAGGTGACTCACTGTTTGTAGGAGTGTTGTTGTTTTATTATGGAGTTCAGAATCTGCTGGGTCCATGGAAGTGGAAAGTTAACAGAACAGTACAGAACATTTTGCATGGAGAAATAAATGATGAAAGAACATCCTTGGCCTTTGGAGGATGTGGTCATGATGTTGAGGATGTAGATGAGTTGTCATACTATGGACAGGCATGAAAACGGGTCAGGGGTGAAAAAGGTGTGTATGAGGATCCATTGGGGTTGGTGCATTGTGTTCTGGGCAGCAGATCTGCTTGGACTGCTGCCCCCGCGACCCAGAAATGGAAAAAGCGGAAGATGTATGGATGGATGGATGATTATAATTGCTTGAAAAGTTGGCTGCTTTGTATAAAAATAAAGCTTTAAAATACACTTTTCTCCCTGGTTATTTTGACAGTGCACACGTGCAGTATTTTACTAATGGCATGAGAAGAACACCGGCGCATGAAGCTGATGGGAACGCCACTTGTACAGTTCAGCATATGATTGGCTCCTGGCAGCGGAACAGGCGGGATATTTGCTGACACTCACCATATTGCCAAGAGGGATATTGCTGTTGTGAAGTGTCCCTATAGATGGATTATTTGTTTATGAACAAAGCAGATGTGGCGGAGCCTGAGTCCAGAAAGCAACACTGTCTGCGCGGTTAACTTCAAGTTGCAATGCTAGCTAGCGCTGTTATAACTAGCTAGCTAACTAGCTATAACTAGCTAGCACTAAAACAGTTTATCGCCATGTGATAAAATAAGTTATGATACTAAACTAACATTAGTGAGTGGGATACGTCTTAATGACCCGTATGCGTTAAATGCAGGTGAGTGTGTAAATTACAAGAAGAAATGTCTCAAACTTCAGTAGCCGGACATCCACTCATACCTGATCGATACACCTATCCCCGCCCCCTTGGGAAAGATTGAAATCTGCTGAAATCCTACGAGACACTGACATGATCCCAGACACTGACATGATCCCAGACAGGACAGTGGCTCTTCCTGCAGCAGACATGCGCAGTAGAGCGCCTAGTGACATAGTCCTCTATAACAGGGGTGGGCAATAATTTTTTCCATGGGGCCCCATGAGAAACAGAAAATATTGTGGAGGGCCGGGCCAAAATACTTAACTCAATTCTGCATAATATTAATTGTATTTCTTTATAGAAAAGAAGTAAATAGCATCGTTTTGACATTCTGGTAAGACTGGTAAGAGTTTATGTTATGACTAAACAATGAAAATGTGAGGTTCCCTTACAAAAATATCATTTATAAAAACACCTCTAAAATAAAAGCAATACAGCTTTAGTCCATGCATGAGGTAAAATTATAAACTATGTTTATTTTGTAATTCCAAATGAGCTTAAACGGGCCGGTCAGAGTCAACCAAAGAGCCGTATGTGGCCCAGGAGCTGCAAAAGGCAAAGTCAAATTCAAAATGTACTTTATTGTCAATTCACTATGTAACAGACATTACACAGAGGACTGAAATTGCATTTCACCAGACACCAAATGTGCAATCTGACTAAAAAAACACACCTGCACACACACACACACACACACACGCACGCACACACACACACACACACACACGCACACGAGCACGCACACACAGCTACACTCATAGACATGAAGTGTATACAGGCATCAACAATAAATAGACATAAGACATACAGGTAAACATATACTCTTCCAACAAGAAGGAATGATCGAGGTAGAATGAAATGTGCAATATGTGCAAGTGCAAAAGTGAAGGTGCAATTTGTAAAGTGCAAGAGTGCAGAAGGCTACAGCCCACATTTCCTACCGCCCACCCAACCAGCCCCCCACAGCTGCCTGACACCACACAACCAAACAACCCAAACAGTAACACACACACACACACACACACACATACTAACATGCTAAAATACATAAAACTGCACATGTGAGTGAGGCTGAATGCAGACGAACTGTCAGAGGAGGCGTCTACACCAAGAGCAGAGAGCCGTCCACTGCCACCAGGGACCGCCACAAGGGCCAGGGGAGAGATGAGGCCCAAGCACCACCCCCCCACCAGGAGCCCACGGGCAGTGTGTGGCAGCCGCAGCTGACCACCGCTCCCGGTGCAGAAGCCCCTTCAGAGGAAACACTGGAAATCCTAAAAATAATAGATCAACATTAGTTCAAAATAAATATAATAAATAAATAAGTTAAATAAAATATGAACAGTAAAAACAGGTAAAAGTATCAAATTTCACTCGAAGGCTAAGCTAAACAGGTGAGTCTTGAGCCCACTCTTAAAAACATCAACATTCTCTGCAGCCCTGAGGTCCTCCAGCAGGCTGTTTCGTAGATGAGGGCTGTAGCACTGAAAAGATGCCTCTCTGTGAGTGTGTCTCCTGACTTTGGGAATGACCAGGAGCCTGCTGCCGGAGGAACGCAGGGTCCGCGACGATTTGTAAGTTAAAAGCAGTTCTGAAAGATAACATTTAAAGATGACATTTAAGATGACATTTAAAATCAATCCTGAAACTCACAGGGAGCCAATGCAGTGATTTTAAAACCGGTGTAATGTGGTCCCGCCCTCTGGTCCTAGTCAGGACACGTGCTGCTGAATTTTGTAATAATTGCAAACCTGAAATACTCTTTTTGGGAAGACCAGAGAGCAGGGCGTTACAGTAGTCTATGCGACTGGTGATAAAAGCATCAATGTCTCCGTGTTGGCCCGAGACAGAATAGGACAGACTCTGTCTATGTTTTTTAGGTGGTAGAAACCTATTTTTGTGATATTTTTAATGTGTGGGAGAAAAGTCAGCTCAGAGTAAAAAATGACGCCCAGGTTTTTCACTTGAGGAGATGGGTTAAAAGACTGTGCTTGTAGTTTAGATAAAAGTTTCTCTCTCTGGGCCTCAGGACCGATGATTAAGACCAATTTTTGTCCTGATTAAGCTGGAGAAAGTTTCTTGCCATCCAGGATTTGATATCTAGAATGCAGTTAAAAAGAGCATCCATTGGCCTGGTGTCACCAGGAGACATGGAGATGTAAAGCTGTGTATCATCTGCATAGCTGTGGAAGTTGATTCCATGTCTCCTGATGACACCACCAAGAGGGAGCATGTACAAGTTAAAAAGCACAGGGCCTAACATGGAACCCTGGGGCACACGACATGTGATTTTATGGACCTTGGAGGAGCATAAATGTTCTGTCACTGCGTGCACATGGTAGGTTCGGATTGGATTTCTCCAAATCCGATCCCGTTACTCGGCGAGTGGTCTGTCCTTAGATCCCAGTGCACATGAAGCTCGTGTAATCGGATAATGGTCAGAGACCTGGCCGGCTCCGTTACGCTATGTGGTGCTGTAGTCCAACTACTTCCGGGTGATGGCTACTCAATAAAAACACAACAAACTATGTGGTGGTATACAAAGATGGCGCTCAAGGAGTTTGACGGAGCAGCATTGATGTACATGTAGGAGAGGTGGAGACCCAACAGGCGGAGATGGAGGCTCAGCTGGCAGTGGTGAAGACCCAGCTGGCAGAGGTGTTGGTCCAGGTAGCAGTGGTGAAGACCCAGCCAGCAGAGGTAAAGGCCCAGCTAGCCGTGGTAAAGGCACAGCTAGCAGTGGTGTTGGTCCAAGTAGCAGTGTTGAAGGCCCAACTAGCAGTGATGTTGGTCCGGGTAGCAGTGGTGAAGGCCCAGCTAGCAGAGGTAGACACCCAGCGGGCAATTCCATGAAAATGTTCATGGAATGTTTATGGAATTTTCTTCAGTGTGTTGATTAGCCTGATGGCCTGTGGAAAGAAGCTGTTTCTCAGTCTGTTTGTGTGGCACCGCATGCTGGAGTAGCGTTTTCCAGATGGTAGGTGGGAGAACAGTTTGTGTTCTGGGTGGGTGATATCCTTGATGATATTGATGGCTCTCTTGGAACAGCGTAATGTGTATAAGTTCTGAATGGCTGGTAAGGGTGATCTGATGATCTTTTCTACATTCCTCACCACCCTCTGTAGAGCCTTCTTGTCTGCAGCAGCTGTTGTGCCAGAAAGAGAGGCTGTTGGTGAGCATGCTCTCAACAGCACCCCTGTAGAAGGTGGTGAGTACAGAACTGGGGAGGTTTGCTCTCCTCATCCTGCACGGGAGGTGAAGGCGTGCCTGTGCGTTCTTGACCAGGAAGGCGGTGTTGGTGGTCCATGTGAGGTCGTCTGTGATGTGCACTCCCAGAAACTTTGTGCTTTTCACAGACTCCACAGCACTGCCATTGACTGTGAGTGGGTGTGTGCCGGGTGTTTTTTCCTGAAGTCCACAGTTATTTCTGTGTCATCAGCAAATTTGATGATATGATTCAATGTGAATCTGGCACAGCAGTCGTCATCAGTGTGAACAGCAATGGAGACAGCACACATCCCTGGGACCACCGGTGTTAATGATGGTGGTCTTTGAGGAGTTTTTTCCGACTCTTACTGTCTGTGGTCTGTTAGTGAGAGAGTCCATTATCCAGTTGCATAATGAAGTGCTGCTGCCTATTGTACTCAGTTTATTCACCAGGTGTTGTGGGATGACTGTGTTGAAAGCGGAGCTGAAGTCAATGAACAGCATCCGTACGTGGCTGTTTTTGTTTTCCAGATGAGCCAGGCATAGGTGGAGTGCTGTTGCTAAGGCGTTGTCAGTGGAGCGCTTGGGGCGGTAAGCAAACTAGACAATGTCCATGTCTGGTCTATAAGTAACTTTGAATATAAGACACAAGTTGGGCAATAGCAAAAATAGATAAGGTTCTAATACCATTGACAGGGTGAAGCAAATAATAATAATAATAATAATAATAATAATAATAATAATAATAATAATAATAATAATAATAATAATAATAATAATAATAATAGTAAATAAGAAATCACTTAAAAAAGAACACATAGAATGCATTTCATATTACGGTTATCTGAGTTCATACTGTATGTAATTAAGCAAAGATATAGTGAAAACATACAAATAAGTTCATTGTCCAACAGGGGAGATAGTTCATTGTCCATAAAAGGGTTAAAGTTCTTGCTCATAAGGGGCTAAAGTTCATTGTTTAAAAGGGGCTGGGGTTGTGCAGTAGACATTTCTTTGAGAGTATTTATTATACTGGGGAGACAGGCACTCATTCGTTTGGCTCACAGTTGATAAAAAGTTCTTCAATTAATATATTTATTTCTCTTTTTTTTTTTTGCATTTTTTACAATTTTTCCATTTGAAAACCCATTGACCCACAAGTCTCTTTATATTCAAAGGGACCATCTGTATAGATTAAAATTTGGACATTGTTTGTCTGACCAGCATAAGAGGCTTCTATGATTTCTATGCTTCCCAAAACTAAGTTGCTTATTTCCTTTATTAGGTTTGATTTATTAAAAAAAAAAATAATAAAAAAAAAATTCTAAACAGTCATACAGTCATTACATACGCTACACTCTTCATACTAAAACCGCTTTTTTCACTTAAAAAAAAAAAAAAAAAAAATTTTTTTTCATTTTTAAAAAAATATTATTTTTCAATTTCTCGTGAACTCCCGTGAACTCAATTTCCCGTGAACACTAGCGCGTTATTTAGTCACGTGACTTTGTAAAATAATCACGTGTTTTCTCCATCATGGCTCCCGTTGTCACTGCTGAAGATTTCTCCAACTTACAACTTCTTCTAAAGGTATTTTCATTCACTTTCCCTAAACTAAGACATACCTGTCTTAGTTAGACGTATCTGTCTTAGTTTAGTGAAATTAAAACGGTATTCTGACGGCGTGAAATAAACTTAGTTTTGGCATGTCTTTCTTTGCACGAAAAATAGTAATCATGATCACTGTGTTTGGAACTCGGTTTGTTTATGAGTCAGAAAATGTGTTTTTGTCATCTCCAAAGACTAATATTCATACAGTATTATAGGAAACTGTCACAATGTGCTCAAATCTATCTAAATGTAGTGGCTGAGGTTCACGGCTGAGGCACTTCTAGTGGAGGCACTTGTTTGTCTTCATGGAAATGTTATTGCTTTATCTAGAATGTCCCACAGTATAGATTAAACCTCTCTATCCCGAGGGAGAACATCAGGTTATAGCACTTCGCAACGTTACAGTTCATATCTCAGATCTCTATTTATTGTCATTGCACAAGAAAGAACAACAAAAGTGTGTTTGGAGCATCCACATACGTAGTTGTAAAGTGCGAAAAAGTAAAGTGCAAACCCAGTGAAATAAATACCCCTCATTAACCGCTAAATAACCCCAGTTTAAACATTTGTAAACATGTGACATCAGTACAGCAGTATTGGCAGCAGCATCAGGGCATGTAATTAATATTATCATTAAAGTGCATTAGACAGCAGGGCCATTCAGACAGATACATGAGAATACTGTAGTGACATTATGCATCAATGCAAAACCATTTCAGAACTATTGATTGGTGAGTGTGGTTATTGTCCATGGGAGGGGGGTAGAAAGGGGTGGGGGGCAGTGTTCAGTAGCCTCACAGCTTGTGGGTACAGGCTGTTGGCCAGTCTGTGTGTTCTGGCCTTTATGGCCCTGTACCTTCTCCCTGAGGGCAGCAGTTGAAAGAGGTGGTGAACAGGGTGGTGCTGGTCCCGCAGGATGTTGCGCACTCTACTCAAACAGCGAGTGGAATCTGTGGAGAGTCACCCATTTTCGTTCCTATGTTTGTATTTTTGAGCAACAGAAACACTCATAATGAATAAATACTAGATTTATATATTTAATGTCATACCATGGAATATCCAGGGAAAGCAATAAGATCTCCATTAAACCCTAACCCTTTAAATGTGATTAAATGTTATTATTATTTTATTTTATTATTTTATTCGATTTTTAGCCACTTGAATTGATTTTCATTTGATAATACAGTGTTAGTCATAGATTTGGTCATGGTGGCATAAATAATTATTTGAATATTTTAATCTCATTCAAATTGTGGAGTATAACCAGGGCCGGATTATGGGGGGTCTGGGCCCCAGGGCCAGGAGTTTGCAAAGCCCCCCCCCCCTTTCAAAACCCTTGGTAAATCAGAGGCTCTTTGTAAGAACATTTGTAATCAGAGGGCTCTCTTAACAGTATGCTCTCCCATTAGGGCTCCCCTTAGCCAGAAGTCGCGACCCTTAGCAGGGGCTTTCATAATCATAGGGCCCTCTGAAAGCATTCCCCCCTTCTTCCTTGAACCCGTAGTTGGTAACCATTAGGGCTCCCTTAGGAGTATTCACGAGAGGCACTACAGCAGGGCCAGCCCAGGGGCCCTCTGACTGCTGTCTTCCTTAGCCCAGGGGCCCTCTGACTGCCGTACCTCATATTTTATTATTTTATTGACCTTTATTTAACCAGGAAATGTCCCATTGAGATTAAGAACCTCTTTTTCAAGGGAGTCCTGGCCAAGAGGCAGCAGCAAACACAAAACAGTTACATATTTACACAGATAAGACATAAAAGTTTTAAAACATTATAAAAAACAAGTGCAGATGGTGGAATTGATATAAAAGTTTAAAAACATTATAAAAAGCAAGTGCATTGTGGAATTGGTCTCAAAAGCTCTCAGTTTGGATTTAAAAGTGCTCAAGGAAATTAAATCAGTTAGTTTCCAGTCTTTCTGTAGCATATTCAATGCAAAAGGTGCAGAGTAAACAAATGCCTTTTTGCCCAGTTCTGTACGAGCATAAAGCAACAAATGTTCTTATGAACAAAGAGAATACGATTCAGCATTTCTCAGAGCAATTAGGGTGCAAATGTACGAAGACCGTAGTCCCAATATTGCCTTATAAATGATAGTGTACCAGTGACTAGTCCTCCGAGTGGCCAGAGCAGGCCATCCCACTCGAGAGTATAATTCAGTGGTGAGTGGACATTTTACAGTTTGTAATGAACCTCAAAGAAGCATGATAAACAGTATCAATCATTCGAAGACATTGAGCAGCAGCATTCATGTACAAAAGATCTCCATAATCCAACACAGATAAAAATGTTGCATTGACAAGACGCTTTTTTTACATTAAAAGAATAACACAGTTTATTTCGAAAATAAAATCCCAATTTTAGCCTCAGCTTCTTCACAAGATTATATGTGGCTTGAAAGTGAGCTTGTCATCAATTATGACACCTAGGTATTTGTACATATGAACCACCTCTATTTCACTGCCCTTAAGAGTGGACACTGTGGAAATCATTTGAGGCAACTTTTTACAATTAGAAAACAACATAAGCTTTGTCTTATCAGCATTGAGAACAAGTTTCAAGTTAATTAATGAGTGTTGGACAGTTATAAAAGCTTTCTGCAAAGATTCAACAGCCTGAACAAGAGTTGCTCCACAGCAGTAAATAACTGTCATCAGCATAGAAATGCAGTTTTGCATCTGACACATTTAAACCCAAAATCATTGATATAAATCATAAATAAGAGGGGGCCCAATACAGACCCCTGTGGCACACCCTTGTAGACAGAAAGAAACTCAGAACACAGACCATCATATTTAATACATTGAGATCTATTGCTGAGATAATTTGAAAACCAAGCTACTGTATGCTCTGAAAAACTCGAATGAAGCAGTCTAATTTTTAAAATATCGTGGTCGACGGTGTCAAACACTTTCGACAAATCAATAAAAAGAGATGCACAATATTGTTTCTTGTCAAGCGCAACAGTAATGTCATTTACCACTTTCATTGCTGCTGTAATGGTACTATGTTTTTTCCTGAAGCCAGATTGATATGATGACAAAATGTTATTTGAGTACAAAAACTATTTTACTTGTTCACTAACAAGAGCTTCAAGAAGTTTAGCCAAGATTGAGAGGTTGGATATTGGTTTATAACAGGGGTCGGCAACCTTTACCACTCAAAGAGCCATTTGGACCCGTTTCACACCGTAAAAAAACATTGGGAGCCACAAAACCCTTTTGAAATTTAAAATGAAATAACACTGCATATAACGGCTTTTTTTTTTTTGCCTTTGTGCCATAGAATTACATTTTGAAAATGAACGAACTAAAATAAAATACATTTTAATCAAATACAGTGGTCCCTTGCTATATCACGGTTCACTTTTTGCGGCCTTGCTGTTTCACTGATTTTTTTTTTTTATAGTGTATCAACGCGCATTGTGTTCTGCGTCCTGATTGGCTAAGGGACTGTAGACCTTTACCGATTCGTCAGTCCTTCTCCTCCGTGCCTCCTGTACAGAATGCGTTCAATTTGCCAGATTTATATAAATGTTGGATCGCAGTGTGACTCTGACGTGCTGTATGTTTGCAAGTTTTCTCTCGGACAAAACCCGCGACAGCGGAGCAGCGCCAGGACAAAGAGGCTCGGTCAGAGGAACTTTGAAATACACGCACCACTGTACTGAGCCGCATCAGAGGGATCAAAGAGCCGCATGCGGCCGACCCCTGGTCTATAATTTGTCAGGAAAGCAGCCCCCTTTTAATAAGTGGAGAACATAGCCCAGGGGCCCTCTGATTGCCATCCCTGCCCTATAACAGTGTGAGTAGTCAGTAGCTCAGTTGGTAGAGTGTTTGTCCACTGATCCAAAGGTTGGCGGTTCAAATCCCGCTCTTGACATAAGAAACATCAGTGGTTGAGCGGTCAGACCCACAGGTCCACTGACCCACAGGTTGGTTGGTACGATTCCAGCTCCCACAGATGAATGCTGCCGTTGTGTCCTTGGGCAAGACACTTAACCCACCTCGCCCCCAGTGTCTGCGTACACTGGTGTGTGAATGTGTGTGTGAATGGGTGAGTGGTTCCTTGTTGTAAAGCACTTTGGGCACCTTGAAGGTGGAAAAGCGCTATATAAAGATGCAGGGATGAAAGAGTTCCGTTTTTTAGCGGATCTCCGCTTTTTTTTCAGCTGTGGGGTATTTTTTTTATTTTTTTTAAATATCTGTGCAAATTCGTTGAGAAAGATTTTGGGTGTATATACTGTATATATGTATAGTTGTGTTTAGGGTCGCCAACAGTCTCTTGAAAAACAGAATGGTCCCGTATTCAGAACAAAAGTACGTGTGTCTCGTATTAAACTTTGTATTAAACTGACTTTCCGCTTTTTTCATGTTTGGCCACTTTCATCCCTGAAAGATATGACCATTTACCATAACATCCTAGAGAATAGAGGCCCTCTGACATCGCAATTGGCATCAGGATCTGCATCCTGGACCCTTGGGCCCCGCTGGCCCGGTCCGTAATACGGCCCTGAGTATAACTGTCACTTTTGTTTATATTTTAATTTTAAGCACTTGTTTTGGCCAGTGGGGGGCACCATAGTCTCCTGTATTAATGGACTGTATTACACAATACAGTTTCCTTTTTTCATATCTAAAACAACAACTGCAGTAAGATAAGAATCATTTTTCATCTCTCACATAAAGTTTACATCTTTAGTTCACATGAAGACAAACGCATACATCATTTGTAAATCAGCTAAACTTTATTTTGTTTTCTCTTGAAGGCTCCATCTAAAGATGCAGTGAGAGAAGTGTGTGTGCATAGTCACAGAGGTCCAAGTCGACTCCTCACTGAAAACACAGCGGCCAAATTCAGCATCTCCTCCTCCCAGGCCACTCAGGTAACACAAACACAAAATACGATGAAATCCTTGGAGTTGTGTTTTGTTTCATGCACACGTTTCACGCACAAACCCTCCATATCTTCTCTGAAGAAAATACTCTGTTACACTCTGTTCGACCTTGTGATGTCATGTGGCAGTACAGAAGTGCTCCACTGTTTTTAAACGGCGTACACCTTTATTAGAATCATGGATGACTGGAATTGCTCTGGAATCTCTACTGACGTAAAGGTGAAAAGGAGCTGTTAACTTAGAAAGCTATGGCTTCATGATATCATGAGGTGGAAGAGAGCATTTTGAGTTTTGGAGATGTAGGCAGACAAATGGATAATAAACAGTTACTCAAACATGTGTGAATGAAACGAAACACAACTCCAGGTATGTTTCTGAGGTGGTAACAACATTCTAACATGGCTTAAAGCTCACAGCGGTCAATTTTGCGTAATATATGACCTTTAAACCATTTATTAATGAGACAACAAAATCTTCTGTCTTATTCTGCATAAAAACTGCTAACCCTGTAGATTAGATCTGTAAATATTCTGAAATACATTGTTGTTCCATTTTGTCAGTTCCTGTTTATTTTTGTCTAACCTTCTGAATGTGTATAAAATGTTTCTATTATCTAACTATAAATTGCTAATCTAATCAATCATAGTGCAACGTCTATTTTCACAAATAGTACAGTTACAAAATTATCAAAATAGCAATGATGATATTACATTTATTATGATGAATCAAATCACAGTATTCTGTTGTTGTTTTTTTATTATTGTTGCAGTTGGTTGAGTCTCTGCACGCTCTTTCCCATCATGTCATCTTCTATAATCTCACATCTCCGGAGCAGATCCTGGCCGTTTTTCCTGAATCGTTTCACTCAAGCCTCAAGAACCTCCTCACCAAAATCATACTGGAAAACAGGTGTGTATAAGAGCGACACACTATGGTCCTTCTGTCTTTGCTGCCACCATTGCAAAGATATGCATACAATAAAATGTTTAATTAGACTCAGACTTGGACCACTGTTTCTCGGACTGTAGTGTGTGTATGTGTTCAGTTGAAACTTGGACAGATCTTCAGTTGGTGGGCTCATTTAGAGTCCACAAATTTTAGATTGTATCCACTTTTTGGTTCTACTTTGGTTCATTTCTTGTTTAGAACTACAATGCAGTGATGTAGTCCACGTTTAGACCTGGTTTAGACCTAGAATAGCTCTAATATAGACCTAGTTTGGAAAGCAAGATCTTTTCTTTGGTGGTACTTGAGAGCCACTGACTTACACAAACTTAGTCCAATTTTCGTTTTTCTTTGAGTGGAGCCCAGGAAGAGTCGTGTTTGCACTAATTGTGATCCTTTAAATTAACAAATAAACAAAAAGGCTTCACTGCATAATTTTTCTGTCAGAAATAAAACCTTTTATTTAATTACAAGTGTTTTTACTCCACAAACAGAAACATGCATTTGGCTCCATACTGTTAGACGTGCCGCTCCACAGACCTGATTCGTAACAAGGCCAGGGTACAGCACCTGCTTGTCTCCACAGATTGCTTTGCCTAAAATGTTTCACAGTGTGACATTAAACTTACCTATCATGGAGTGACTAATAATTGCATTTCTATATTTTTGTTTCAGTCCAACCTGGAGAACAGAAGCCCTCAGTAATCAGAGTGAGTAGAAACATGTAGAATGTGTGCTTAATGAGAATTCAGTGAAGTAATTTAAAAGGGTTTCTTGCACGTGTGTTTAGTTTCACTGCCGCAGTTGAAGGAGATGGACTGGAGAGTGGACCTCGTGACAAGCTCGGAGTCAGTCAGTCGAATGGCCATTCCCACCTGCCTCCTGCAGCTCATGGTAAGAAGACAACTCACTTTTGCATTGAAACATTATGTCCATTTTGTTGAACTTGTTGTTGAAGAGCTGCTAAACACCTGTGCTAGAGTTAACTCAGCTAACAGTCCAAATTTGAAAAATCCAACAGAGTGGGCAGGACTCGGAGGGTTGGAGAGCGCAGGTGGAGTGATGGTGTGGGTGGGGCTTGACCTATGAGTGACAGCCGGGTGACGTGGAGTATGCGGTATTGGCAGAGTGACATCAATGTGAGTTTGGCCACAGAGTGGAGTGTAGACCGCTAAGAGTGGCTCCTCACGTACCGCCCACAGACCGTGAGCTGACTGCGAGTGGCTGTGCTTGTCACTTAATAACCTGCATCTGACACGTTTGTCCAACCTGGAAATTCAAATGCCGTGGCTATAGTTGGTCCTAAAGGGGCTGGTACAGACATGGCTTTGACCTAAAAGTCAGATTTTTAACGGTCCCATGACATGGTACTTCTTGATGCTTTTATATGGTGCCTTAATGGTTCCCTAATACTGTAAATGAATCCTTCTTCAAAATCAACACTCAGTGCATGAGAAAGACACATGTACACAGTCAGTCAGAATATCTCTCTCTGAACAACTCATTCTGGGCCTTGTTGCTTGAATGCAAATAAGGAGGACACAGATAGGTTAGAGGAGCGGGTGGGGGGGGCCAAATGCGCCGCTGGTTAGGTGCGCTGTCTCCCACTTTTGCGTTTTAAGCGCGGAGGAAGAAAGGATAGGAATTTCAATGAAAAAACACATTTTCACAGAAAATAAAATTAAACCACTGCTGTTTCAGAGGTCCAGAGGGTCGGGTAAAGGACTTCCGAGCCTAGAAACACTCGCACGTGCCTCCAGGCAAATAAAAAAATGCATTTCGCATTGCGTAGCTCCTTCCTCCTTGCTACAGTTAAATCCCATTTCTAATAATCTGTCTTTTTAAATCAGCATTGCAGTTTATAATGAACATTATTACTATTAATTACTAATAACCCTATTATTTATGTCTTTAAGTAGTACTTCAGCACACTTTTATCTGTATTTATCAGATGGAGGACTCATGTTGGCGTGGTAATGAGGCGGTCTCCACGGTGACGCTGGAGCTCAGTCGAGAGTCTTTGGACACGATGTTGGATGGACTCGGGCGAATCCGGGACCAGCTGTCTGCAGTTGCTGGGAAATAAGGAAAAATTCACTCCATTTTGGACATTTAAGGAGGTTTTCCTTTTGGATTGATTTCATGTTACTTTTCCAATATTTGTATGGAACAGTCAAAATGCATTAGTCTTTAGAGTGCTTAACCAGAAGTGGCGTTACATTTTTATGCATTCATCACACATTACACACCTGGTGGTAGGGTACTTTTGTTGCCCTGGATTAATTTTATTTATGGTGCATGTTTTGGGTTGATGGGGTAAACTGGAATGCCGGAAGGAAACCCACCCTTTTATCAATCAATCAATCAATCAAATATTTATAAGGCGCTTTTCATACAAAATTGTAGCACAAAGCGCCTTACAGTGGTCAAGGATTAGAAAATTGACCTTTATTGATCTCGCACAGGAGAAGTTGTTTCTATATTTGACCCGGGGACCATCCCCATGATTTTGTTTTGTTATTTATGCTTTGGTCAGGCCCTAAGCTGGAGGATTTTACCTATGGCGCATGTTTAGGTTGGTGGAGGAAACCGGAGTACCCGGAGGAAACCCACCCAAACACGGGGAGAACATGCAGTCTCCACACAGAAGGGCCCGGGCAACCCGAACCTTCTTGCTGTGAAGCATGAGTGCTAGCCACTCAGCCACCGTGCCGCCAGGGAAAAAAAAAAAAACAGCATCAACAACAGCAGCAGCAGCAACAACGGCAACAACGACAGAACAACAGCAACAACAACAACAGCGACAACAGGAACATCAGCAACAACAACAGCAGCAGCAACAACGACAGAAACAACATCAACAACAGCAGCAACAACGACAGAAACAACAACATCAACAACAACAACAACAGGAACAGCAACAGGAACAGCAACAGGAACAGCAACAACAGCAATAGCAGCAATAGCAACAGCAGCAACAACAGCAGCAGCAACAACAGCAGCAGCAACAACGACAGAAACAACAGCAACAGCAGCAACAACAGCAGCAGCAACAACAACAGCAGCAACAACAGCATCTTATCTTATCTTCTATTGCCCTTCTGCACTCATGTTTACCATTTCCCTGTGAACTGATTAAAAATAAAAATCTGATATTTTGCAAATCTAAGCATCGTACATAAATCATTCATCCCTAATAGCTTAACCATTTGTGGCAGTTATTGATTGCATTAGAAGACAATTACAGATTTCAGTCAGTGTAGTGTATAACAACAAAGCTAAAAGGGGACCTAAAGCAATCAGCTGTAATTCGATCACTGCTGGCTGGGTGGTTGGTTGATGGTTTGTTGCTTTAATTACTTTATTCATTTAAAGTAACAAAGTCCTTGTTGAATAGTGTTTGGTGGTCACGTTGAAGGCACCACTGTGATCCCTTCCATGTCCAATTCCACTGAGTGAACACTGAAATCTCCCAGGCCCTAAAACACAGACAGATTTATACAGCCATAGTGTAATAGCATTTTTTCAAATGTGTAAACTCCACAAAAGGGCACTAAACGTCTATGGCTATTGACTCAAGCCAGTGATGCCACCAGGTTAAGTTACAGGTCAAATCTGTGTAGCGGTGACTTACAGTAACAATGCATGTTTTTTTTTTTAGCAATAAAACACCTGTAACTGAATATATTATCCAAGAGGTTTAAAGCCATTCTGTGGAAAAAGGCAGAGCAACATGTGGGGTGTACATCTTTATAAAAGAATCCTATAAACACAGCCTTTAACACTGTCACATACCAGTGTATTGTTGAGTACACGGATGACCTCCTCTTTCTGTCGGGGCAGTTTGGTTAGGATGTACAGGAAGCCCCCTCCTCCAGCTCCAGCCAGACTCTGTCCCAGCGCCAGGGGCCTCAGAGCCTCCATCATCAGACGCACAGAGGCAGGCTCACAGCCCGGAGCCATGACTTTCTTTTGCTGCCATGAGCGATTCAGACACACGCCCAGACCAGAGAGGGAGCCTGGGGAGGGATTTAATAGTATTACTACACTGCATTCTAAGCAAAATTACTTACAACTTCCTATCAGTGGGTCACAACTTATACAGCCGAAGCCTTGTCATGCAGTACAGCCGAAGCCTTGTCATGCAGTATAGGCAAATAACTCTAGACCAGGTATGTCCAAACTCTGGCCCGTGGGCCAAATGCGGCCCTCAGACAAATTTTTCTTGGACCTCAGGCTTCCAGGTGAATTGACCCAAATTACCCTGAGCAGAACTTTTGATTGTGTTTTTTTGAAAATCTACCTTGATAAGACAATATTTATTGTGTCGTTTTGAGGATCTTAGCATGAATAAAGGACTGATAGCTCATTCTAACATGTTAAACAACATGCATATATTTCCAATTATTGACTATCCTGAGCACCAGTCTAGGGCCCTCAATCGGCCCTCTGCTTCGTCTGTGTTTAGACATGTGGCCCTTGATAAAAAAAAAAGTTTGGACACCCCTGCTTGGACAATGGTGTGTTGTCAGATATGCTTTTTTCTTGTTTTAGTGATAGTTGCAACCACTCACTAACAGCAGATTTTAAACAGATTTTTTCAGAGAGAGAAGTGAACAATGTTTTCTAGTTTGATGAAGAAAGATGTAGTGTTGTGATTTTTGTCAAAAAGTTCTTTTACACTTTAGTGTATAAACTTAGTAACTTAGTAAAGACTTTTTTTTTAAATAACAAAAACATCGTCTTGTCTGTAATAATAAATAACCAAATGACATTTTGCTTTGGTTTGTAAGTGTCAGTAAACCACTTTTTTGGGTTAAATTGATTCTGTATGTCCAATAAGGAGTCACTGGTGATGGGTGATAAAGGACAGCAGAAATAAATCTTTCTCTTCTGTAAATCTTACAGAAACAGTTCTTACCCTCCATACAGGCTGTGGCACATTCTTCAGCATTGGCCACTAACTGCTGTGCATTCTGCACCATGTGAGGCAGGCGGCTGTACCAACTCCGCACCACATCCTGTATCATATATATACAATATG